>CM035414.1:170093607-170111107 GCA_020310875.1 Ceratopteris richardii | reverse complement strand
CTAGCATCCATGCATGCAACATTTTGGTGCTCGCATGTCTAGGAGTAATTTCTATGGTTCTAATGTAAGAGCCACAATTTTCTAAAGAGGAGAGGCACCATCTGTTAAGAGTCCATCATTGAAGCGGAAGCAATGGACCAGGTAAGATCCAAATCCGATATCAATCAGTGTGTCTAATGTTGTGTAATGTAATAGGCTAGTTTTACAGCCAGTTAAATGGCAAGTAGCACCTAGTTTTCCAAGAAGCAGACAGTAGTTGCATTGTCATCAGTAGAAGCTGAATTTGTGGCCTTAGCTCTCACAGCAAAAGAAGCCCTCTAGATCCAAACGGTCATGTAATAGCTCTTACCCATGACAGAGAAAACAAAACATGTTGATTTAAAGTTTCATTTTATATGTGATCTTGTAGAGCTGAAAAAACTTCATCTCTCATATGTACCATCTCATATAATGTGGGTTGATATGCTTACGAAGCCTTTGGGAGCAGATAAGTTCATCTTCAGCAGGAAACATCTTAGAATCATTGAAATCAAGTAACATCTGTGTCACATTCTAGTACTCTAGTTACACGAGAGTGTTGAAACGGCTTAACTACGATTACATGGATGTGCCACATATGAACCATGTGGCCAAATGCGATGTCCCAGAAGTAATGGCTTAAGAGCTGTGGCTCACTCATGTGTCGCATGATGTAATGATTCGCATGTATGTAACTGCTATATTTTGAATCATTAATACATACAGAAGTTGTTGCCTGAATCTCTGCATTATCTGTGGGCCTATGTAGGACCCTTCTTTTCTACATCCACGAACCACAAAGATATAGGGACTCTACACTTAATCTTTGGTGCTACGACTGGAGTAATGGGCATGCATTTATGAAACAATTTGCCTTGTTGATGCAGGTGGATATATCCACCATATCCAAAAGTGTTAGACTACAGTGTATTCTGTAACGATGTTATTGATTGTATTTATCCTATTCTATACAATTTTTGATAGACTAACAGTGTCATTAGTTGTAAGTTGTAATGATGTTTGGCTTATAGGTCAGATAAAGAACAAAGTTCCATCCACAGCTACCGCAAAAGATAGTCTTACATCCTCAGCAAGTCAATGTCAGGCTACAACAAAAGTTGAGCACAAAGATGCCCAAAAAGAAAAAAAAACTAAATAAAGTATCAGTTTCTACTCAAACTGATCCTATTTCAATTCAAACATGTCCTATTTCAATTCAAACTGATCTTATTGCAACAGTAGTTGAGCAAAAAGTATCAATTTCAACTCAAACTAATCCTGTACTAGTGTTTACACCAAAAGGCAATAAAGAGCCTAAACAAATACTAGGCAAGTAAAAAAACGAAAGAGGTTGGATCATGTGATAATGGAACCAAAATTTATTGAGATAGAAAGGGACGCTCCAAAGATTCAACGTGGCCTGACAGAGCAGGAGATATAGGAATTGAAACCTATTCACAAGGATTTACAACCTAGGGCTCTGATTCTAGAAGTTGAAGTATTTATGAATATTCGAAGTAAGCAGGCCTTTCCTGATAGTAACGCTTTTCTTCAATGGTGCCTTGAACATTTCAATGCTTGGATTTGGAGTTCCTATGATCTAGACGAGGTCAACAAATGTATTGATACAATCTTCTCAATGTTCAGGAGGAAATTTATGGATATTTGGAGGAGAGATCAGTGTTTTTAGAATTTTTCAATCCATTTCAAGAAACTGGCTCATTTCTAGGATAAGAATGTGGCATATGGGCCTGACAATACATTGATAATTGATACTATTGCTTACAGGTTATTTTACAACATTAGAAGATGTTGTCTATCGTTACCAAAGATGACAATCAATGAAAGACTTAACTATCTATCAGGAACTCTTTGTGATCAACTTTGGAAATGGTTAATAGCCCCAAATCGTATTGAGTATGCAGATATTATTTCCAGATTAATTCCTCTTGATGAAGAGAGTTTGTCTATATATCATGGAATACATTGAGACCATAATCGAGATTACAAACATAATCAAGATTACAGACATAATCAAGATTACAAACAAAAACATTGAGTAATGCCAACTCTAGGGTGGCTATGAATGGTTCTGTTTCTAAACCCTTCAATCTTTATAGATCTATCAGACAAGGTTGTCCCCTTGCTCCTCTTCTATTTACTATTTTTATTGATGCTCTGGGATGGTTAGTCAAAGATAAAATTAAACAAGGAATTATTAGAGGTATTTCTATGCCTGGATGAAAGTTAAAGAGGGTTATACCTTAAATCCATTGTATGCTTCTAATCTCTGGTTTTTGTCACAGGACTCATTATGGAATGGACGAGTGAATGCTGAAGAAGCTTCTCCTTTGCCTGTTAAGATGAATAAGTGCAGGAAAAAAGGCTTTAACTCATGGAATAGCCTTATGTTTGGGCAGGATATTGTGGATCCTTTCTTCATTAATGACATTGCTGATTTATCTCTTGGTTGTAAATAGGTGCTTATGGATAAGAGGGAGCTGCTCTTGAAGCCACGGAGAAGTGCAACCACTACAAATCTTATGGAGAGCACACATGGAGAGCACAAATATATGGAACATCTAGGTTGGAAGAAATAAAAGATGCTCTGGAGATCGTAGTAGGAATCAAATTTACAACTATTGGAAAGATATGAAATTTGCTTGACAAGCCTACCTTTCTAGTATCTCTGATGCTCCTATGCATCAAGCCATGTATTCAAAAATCATATGTAATGTTAAATACCAACTGTGGAGAGTCACTCTGTCTAAGATGTATTGTCCCAAGAGGGCCTACCCCCTACAGAGTTGTACAATATTTCCTAAATTTCATTTAATCTTTGTTTTCCATTAAAAAAAAAACCTTTTAAGTCTATGGGTGGATTCAAACTATTCCGATGGAACATAAATGGCATTTCCTTCTAAAATCATGCTTCCACACGCACATCAATTCATCTCTTTCAGGAGTGCATGTTTGATTATGAGGGGGGTAAGCTGCCACACTTTTATTTTTTCCTTTTGAAATGGAGTTTCAGCCTTAGCCTATTCCCCCAGCTTTAATTTTGAAATTGGAATTGTACAAGTTGTGAAAAGATGGATAGATATGTGCTTGAAGATGAAGTGGTGCGGCAAAATCCTTGCACTACACCAGCCAAATGAACTCCATGAGTATGTGGTGGGCCTCTTTAGCTTGCCAATGGATGTGTTAGACACCCTATGTACCTTGGAAGATCATTCTCAAAAAGATAGATCAAAACAGATAAGCTTGATTTAATTCAGAGATGAAAAACTTGCTATTTTGGTTCATACATCTTTCTAGTGTTTTGAACAATTCTCTGAGCACAGGAGCAATTAGCTTAATCCCTTTTGGGGAACTCTAATTAACTTAGAGAGCTAGCTTTCGAGAGTAATCACATCAGAAATAGTGAATCACACAATGAGAATGAAGTTTAAGAAGTTATGACATCATCCCGATTTTCATGGGCTGCAATAGTACTTAGACCAGTGAGCCAAAAAAAGATCATAACTCAAGATTCAAATACTCAATGATTGTGAAATTTTGTATGCTTATAGTAGACAGTATGATGAATCTAACAAGCTTTGAATCATGCAATTTGATAAAGTACAAGCGGAGAACCAGCTCTGACAAGATGACTAATAAAATCAAAAAACTGACAGAGGAGTGAATATGAATAGATAGGGTTGACTTCAAATGAACATAACTCAAGATTGAGAACTCCAATAGCAACACGATTTTGTGAGAATATAGTAGACTTTAAAAGAAAGCTTTATCAAGTTAAATCATTGAAAGAAATGCACCACACTAAGAGAGGTGATCTCTGCAAGCTGACTAAAAAACTTGAGAAACATAATAGTGAAGAGTAGACTCACACAGCCATGAAGATATGAACTTGTATGATCATAAATATGAATGTATATTGATTGTAGAATACAATGAACTTACAGATACATGTGTGTGCCTTGTATCCACACTTCATATAGCATATAGCTCAGCTTATGGACGCCTCTAAAGTGCGACTAAACTGCCATGTATATATATAGAGTTTTGGAGCCAAGATTTGAATTTGAATCTTGCTCACCTTAAAATTAGTTTCCAAATTTTTAGAGGTTTATTGATTCTCCAACCTCCAAATCATGAATTCGTGGCTTCTCTCTCTATTTTTATCAAGTGAACGCAACCACTTTTTATTCCTTTTACTTTTACATCAAGTAAATGATCAAACAATTACAAGGGTGAGTTCACAAGTGAACTCTTAGATTTCCATACATTGTCTTCTCTTACTACTTCTCCTAGAAACTCAAGCCAATACTTAGGCTTGTAATAGATTTGTTCCAATATCTCCCCCTCAAGCCAAGTATGCTTCAGGTCTTCAAACTTCAAGAATAACCTGCAATCCAATCATAGCCTTGAATTTGCAAAGTTTTGTAACATCCAATGATTTGGTCAAAACCTCTACACATTGTTGATGAGTGGACACATATGATATTTGAATCTCTTTGTTTAGAACCTTCTCTCTTACATAGTGATAATGAACTTCAATGTGTTTAGTCCTTGCATGAAAAATAGGGTTAGTAGCTAAATGAATAGAACTCATGTTGTCACAAAAAATAGTTGGAGTTCCAAACTCCAATCCAAGATCTTTGAATAATGTCGTCATCCACATAGATTCTTGTGTAGCTATGGAAAGACCTCTGTATTCAGCTTCAGTAGAAGAGAGAGCAACTGTGGGTTGCTTCTTGGATGACCATGAAATAAGCTTTGAATCTGCAAAGGTACGATAACCTGAAGTGCTCCATCTATCTTCCTTGGAGCCAACCCAATCTGCATCAGAAAATAGCTTCAACCCTAAATCAGATACATAAGGATAATTAAGTCCTTCATTTATGGTTCCTTTGAGATATTTGAGTATCCTCTTAGCAGCATCCATGTGTGGTTTCCTTGGTGTGTGCATGAATTGACTTAGCACACTCACACTATAGCATATATCTACCCTTGTCAATGTCATATAGTTGAGACTACCCATAAGGCTTTGATATGATGTGACGTCCTCTATGAATTCATCTTCATGTGAGCTCAATTTATGGTTGACCTCCATTGGAGTACCTGCAATTTTACAATCCTCCATCTTGAATTTTGCTAACATATCCTTGATATACTTCCTCTGAGTGAGAAATAAACCATGATCTTTGTAAACAACTTCCAAACCTAGGAAGCAGGTAAGTGAACCTAAATGACTTATCTTGAATTCTTCTCTCATTTGATCTTTGATCTTCTTCATACCATCTGCACCATTTCCCATCAATATAATATCATCTACATATACACATAGGTAGATGACTTCAGAATTACTCCTTTTTATGAATAGTGATGGATCTTCCTTGCTAGGTTGAAATCCTTTGTCCTACAAGAATGAAACTAGCCTGAAATTCCAAGCTCTTGAGGCTTGCTTGAGACCATACAATGCTTTGTTAAGTTTACACACCTAATCAGGAAAAACTTGATTCTCAAAATCAGGTGGTTGTGCCATATATACCTCTTCTGTTATCCATCCATTAAGAAATGCATTTTTTACATCCAATTGAAGTGTCTTCCAACTCTTAGAAGAAGCAATGCTGAGTAATACTCTACTTGTAGGCATCTTAGCTACATGAGAAAAGGTTTCTTCATAATCAACTCCTTGAGTTTGTGCAAAGCCTTTTGTTACAAACCTTGCCTTATACCTGTTTATGGAACCATCAAAATTCTTCTTGAGTTTATAGACCCATCTTGATCCTATTACCTTCATAGATGAAGTCTTGGGCACCAAATCCCAAGTGTTGTTTTCCTCAAGTGTGTCAATTTCTTCCTTCATTGCATGCTTCCATTCTAATTTTGCTTTGGACTCTTCAAAGGATGATGGCTGCTCTTGATTTACGTCTTGTGCTATGTGAATAGAATGTTTAGTTACTAATGAGGTGTCAAACCCATACCTTTCTGGTTTTTTTCTTTCCCTTATAGATCTTCTTAAGCCATGTTGTGATGATTCTACCTCATGTCCAAGTTCTTGCAATTTTGATTTACCTTTACACTTCCATGCTTTGATTTTTTCCATCTGAGTTTCTTCATCATCTTCTGAAGTATCTTGTTCTTCAATCTTTGGTTGATGTTCTTTGCCAAGCTTTGGAAAATCTTCTTCAAGGTCATATGGCAATTTGACCTTCCTGCATGAATCTTCATACCATGAATTGTTCTCATAAAAAACTACATCTCTGCTTACCAAGAATCCTTTGTTGGTAGGGTTGTATAACCTGTAACCCTTTTGATTGTTGTCATGTCCAATGAATACACACCTTTCTACCTTTGGATCCATCTTGCCTCTAGCATGTGAGGGAACATGAGCATAAGCAATACATCCAAAAATTTTACAATGATCTAAGCTAGGTTTTCTTCCATTCCAAGCCTCATATGGAGTCATCCCATCAAGGGATTTTAAAGGCAACATGTTAATCAAGTAAGTAGCTGTAGATACATCCTCAACCCATAGATAATTAGGCAAAAGCTTTTCATTCAACATGGACCTTGTAGCTTCAACAATTTTCCTATTCCTCCTTTCTGCCACTCCATTTTGCTCAGGAGTGTATCTTGTAGTTACCTCTCTTTTGATTCCTCTTTCTTGAAGAAAAGAATCAAATTCATGGGAGAAGTATTCTCCCCCTCCATCTCACCTTAGCCTTTTTAGTGATTTACTTGTTTGATTCGCCACAAGAGCTAGATATTTTTTGAAGCATGAAAAAACTTCATCTTTGTGTTTCATAAAGAATAGGATAGTCCATCTACTGCAATCATCAATAAATGATGCATAATACCTTGATCCAGATATTGAAGCATCCTTGCTAGGTCCCCATACATCTGTGTGAACCAAATACAAAGGATCTTCATGCATATAGCCTTTCTTCATGAAGGGTAACCTGTGAGACTTTCCAATTTGACATGCACTACATTTATAAATCATGTGTTGCTTTGATAAATTAGGGAGTCGGAGTACACTTTGGTCTCTACATAGTTGCTTTAGTGATCTTTCACCAATATGTGCCAATCT
This sequence comes from Ceratopteris richardii, assembly GCA_020310875.1. NCBI lineage: Eukaryota > Viridiplantae > Streptophyta > Polypodiopsida > Polypodiales > Pteridaceae > Ceratopteris > Ceratopteris richardii. Next base: position 170,103,990 of record CM035414.1, on the reverse strand, counting down.
CTTGTGCCATACCTCTAGTTCTATGAGTGTTTGATTACCATAGTTGAAGAGAGCTATGTTCCTTGTGTCTTGCAACTCAAAGTTGAATAATCTACCTATTTTTTCTCCCTTTTCTATTCTTCTGAACCTTTGGCTAGGGTCTTCCACATATGCTCCTCCTCTTGTGAACCTGACTTGCAATCCTTTCTCTACTATCTGCCCAACACTTATCAAATTCTTTGTAATGGTAGGGACATAGAGTACCTTACTAAGTAGGTTGATGTTTCCATCACGTGCTTTGACATTTCCTATTTTCTCCATAGGATGTCTTGTGTCATCTCCTGTTTGTACCTCATGCTTATTCCTTGGATCTTCTAAGTCTGATAGGAGAGCTACATTTCCTACCACATGATTGGAACAACCTGAATCTATGTAGAAAACATGCTCATCAGATTTACATTGTGGCACAGCCATGATCATGATTGAGAATGAATCCTTATTGTTTGAGTCTTCTATGTAGTTATTGAAGTCTCTCCTTCCTTTGTAGCCTCCTTGATAGTTTGAATGATTGTAGTTGTTGTAGTTGCCATGATAATTGTTGAACCTTCCTCTTGAGTAGCCATAACTTCCTCTATTGTATCCTCTATCTCTTTGATTCCTAGAATTCCTAAAGCAATTTATCAGTTGTATGATTAGTTAATCCACAAATAGAACATGGGTTGGAGACTTGGAATCTCCCCCTGCCTTGTCTACCTCTACCATGTCTTCCTCTACCTGCATAGTTAGCTTGATATGTTCCTGCTTCATCATCCACTTTCTTTGACTTTCCTTTGTTTTCTTTGGACTTGCTTTTATCATTATATAAAGCTGAAGATTGATTACCTTTAGATCTTTCTCCATTCTTGATAAGTTTTGCCTCTTGAGTGAGTAATTGTTCAATGAGTGTATTGAAATCAGGTACATGCATGTCCATGTACAAATCCATGGCTGTGGTGAATGCTTCCCGCTTGTCATCTGCTTTCAATCCATTGATGACTTGCCTTACAATTTGTTCTTCATCTATTACCTCTCCAATGCTTCCCAACTGATCAACTATGTCCTTGACCTTTGTGACAAAATCAGTCACATTTTGTTTGGGAGCCTTCTTGAGGGCTGTAAATCCAGCCATAATTGATGCTTCCTATCTTTGGTACTTGAAGAGAAGAAGGCTTCAAGTGCATCCCACACTTCCTGAGATGTCTTACAACTTCTAGTGTGAGGCAACAAAAAATCTGAGATAGAGTTAAGGAGGTATGACCTTGTTAATGCATCTTTGGAACACCATAACTTCCTGAGATGTCTTAAAACTTCTAATGTGAGGCAACAAAAGATCTTAGATAGAGTTAAGGAGGTATGACCTTGCTAATGCATCCTTGTGTTTAATCTCTCTTGCTCTTCTTGTGTTGGTTGACTCTTGTTTCTGAATATAGGCATAACTTCATCTCCAGCCACATAACCATATAAAATTCTTCCTTGGAGATAAGCTTCCATCCTTAATGAACAAGCTGAGTAATTACCTCTATGCAATTTGTCAATTGCTGAAGGAAGTCCATCTGCCATCTTTGCTTTGATACCACTGTGAAGAGATGGATAGATATGTGCTTGAAGATGAAGTGGTGCGGTAAAATCCTTGCACTACACTAGCCAAATGAACTCTAGGAGTATGTGGTGGGCCCTTTTAGCTTGCCAATGGATGTGTTAGACACCCTATGTACCTTGGAAGATCATTCTCAAAAAGATAGATCAAAACGGATAAGCTAGAGTTAATTTAGAGGTGAAAAACTTGTTATTTTGGTTCATACACCTTTCGAGTGTTTTGAACAGTTCTCTGAGCACAGTAGCAATTAGCTTAATTCCTTTTGGAGAACTCTAACTAACTTAGAGAGATAACTATCGAGAGTAATATCATAAAAAATAGTGGATCACAGAATGAGAATGAAGTTTAACAAGTTATGACATCATCTCTATTTTCACGAGCTGCAACAGTACTTCGAACAGTGAGCAGAAAAATGATCATAACTCAAGATTCAAATACTCAATGATTATGAAATTTGGTATGCTAATAGTAGACAGTATGTTGAAGTCAACAAGCTTTGAATCATGCAATTTGATAAGGTAAACGTGGAGAAGGAGTTCTGACAAGGTGACTGATAAAAGCGAAAACCTGATTGAGGAGTGAATATGAACAGACAGGGTTGACTTCAACTGAACATAACTCAAGACTGAGAACTCCAGTGGCAACGAGATTTTGTGAGCATATAGTAGACTTTAAAAGAAAGCTTTAGCAAGTTGAATCATTGATGAAAATGCACGACATTGAGAGAGGTGATCTCTACAAGCTGACTGAAAAACTTGAGAAACATAACAGTGAAGAGTAGACTCACACAACCATGAAGATATGAACTTGTATGATCATAAATATGAATGTATATTGATTGTAGAATACAATGAACTTACAGATACATGTGTGTGCCTTGTATCCACACTTCATATAGCATAAAGCTCAGCTTATGGATGCCTTTAAAGTGCGACTAAACTTCCATGTATATATACTAGAGAGTTTTGGAGCCAAGATTTGAATTTGAATCTTGCTCACCTAAAAGTAGTTTCCTAATTTTTAGAGATTGATTGATTCTCCAACCTCCGAATCATGAATTTGTGGCTTCCCTCTCTATTTTTATCAATTGAACTCAACCACTTTTGATTCCTTTTACTTTTACATCAAGTATATGATCAAACAATTACAAGGGTGAATTCACAAGTGAACTCTTAGATTTCCATACACTGTCTTCTCGTACTACTTCTCTTAGAAACTCAAGCCAATCTTAGGCTTGTAATAGATTTTTTACAACACAAATGAACAAGCATAGTACCCATGGGACCCCCCGTATCGCACAAAGCAAGGGTTAGACGAGTTACATAGTGTCTTGCCATAGCCAGGGATTGAAACCCCGCCCCTGCCTCAAGAGGCAAAGAGCCAATCCAATTGAACTGAGCCACACACTTTTTTGAGAGAACAAAAAAAATGAATATTAATATAGAAGAGTTAAAAATTGTGCTAGGGACAAACCCTCACCAAATACAGATAAGCACTCCACCTTTCTTTTTAAGACAACAAGAAGATTAGATTAATGATTTTATGTGTAAGTGTATAGAGGGCAGGATCCCACACAAGGGTCCCAGATTACAATAAATACTCAACAAATACTACTGGAGTAGGGGACATACATCTGGGTAGGATACAAGTTAGAGAGATACAAAGGTTCTTGATACACAAGCTCATGTACATGAGAAAATCATGTCGAATCTGGAACTAGAGTACAACTTAAGTAATGAATCTCTCCATTGATTGGGGGAGGTGTTATACAAATGTTTAGACAATTGAAAATCCTTAGGAGGGTTTGTCTTGATAGCAAGAAGACACCTCACTGCAATGTTTTTGAACCCTTTGCAGCTCTTGAATTTGTGCAACATGTATCTGGCAACATCAGCAAGGTTAACATGCCTGTGGGAAGTGCATTGAAGAAGCCTCTCTTGTAGCACCTTTTTGTGCAGTAGTAATACCTGAAGACAAGCACGAGATAAGTTAGTGATATCCATTATAGCAGAGTCCTAAATGACCCCACCATTGACAGTGAGGTCATTCCAGCTAGAGTATCCCTTCTTGCAACACTTGTGCTCTTTGATTCCCATTTTGTAATTATTCCACATAGATAGCCATCCAATCCAGATGCTTTCCTGAAGAAAAAAGTCAGAATGAGTAAAGTACTTCTCATTACGGAAACATGCCTTTTTGACCTCCATCCAAGCCTTCCATAATCTACAATAAAGGGAACTACCTACAACAACAAAAGAGTGAGGAGACACAATAGTATCCCATACAGAATGATCTTGCCACGATTTATAGTTTTCTATATAAGAATGTTTAGTGTTTCTTTTTATGAGGTTAGCCCATATGTCAGAAGAATCTAGGAATCTAGCTATCCATTTAGCAATTGTATTAGGGAGGTAGGAGATGTTCCATTTGATTGAACTTCTCAGCACAAAAATGGTTACCAAGAAACTAGTTTATTATCTAGTCAAATTGTGTACTACATAGTGCTAGAAAAAAATTTGTCCTACATCAAATGGGTATTAAAAATTCCAGGGCATACTATTATAAACTACCTCATACACATCACCATTTATGGTAAACATGTATGTACAATCGTGGACTGGTGATATGGGTATTTTAATGCATCTTACAAGATGGGAATACATATAAGCTGGTGGTCTTGTTTCTAACAGCCTATAGACATTTTCTTCTAGTCTCTCATAAAATAAACCCACCACATAATATGTTCTTGAAGCTATCAGGTTGTTCCACACATCCATTACTTTCTTCGGACTGAACTATTTTCCTTGTGTGCACTTTAATAGATAGAAATATGCACCTTCATCATTGTCCTCTTCTGTATTGACTACAAAGTTTTCATCCACTACCAATGCATCTGATAGGTAGTTGCCATCACCTTCAAATGTAAAATTGGAAAAGGATGAGTCTTCTGCTTCATCTGACTCACTGATAGGAGTCAAATTATGGTATGCCCAATTTTGAACGTGGCATTTGTTGATGCATCTTTTCCACTAACCATGGATACAATGAAAGCAATAACATGTTAGTCCTCTGACACCAATGCAATGTCCACCTAACCTTGAATAGCCACAAATCGAATGCAAGGATCGAACTTGAGATATCCCCTTACAATCCCAAGCCTTCTCATGGTTCACTTTGTCAATCTTCACTTCCCAGCCTGTGTGACATCTCTCTCTTTTGACTCTGAAAAATGTCCCCTGAGAAATTTCACAACATCTGCAACACACTTTAGCATTGCACCTTTAGGTTTAAGTTGTTCATGGGTTAGCGCCCTTTTCACAACTACACCTACATCATCATGTTCTCCCTTCCCGTGCCCTGACTCAAAGAAGTTCCATATCATAGTCATGCATGTTAGCCTTGGATATCTTCCTACGAAGTAAAATGGACGTTTAGCTTTAAATTGAGAAACTCCACCATCTCACCATACCCAATGTTGGTTTAATTCAAGATTTAGCTCTCTCAACCATTACCAATGTAATTGGAAACAATGTTGCACAAAAAGGGTGTCATGCTTCTTGTCATCGGATATGAAGAAGTGGATTACCTTTTTAGGAATACCCTCCAAACGAAAATATGTGATATGCACAAAAATAGTTACCTGTACAGACCACCAATGCATGTATTTCATTTTGCTTGTGGAATGTATATTTTTCTACAAAATCAACCACTAAAACCACAACATCACCTGGGAATTCAGAGACACACATCTTAAACAGATTTGCTTGCCATAAATAAATGAAATTGTGCTTGATAAATTTCTTTAGAGTTTTCTCAAATAATCCTGTTACAACTTTAGGACTCATCTCCCTCTTTATCAATTCTTTCCTTTTATGAACTTTCCTTCATACATTGACTCGATATCTTCAAAGATCTTTAGAGGAATATGATATTCCTCAATGCTAGTCTCTCTTGGACACCACTTAAAATGTCCTACTCCGCAATCAAAGCACTCACGCATTACACATTTGTACTGGTGGAATGTGGTATCATTTTGACGTGGACATAGAATACTCTCTATAATTCTACTAATCGATCGAAATGTAGTTGCTGAAGCATTGCACCTTGATGTCTCCCCCACTTGACAAATAGAACAATTACATTTACAAAGACAACTATGCACGACGGAGCTTGATTGACGTAGGAGATTGATTGCATCCTTAAGGTATGACATTTGAACGTGATAAATGCAGCAACATGTGAATCTGTCTTTCAATCTCTTAACAAAATATGGCTTCAATGATTCAAACTTTCAAAGCTACATATTTATCATTGGATGCAATTGTTTGAAGCATATAAATAGTTCCATCTACATTACACAAACAAGTGGTTATTAATAGTCATTAATTATCTAGTCATTAGTTTGCTATTACTAAGTAGTTGGTGGGTTGTTACAAGGTGTTAAATTGTTACTAGTTAGTTCTCAGTAATTAGCTATTACTAATTAGCTTGTTAGTAATTAGCTATTATTAAGTAGTTGGCTCTTGGTTAGCTATTTGTAATTAGCTATTACTAAGTAGCTGGTTCTTAGTTAGTTCTCAGTAATTAGCTATTACTGAGAACAATTAGCTTGTTAGCAATCAGCTATTACTAAGTAGCTGGTTCTTGGTTAGCTATTTGTAATTAGCTATTACTAATTAGCTTGTTACTAATCAGATATTACTAAGTCATTGGATCTTGGTTAGCTGTTTGTAATTAGCTATTACTAATTAGCTTGTTACTAATTAGCTTGTTACTAATTAGCTTGTTATTAATTAGCTTGTTACTAATTGGCTTGTTACTAATTAGCTTGTTACTAATTAGCTTGTTACTAATTAGCTTGTTACTAATTAGCTTATTACTAATTAGCTTATTACTAATTAGCTTGTTACTAATTAGCTATACTAAGTAGTTGGTTCTTGGTTCGTTGTTTGTAATTAGCTATTAGTAATTAGCTTGTTACTAATCAAATATTACTAAGTAGCGGGATCTTGGTCAGTTGTTTGTAATAAGTTGTTACTAATTAGCTTGTTACTAATTAGCTTGCTACTAATTAGTTTGTTACTAATTAGCTTTTTACTAAGTAGTTATTCCTAATTAGCTTGTTACTAATTAGCTATACTAAGTAGCTAGTTCTTGGTTAGCTATTTTTATTAGCTATTACTAATTAGCTTGTTACTAATTAGCTATTACTAATTAGCTTGTTACTAATTAGCTATTACTAATTAGCTTGTTACTAATTAGCTATTACTAATTAGCTTGTTATTAATTAGCTTGTTACTAATTAGCTTGTTACTCATTATCTTGTTACTAATTAGCTATTACTAATTAGGTTGTTAGTAGTTAACTATTACTAAGTAGCTTGTTCTTGGTTAGTTGTTTGTAATTAGCTATTACTAATTAGCTTGTTACTAATTAACTATTACTAATTAGCTATTACTAATTAGCTTGTTACTAACTAGCTTGTTACTCATTAGCTTGTTAGTAATTAGCAATTACTAATTAGCTTGTTACTAATTAGCTATTACTAAATAGCTTGTTACTAATTAGCTATTACTAATTAGCTTGTTAGTAATTAGCTATTACTAAGTAGCTTGTTCTTGGTTAGTTGTTTGTAGTTAGCTATTACTAATTAGCTTGTTACTAATTAGCTATTGCTAATTAGCTTGTTACTAATTAGCTTGTTACAAACTAGCTTGTTACTAATTAGATATTACTAATTAGCTTGTTACTAATTAGCTCGTTACTAACTAGCTTGTTACTCAATAGCTTGTTACTAATTAGCTATTAATAATTAGCTTGTTAGTAATTAGCTATTACTAAGTAGCTGGTTCTTAGTTAGCTATTTGTAATTAGCTATTACTAATTAGCTTGTTACTAATTAGCTTCTTACTCATTAGCTTGTTACTAATTAGCTTGTTAGTAATTAGCTATTACTAAGTACTTGGTTCTTGGTTAGCTGTTTGTAATTAGCTATTACAATTAGCTATTACTAATTTGCTTCTACTAATTAGCTATTACTAAGTAGCTTGTTACTAATTAGCTTGATAGTAATTAGCTATTACTAAGTAGCTGGTCATTGGTTAGTTGTTTGTAATTAGCTATTACTAATTAGCTTGTTACTAATTAGCTATTACTAAGTAGTTGGTTCTTGGTTAGTTGTTTGTAATTAGCTATTGCTAATTAGTTTGTTATTAATTAGCTATTACTAAGTAGCTTTTTACTAATTACCTATTACTAAGTAGTTGGTTCTTGGATAGTTTTTGTAATTAGATATTACTAATTAGCTTGCTATTAGTAACCTGTTACTATGTAGCTAGTTCTTATTTAGTTCTCAGTAATTAGCGACTACTATTTAGCTTGTTAACAGTTAGTTATTATTAAGTAGCTAGTCGTTGATTAATTGTTTGTAATTAATTATTACTAATTATATATTACTAATTCGCTTGTTACCAATTAGCTATTACTAAGTAGCTATATTTCTAAGTTAGTCATTAGTAATTATCTACTACTAATTAGCTTGTTATTAATTAAATATTACTAAGCAGTTAGTTCTTGGTTAGCTATTTGTAATTAGCTATTACTAATTAGCTTCTACTAATTAGCTATTACTAAGTAGCTAGTTCTTGGTTAGTTGTTTGTAATTAGCTATTACTAATTAGCTTGTTACTAGTTACCTATTACTAAGTAGTTGGTTCTTAGTTGTTAGTAATTAGCTATTACTATTTAGCTTGTTAAGAGTTTGTTATTATTAAGTAGCTACTTCTTGGTTAGTTGTTAGTAATTACTTATTACTAATTATCTTGTTACCAATTAGCTATTACTAAGTAGTTGGTTCTTGGATGGTTATTAGTAATTAGCTATTACTAATTATCTTGTTACTAGTTGGCTATTACTTAAGAGCCAGTTTCTTGGTTAGTTGCTTGTAATAAGCTATTTCGAAATAGCTTGTTACTAGTTAGCTATTACTATTAGCTTGTTACTAGTTAGCTATTACTATTAGATTGGTACTATAAGTTACTTGTTACTAGTTCTTGTATAATTAGCTAAAATTGTGAACTCATGATTGAGAATAGGATTACCTGAGATACATCAAGAAGGTGAACAGGATGCTCCAAATATTGATTTCTATCAAGTCGGGTCCTACTTATATCCTTCTTATTTGGTGACACCCTGCTCTTTGTTGTCCAAAACGTGATAATCAGATACTTGACCTCTTGTGTGATACATGTGGTACATGTTGCCCTACCAGTTTCCTACTTAACCGTCCAATCGTATCATACACGACTTTCTTGCTTACTCCCAATACCCTAGAAAGTCTTGAAATATTCATCTGATTTGTTGATGAATATGCATCACTATTTAGAGCCTTCATCAATGTTGATCTCTTCAACATAAGGTCATCAAAATTCTTTCTCATACTTTGCAGTGTATTCCAAAATATTGATGAAAAGGGCACATGTTACATGATCTTTGTTACTGCCCATTGCATCAAAAAGTTGCCCAATACATGGACTCTGCAACATCCTTTTTAGTGCCTCAATTTTATCTTTACAACATAAGTGTCTAGTTTGATTTTTAAAATACTTGATGATCTTATCCACAATGCCATCCAAGTTGCTTGAACTGCAATTAGCATTACCCTCCACATTAGTGCCCGACCTTGACATTAGTGTCTCTATATTTCCTTTTCTTTTCCTTCCAATAACATCTTAATGCTTGCTGATCACTATCCATTGTTGGCATGGTATTAACTTCCATCAGTTTGCTTGTCCGAGATTGACCTGCATCAACACACTACAAATGATGAAGAAACCATAAATACAATAACATCTACCACTCATCAATCTACTTTATTATATTGACTTTACATTGAGTATGCTCACCTGATATCATTATGTGCTCCATCACTTACGTATGTAGACTTGTTATACCACTTTGAAATCTACAACAATCATCCAAAACCTCAGATGTTAGATACAATGTATGAACAATAAGAAACTAAATGGACATTGTTAGGCATACTTTTAAACCTGCAATAATCATCCACAATCTGAGATGTTACTCATATTTAACTTCCCTTTTTTTTAGAGAACAAGAATAAAATAGATTAATGAGGGAATTGTACAAAATGCCCACACATCACCATAAAATCAATGTCATCAGTCTTTACAACGAGAAGCTGCACCATCTGACTATACCCAATGTTGGCTTAACCCAACGTTTAGCTCTCTCATCCATTGCCAATGTAATTGGAAACACTGTTGCACAGAAAAGGTGTCATGCTTCTTGTCATCAAATATGAAGAAGTGGATTACCTTTTTAGGAATGATCTCCAAACCAAAATATGTGATATGCACAAAAATAGTTATCTATACAGACTCAGGATGTAGCATGTAGAAAAAATACATATAGTGATGGAGTCCCTCTCACTGTTCAACATGCAGCGCGTAGAAAAACTCACAGGCGAGAAGAGGTACTGCGGCATACTCTCCAACATGCAACAAACATAAAAATAGTTATCAATATTCCCCACTCAGGACGCAGCGTGCAGAAAAAATGCCTATAGTGATGGAGTCCCTCTCACTGTTCCCCACTCAACATGCAACACGTAGAAAAACTCCCAGGCGAGATGAGGTACTGTAGTGTACTCTCCAACATGCAAAAGGTAGAAAAACCCACGTCATGAATGCTCCACGTAGGGAGTTGGAAAAGCATTCCTACTCAGAAACCCACAGAAATCGCATCAA
>CM035414.1:170081107-170088607 GCA_020310875.1 Ceratopteris richardii | reverse complement strand
CAAAAGGTGAAAAGGCAGGTAGATTGTTCACATTTGAATTACAAGACACTAGAAACATTGCTCTCTTTAATTATGGTAGTCAGACACTCATAGAATTGGAAGTATGGCACAAAAGGTTAGCACATATTGGTGAAAGGTCATTAAAGCAAATTTGCAGGGACCAAAGTGTACTTGGACTCCCTAATTTGTCAAAACAACATATGATTTATAAGTGTAGTGCATGTCAATTTGGAAAGTCTCACAGGTTACCATTCATGAAGAAAGGTTATATACATGGAGATCTCTTGGAGTTGGTCCATACAGATGGGGGCCTAGCAAGGAAGCTTCAATATCTGGATCAAGGTATTATGTCTCCTTTATTGATGATTGCAGCAGATGGACTATCCTATTCTTTACGAAACACAAAGATGAAGTTTTTTCATGTTTCAAAAGATACTTGGCTCTTGTGGAGAATCAAACAGGTAAATCATTAAAAAGGCTAAGGTCAGATGGAGGGGGAGAATACTTCTCCCATGAGTTTGATTCTTTTCTTCAAGAAAGAGGAATCAAAAGAGAGGTAACTACAAGGTACACTCCTGAGCAAAATGGAGTGGCAGAAAGGAGGAATAGAACAATTGTTGAAGCTGCACGGTCCATGTTAAATGAAAAGCATTTACCTAATTATCTATGGGCTGAGGCTGTATCTACAGCCACTTACTTGATTAGCAGGTTGCCTTCAAAATCCCTTGATGGATGACTCCATATGAGGCTTGGAATGGAAGAAGACCAAGCTTAGATCATTGTAAAATTTTTGGATGTACTGCTTTTGCTCAAGTTCCTTCACAAGTTAGAGGCAAGATGGATCCAAAGGCAGAAAGGTGTGTATTTATTGGATATGACAACAATCAAAAGGGCTACAGGTTATACAACCCTACCAACAAAGGATTCTTGGTAAGCAGAGATGTAGTTTTTGATGAGAACAATTCATGGTATGAAGATTCATGCAGGAAGGTCAATTTACCATATGATCTTGAAGAAGATTTTCCAAAGCTTGGTAGAGAACAACCAAAGATTGAAGAACAAGACGCCTCAGAGGATGATGAAGAATCTCAGATGGAAAAGATCAAAGCATGGAAGTCTAAAGGTAAAGCAAAATTGCAGGAACTTGGACATGAGGCAGAATCGTCACATCATGGCCTAAGAAGATCTATGAGGGAAAAGAAAAAACCAGAAAGGTATGGGTTTGACACCTCATTAGTAACTAAGCATTCTATCTACATAGCACAGGACATAAACCAAGAGGAGCCATCATCATTTGAAGAGGCCAAAGCAAAAATAGAATGGAAGCATGCAATGAAGGAAGAGATTGAAGCACTTGAGGAAAACAACACTTGGGATTTGGTGCCCAAGACTTCATCCATGAAGGTAATAGGCTCAAGATGGGTCTATAAACTCAAGAAGAATTCTGATGGTTCCATTAACAGGTATAAGGCAAGGCTTGTAGCAAAAGGCTTTGCACAAACTCAGGGAATTGATTATGAGGAGACTTTCTCTCCTGTGGCAAAGATGCCTACTATTAGGGTTTTGCTTAGTATTGCCTCTTCCAAGAATTGGAAGATACTTCAACTAGATGTAAAGAATGCATTCTTGAATGGTTGGATAACAGAAGAGTTATATATGGCACAACCACCTGGTTTTGAGAATCAAGTTTATCTTGAGTATGTGTGTAAACTTAATAAAGCATTGTATGGTCTCAAGCAAGCTCCAAGAGCTTGGAATTTCAGACTTGTTTCATTCTTGCAGGACAAAGGCTTTCAACCAAGCAAGGCAGATCCTTCACTCTTTATCAAAAAGAGTAATTCTGAGGTCATCTACTTATGTGTATATGTAGATGATATTATATTGACAGGAAATGATGCAGATGATATGAAGAAGATCAAAGATCAGATGAGAGAAGAGTTCAAGATAAGCAATTTGGGTTCACTTACCTACTTCATAGGCTTGGAAGTTGTCTACAAAGATCATGGTTTGTTTCTCACTCAAAGAAAGTACATTAAGGACATGTTGGCAAAATTCAAGATGCAAGATTGTAAGATTGCAGGTACTCCAATGGAGGTCAATCACAAATTGAGCTCACATGTAGCTTGTTAAGCTAATTGAATAACTCTAAGAGGAATTTTTCCAATTGTAAGTGTGCTGGTCATACTGAGTGAAAGACTGAGCAGGTATCAAGATCAAAATAGAAAGTTTTCAAGTCTAGTGAAGTACAAACTCATCTGTTTTGATCTAATCATTACTCAAATCATTTCCAAAGTACATATAGCATATTTTGGTATCATTTGAAAGCTCAAGGAGTCTACTAAGCATATCTTGAGTCAAAGAGGGCTGGTGTGAAGCAGGTTTAGCAGCACCTACTCAATCTCTGAGTTCATCCAACCATCCTCTCCCAACAGTGGTATCAGAGCAAATAAGGTAACATGGGAGATGGTTTTCTTTCTTTCATTGACAAATTGGACAGGAACAATTACCAAGCTTGGTCTCTAAGGATGAAGACCTATCTACAAGGAAGGAGCTTATTTGGATTCATCTCAGGAGATGAGGAATTGCCCTCATTCAAAGCAAGAGGACTACCCACCAAGGATGAACAAGAGAGACTCAACACATGGTGTGCAAAAGATGCATTGGCAAGGTCTTATCTTCTTAACTCTATATCTGATTTCCTTTTACCTCACATAAGGAATTGCAAGACTTCCCAAGAAACTTGGGAAACCTTGTCAACATATTTTTCATCAAGTACAAGGGCCAGAAAGAATCAACTATGGATTGAATTTACTACTCTTAGGAAGCAATCAAAGCAATCAGTTTCAGACTTTGTCACTAGGATCAAAGACATTGCAAACCAGCTTGCAAGTATTGGAGAGGAGATTGAAGAGGAACAAATAGTAAGGCAGGTAATCAATGGACTAAAAGCTGATGACAAATGGGAGAGCTTTACCACTGCAATGGACCTCGAAGGATATACTCAGAAATCCAAAGCTATGTACACATATGTACATTAGTTCAGATATAGCTGACTCACACTTTTGATTAGTCATAAGCTTGTACATATTTGCCTATAAATGTTTTGAAAAAGTCGGGGCATATGAGAATAGAGAATAGGAAGAGAGAAATTAGTTGTAGAAAGTGTCATTGGACACAAGAATGTTAGTTGAGTAACTTTCTCAATGTAGTTGTAACTTTTCTGAGTAATCGAGAAAATCTTGCGCCCGATGTTTTGGTGTCTGCTACTTTTGTAGTTAATCTTTTGAGAAATCCTTCTGAACATATCTAAGTCCATAGTTAATCAATCTATGGCTAGAATTTGAGAGTCTAATTGTTATCAGGTTAAGAGAATTTTGCATAGGAACATTCATATGTGATGATGTTCTGAGAGTCGACAAAACTAGCACAGATTTCATGTTCAGAGAAATGAACATTGCTCAGTGCATGGTGTAAATTTTTACACAAGCGAGGGCTCAAAATTTAAGTTGAAAGGTAAGCCATCTATGGCTAAAAGATCTTGATCAAACGGGTTCGACATTGGGAGAACTATAGCTAAGAAGTTACAGGTGTCAAAGTCGCTATTGCAGAGAAGGTGTTTTACACATATGTAACTTGTTTGTATGATTTCTCAAAGTATACTGAATCATTTACAGAGATTTAAGTTGGGGAAGGTGCGCAATCTTAAGGCGAAGCATTGTGCAAAGTTTTATTAAAAACTTTACAGGATTGATTAGTCAATGAGTGATTAATCTGCAGCTGACTTTTCAGAGAAGTGATTTCTTCACGGTTAGTCAACTTCTTGGTAATGTGTTAGTGGATTTCCAAAATTATGTGGAGTCTAAAGTTATTCTTGGTCTAGAGGTGGTCTAATACCAAGGATAGCTTGTTCTTTTGGAGATTAACACTCTCCATCAGTGGTATCAGAGCAGGTTGTGTCAAAATTAAGGAAAGGAAGACTCCGACTGCTGCAGATATACAAATTCTACATCTCAAAGTTTCAGAAGGATAAAGTGTGAAGAAAGATTGAAGGGAGACACGCAAAGATTATCAAAAGGATCAGAAGAAGCAACACTCGAAGTTAAGGTACATTTATTTCTTGTAAAGGCTAAAGCTTTGAGACTACATGTGAAGCAAGGATGGGAGATAGTCTCCAAATTGAAAAGTTGGATAGAGAAAACTATCCAGCTTGGTCTATGAGAATGGAAGCTCATCTGATGAGCAAAGATTTGATAGCATACATTACAGGTGAAGAAGAGAAGCCTCAGTTCAGAGATCCTAGTGTTCCAACTAGGGAAGAATTGTCAGATCTAAAGAATTGGATGAAGAAGGATGCTCAAGCAAGGAGCATAATCTACATGGCAATCAATGACTATTTGCTTCCTCACATTAGAGGACTTGAAAGTGCAAGTGACATTTGGAATGCTTTGGAAGAGCATTTCCAAAACACAACCAAATCAAGGAAGGCTTCACTATGGGCAGAATTTACTACTTTCAAAAAGAAGGCCTCACAATCAATCTCTGATTATGTGACAAAGATGAAGGACATTGCAGATTCTCTAGGTGCAGTGGATGAAGATATTGAAGAAGATAAATTGGTAAGACAAATTCTCACAGGGCTTAGAGGAGATGAGAAGTGGAAGCCTTTTATTTTATCTACAGAACTTTCATTAGATCACTTTACTCCTGATTTGAATCAATTGTTAGGTCATATGCTAACTTTTGAGAATGATATCAAAGGAGATGTTGATAAGAGTGCAGGTCATGCAATGTACTCTAAGGACAAGAATAAAGCTAACAAAGGAAAGCAACAATCAGGTGAAGAAGAAGGTACTTCAAACCAAGCAAATTTCATAAGAGGAAAAGGAAATGGCAGAAGTAGAGGAAGAGGCAGAAACAACAAAGATAGTGCAAGAGCTTGTTGGATATGTGGTAAGACCAATCATCTATCTCATGATTGTTGGCACAATAATCAGAACAATGGTAATTATCAGAACTTTAATCAAAGAGCAAGAGGTGGTAGATTTCAAAGAGGAAAATTCAGAGGTAGAGGTGGTAGGAATTCTTTTGGAAGAGGTGGAGGAAGAAGCTTCCAAAATCAATCCTACAATAACACCTATTACAACTATGCATCAGATCAGAAGGAGGATTCGACTCTCATTATGAATGCAACATATGAAACCTCACATGAGGACATGAGAGTGTTCTATATTGATTCAGGATGTAGTAATCATTTAAGTGGGAATATTGCTTTGATGATTGATCTAGATCATAATGCAATTAACCATACAGTTCAGACAGGTGATAATACAAAGCATAAGGTAAAGTCAATTGGTTCAGTCAAGGCTAAAGATGGGAGCACTCTTCTGAGTAAGGTTCTTTATGTTCCCACAATTCCAAAGAATTTGATCAGTGTAGGTCAAATTGTGGAAAAAGGATATGAGGTAAGATTCACCAATGATGGAGTCTATGTTGAAGACCCTAGTCAAGGGTATAAACAGGTTGTTACAGGAAAGAAAGAAGGAAGGCTCTTCACATTGAAGGTACAAGGAAATGTTGGACATGCTATGTTCACATATGGAGAGCAGAAGGTGTCAGAATTGGATCTTTGGCATAAAAGACTTGGACACTTCAATGAAAGAGGAATCAAAGACATGATTAATAATGATTCAGTGCTTGGGTTGCCTAACATTGCAGGTCAACACATGACATACAGATGTGAGGCATGTCAATTAGGTAAGGCTCATAAGCAAACCTATTCCAAGCATGGGTTTATGTATTCAGAAAGACTTGAGTTGGTGCATACAGATGTGTGGGGTCCTTCAAAGGACTTTAGTATAAATGGTTCAAGATATTATGTCATATATGTTGATGATGCTACCAGATGGATCACAATTTATGTGATTAAAGAAAAATCAGAAGTGTTTAATACATTTAAACACTATCATGTATATGCAGAAAGGATTACAGGTCAAAAATTGAAGAGACTAAGGTCAGATGGAGGGGGAGAGTATTTTTCAAATGAATTCAATGATTACTTGTGGAATGCAGGTATAAAGAGAGAAGTTACTTGCAGGTACTCTCCTCAACAAAATGGGGTAGCAGAAAGAAGAAATAGGACTCTTGTTGAGTTTGAAAGGTCCATGATGAAAGAGAAGAATTGCCCAAATTATTTGTGGGCAGAGGCTGTAAATACAGCTACTTATTTGGTCAATAGATTGCCTTGTAAAGCTTTGCAAGGTATGACACCATATGAAGCTTGGTGGGGTAAGAGACCTACCTTGGATCATTGCAGAATATTTGGATGTTTGGCATATGCATATGTGCCATCTCAATTGAGACATAAGTTGGAGCCTAAGGCAGAAAAGTATGTATTCATTGGTTATGATGATAAGCAAATGGGATACAGGTTGTGGAGTCCATCCACAAAGCAATTCCTTGTATCCAAGGATGTTACATTTGATGAGCAAGGTACTTGGTATGCAGGTAAATATAATGTACATGCAGATGCTGAAGAAGTAGTGGATCAAAGGAAAGGTAAAGCAAAGATTCAATTACTTGATGAAATTGAGAATAATGAAGTACAGGTTGAAGTTGAAGAGAGGCCAAGGTTTGATCCAGAATGTGATGAACCAGAGACTTCAAAAAGTGCAGAAGTTAGGAGGTCATCTAGGCACAAATGGCAACCTACAAGGTATAACTATGACACCTCATTCTTGACTACTAAAGATTATGCTTATTTGGTAAAAGTAGATGAAGATCCATCTACATATGATGAAGCCAAAGGCAAGAGAAATTGGGAAGAAGCCATGCAAGAGGAGTATGATGCATTGATAGAGAATCAAACTTGGGATCTGGTTCCTAAACCTAATAGCCAGAAAATTATTGGATGTAAGTGGGTTTACAAAACAAAAAGATTTGCAGATGGAAGTGTGTCTAGGTACAAAGCCAGACTTGTTGTGAAAGGGTATGCACAGACATATGGAGTGGACTATGATGAGACTTATAGTCCTGTGGCAAAAATGACAACCATCAGAACTCTCATAGCAATTGCTGCTTGCAAAGGTTGGAAGCTATCTCAATTAGATGTTAAAAATGCTTTTTCGAATGGTTACATTTTAGATGAAGTTTACATGGAGCAACCAGATGGATTCAAAGATCAAGTGAATCCAAATTATGTGTGTAAGCTCAAGAGAGCTTTGTATGGATTAAAGCAGGCCCCAAGGGCATGGAATTATAGGCTTGTAAAGTTCTTAAATGATCTTGGATTTCAAGCATCAAAGGCAGATAGTAGCTTGCTAGTTAAAGCAAGTGAAGATGGATTCATTTATTTTTGTATTTATGTTGATGACATAATACTTACAGGAACAGATGATAAAGGAATACAAATGATCAAGAAACAGATGGAGAAAGAGTTCAAAATCAGTGATTTGGGGAACTTGTCATTCTTCTTGGGAATGGAGATTTTATATACTCAACATG
>CM035414.1:170071107-170073607 GCA_020310875.1 Ceratopteris richardii | reverse complement strand
TCACTTCTTTTTTCCTCCATCATATGCCTTCATATATCTTCATATATCCATGCCTAATTAGTGAGTGAAGCCCCAACAGCTCCCCCTCAATCACTAATTAGCATAATTTGACTTCTTCACATAATCTTCTTCTCTTTTATTCCTGCCATCTCCTTGAACCTATTTGTCTTCACTCCATCCAAGCTTTTTGTCATAATATCTGCAATTTGATCTTTTGTAGAAGTGTACACCACTTCAATCTCTTTTTCCATTACCTTTTCTCTGAGAAAATGGTACTGTATCTCTATGTGCTTTGTCCTTGCATGAAATATAGGATTTGCTGCAAGATATAAAGAACTCATGTTATCTCCATGAATGATGGGTATACCTTGATCAATTCCCAAGCTTTTGAATAATGTCTGCATCCATATTACTTCTTTTGCTGCTTCCACAAGTCCTTTGTATTCAGCTTCTGTTGATGATAAGGCCACTGTGTGTTGTTTCTTTGAACACCAACTCACAAGCTTATCTCCAATGTATATCATATAACCATGTGTAGATCTCCTGTCATCTTGACTTCCTGCCCAATCTGAGTCACTATAGGCTCTCAACCTTATATTTGATGTAAAAGGATAATACAATCCTTCTTTCAAAGTCCCTTTGATATATCTAAGGACTCTTTGACCTGCAATCCAATGTGGATCCTTTGGACAATGCATGAATTGAGAAAGAACACCAACTGCATAACTAAGATCAGGCCTTGTTAGAGTTGCATAAATCAAACTTCCCACTAAAGATTGATACTTCCTCATGTCTTTGAATTGTGCTCCATCATATCTACTGAGTTTGTGATTGACCTCTAATGGTGTAGATGCCTCTCTGCAATTCTCCATGTTAAACTTCTTTAGAAGATTCAAGAGATACCTTTCTTGTGATACATAAATACCATGCTCTGCATAAGTGATTTCCATTCCAAGAAAATATGACAATTTTCCTAGATCACTTATCTTGAATTCCTTCTCAAGTAGCTTCTTCACCTCCTTGATTCCTTCATTTGAGGTACCTGTAATTATAATATCATCTACATATATACAAATGTAGATCATACCTTCATCTGTTCTTTTGATAAGTAGACTTGCATCTGCTTTTGAACTTTGATATCCAAGGTCATTAAGATACTTTACAAGTCTATAATTCCAAGTTCTTGGAGCTTGCTTCAACCCATAAAGAGCTCTTCTCAATCTGCAAACATAATTTGGAAACTTATGATCTGCAAACCCTTGAGGTTGCTCCATGTAAACCTCATCTGATATATATCCATTCAAAAATGCATTCTTAATATCCAATTGACTCAATGTCCATCCTTTTGATCCTGCAATGGCAATGATTGTCCTTATGGTTGACATCTTTGCTACAGGACTGAATGTCTCATCATAATCTATGCCAAATGTTTGAGCATAGCCTTTAACCACCAATCTGGCTTTGTACCTGGCTATAGTTCCATCTGCATGCTTCTTAACTTTGTAAACCCATTTATTTCCAATCACTTTCTTACCATTAGGCTTTGGGACAAGTTCCCAAGTTTTGTTCTCTTCAAGTGCATCAAACTCTTCCTTCATTGCTACTTCCCATTGTCTCTTACCCTTTGCTTCATCATAGCTTTGAGGTTCTTCATCTTCCTTAACCATGTAAGCATAATTTTTCTGAGTCAAGTAAGAAGTGTCATAGGAATACCTTGTAGGTTGCTTCCTCATTCTTGTTGACCTTCTTGGTTCACACTCTTCATGTATATCTGGATGTACTTCTTCATCAAATATTGGTCCATCTTCATTCCTTCTATATGATCCAACTCTTGATGTGCTTGCTTGCATATGTTCTTCATCACCATCTATCTGCATATGTGACTTACCTCTTGCA
The DNA here is from genome assembly GCA_020310875.1 of Ceratopteris richardii. NCBI lineage: Eukaryota > Viridiplantae > Streptophyta > Polypodiopsida > Polypodiales > Pteridaceae > Ceratopteris > Ceratopteris richardii. The sequence continues at coordinate 170,071,711 of CM035414.1, read as the reverse complement.
CTCCTTCTTATCTCTTCTTCAAATGTTTCAAGATCACATTCTTTATCTGCATACCAACTCTTCTGTTCATCAAAGGTCACATCTCTGGAAACAATGAAATGTTTAGTTAAAGGACTCCATAGTCTATAACCCCTTTGCTTTTCATCATACCCAATAAACACATATTTTTCTGCCTTTGGTTCAAGCTTATGTCTTAGTTGTGATGGCACATAAGCATAGGCAATTGACCCAAACACTTTACAATGGTCAAGTGTTGGTTTCTTACCCCACCAAGCTTCATAAGGGGTCATACCATTCAAAGCTCCACATGGTAGCCTATTCACAAGGTATGTAGCTGTATTAACAGCCTCAGCCCAAAGATAATTAGGGCAACTCTTTTCCTTTAGCATTGCTCTTGCAAATTCAACCAATGTTCTATTTCTCCTTTCTGCCACCCCATTATGTTGAGGTGTGTACCTGCAAGTTATCTCTCTCTTGATACCTGCATTCCAAAGATAGTCATTAAACTCTTTGGGAGAAGTATTCTCCCCCTCCATCAGACCTTAGCCTCTTGAGTTTTTTGACCTGTAACTCTTTCTGCATAAGCATGAAAATGTTTGAAGGC
>CM035414.1:170058607-170063607 GCA_020310875.1 Ceratopteris richardii | reverse complement strand
CATAAGTGATTTCCATTCCAAGAAAATATGATAATTTTCCTAGATCACTTATCTTGAATTCCTTTCAAGTAACTTCTTCACCTCCTTGATTCCCTTCATTTGAGGTACCTGTAATTATAATGTCATCTACATATATACCAAATTGTAGATCATACCTTCATCTGTTCTTTGATAAGTAAACTTGCATCTGCCTTTGAACTTTGATATCCAAGATCATTAAATACTTTACAAGTCTATAATTCCAAGCTCTTGGAGCTGCTTCAAAACCATAAAGGGCTCCTTCTCAACCTGCAAACATAATTTGGAAACTTCTGATCTGCAAACCCTTGAGGTTGCTCCATGTAAACCTCATTCTGATATATATCCATTCAAAAAGCATTTCTTAATGTCCAATTGACTCAATGTCCATCCTTTGATGCTGCAATGGCAATGATTGTCCTTATGGTTGACATCTTTGCCACAGGACTGAATGTCTCATCATAATCTATGCCAAATGTTTGAGCATAGCCTTTAACCACCAATCTAGCTCTTGTATCTGGCTATAGTTCCATCTGCATGCTTCTTAACTTTGTAAACCCATTGTTTCCAATCACTTTCTTACCATTAGGTTTTGGGACAAGTTCCCAAGTTTTGTTCTCTTCAAGAGCATCAAACTCTTCCTTCATTGCTACTTCCCAATGTCTCTTACCCTTTGCTTCATTCATAGCTTTGAGGTTCTTCATCTTCCTTAACCATGTAAGCATAGTTTTCTGAGTCAAGTAAGAAGTGTCATATGAATACCCTTGTAGGTTGCTCCTCATTCTGGTTGACCTTCTTGGTTCACACTCTTCATGCATATCTGGATGTACTTCCTTCATCAAAATTTGGTCCATCTTCATTCACTTCTATATGATCCATTCTTGATGTGCTTGCTTGCATATGTTCTTCATCTCCATCTATCTGCATATGTGGATTTACCTCTTGCACTCCTTCTTATCTCTTCTTCAAATCGTTTCAAGATCACATTCTTTATCTGCATACCAATCTTCTGTTCATCAAAAGTCCACATCTGCGAAACAATAAATATTGTTTAGTTAAAGGACTCCATAGTCTTATAACCCATTTGTTTTTCATCATACCAATAAACCACATATTTTTTCTGCCTTTGGTTCAAGCTTTATGTCTGAGTTGTGATGGCACATAAGCATAGGCAATTGACCCAAACCACTTTACAATGATCAAGTGTGGTTTCTTTACCCCACCAAGCTTTCATAAGGGGTCATACCATTCAAAGTCCACATGGTAACCTATTCATCAAGGTTTATGTGGCTGTATTTACAGGCCTCCGCCCAAAGATAATTAGGGCAATTTCTTTTCCTTTAAACATTGCTCTTGCAAATTCAACCAATGTTCTATTCCTCCTTTCTGCCACCCCATTATGGTGAGGTGTATACCTTGCAAGTTATCTCTCTCTTGATACCTGCATTCCAAAGATAGTCATTAAACTCTTGGGAGAAGTATTCTCCCCCCTCCATCAGACCTTAGCCTCTTGAGTTTGTGACCTGTAACTCTTTCTGCATAAGCATGAAAATGTTTGAAGGCTCGAAAGACTTCTGATCTTTTCCTTTAGAACATAAAGGGTTATCCACCTTGTAGCATCATCAATAAACAAAACATAATACCTAGATCCATTTATTGAACCTTCTTTTGTTGGTCCCCATACATCTGTATGTATGATGTTCAAGCAAACCATCATGCTTGAAACCTTTGTCTTCTGAATGGTTGTTCTATGAGCTTTTCCCATCTGACAAGCTTCACACTTGTATATCCATATGTTGATTCTTTACATTTGGTAGTCCCAATACAGATTGATTCTCCACCATAGTTTTGATTCCTCTTCATTGAAATGTCCCCAATCTTTTATGCCAAAGATCTAACTCTGTAATTACTTCATCACCATTGTGATTAGGGCTTGACCAACATTTCCTTGCACTTTGAGAGTAAAAAGTCTACCTTCCTTCTTACCACAAACAATGGGTTTGTATGCATCCTCTGGATCTTCAACAAATACCCCTTCATTTGTAATCTGACTTGAAAACCTTTTTCCACTATTTGTCCAACACTAATCAGATTTCTTTGGTATTGTTGGAACATACAAAACATTTGTAATAAATCAGCTCCACTCCTGCACCTTCACTTTTCCAATTGAATGCCACATTGTGTTTTGTATTGTCACCTGTTTGTACTGTATGACTTGAATTTCCTTCTTCCAATTCTGACAATAATTCTATATTACCTGATAAATGATTTGAACAACCAGAGTCAATATAGAATACCTTGAGATCCTCCTTCTCTGATGAACTAATTGAATTGCAATCATCAATGTTGTATGGTTGTCATTCTGTGTATCATTTGCATAATTGTAATATGTGGGTTATATGATTGATTCTCCCGATTCCAATTTCTTCCACCACCTCTTCCATAGTTTCCTCTTGAATTATGTCTTCCTCTTTGAAATTGATTCTGAAACCTTCCACCTCCTACCTCTGCCATTGCTGTTCTGATTTTGGCTTGCTCCTTGTTGATTGTGCCAACAATCATATGCTAGATGATTGCTCAATCCACAAATCCAACATGTCTTTCTTGTTATTGTTCTGGAAATTACCTCTACCTCTTCCATTACCTCGACCTTTACCTCTGCCAAAACCTCTTCCTCTTGCATAATTTGCTTGAGTTGTTGACTCTTTCTTCATCCTTTGCTTTGCCTTTATCTCCTGTCTTTTTGTTTCTTCACATACATTGCAGAACTTTGACCTTTGTCTCCATCTGACTTTAAGTCTTGCTCAAATGTAAGCATCAATCCAAGTAATTGATTCAATTCTGGCACATAATGGTTTAATGAGAGTTCTGTGAAAGTACAAAGGCTTTCCACCTTTCATCACCTCTTAATCCTGCAAGTAATTGAGCTATCAACCTATGATCTTCAATATCCTCATCAATAAGATCCAAGGCTATCTGCCAAGTCTTTCATCTTAGTGACATAATCACTAATGTTCTGATTTTGCTTCTTCTTGAATGTGGTGAACTCTGACCATAAGCTAGCTTTCCAGCTTTAGTGGTGTCTTTGGAAGTGGTTCTTCCAAAGCATTCCAAATATCTTCTAGCTGTTTCTAAACCTCTGAGTATGTGGCAACAAGTGATCTATAATAGTGTTGTATATATAAGCTCTTGCACTTGCATCTCTCTTCTGCCATAGCTTCAAAGCTTTCTAGCTCTTCCCTCCTTGGATGACTTTCATCTTCAAATTTAGGCTTCTCCTCTTCACCTGTCACATATACCATTAAGTCCTTACTTATAAGTAAGGCTTCCATCCTCATTACCCAAGCAGGATAGTTATCTCTTCCAATTTGTCAATGGACACATGATCTGCCATGGTATCCTTGCTTCTGCTTCAACCTGTAAGTGTAAGGTTAAAGAATGGATACCTTTTGTAGACCTTTACTCTTGGGAGGCAACTTCGAATACTCTCTGATGACTTTTGGTGTTGAACACCTCAGCTTCCTCCTTCTTTGATAAAGAATCTCTTCAAAATCTTCTTGCATCTGCATCCTTTTATTCTCGAGTACCCTTATCTGCTCTGACTACCACTTGTTGGTGTGTTTGGGAAACACCCACAAGAAACTAAAACTAATGTGGTATTAGAAGAAATCCATAACACCATCATTAGCTAGCAATATTCACATTGGTAAGTCTTCATCTCTAAACTAGTGAAAATCCAAATTTCACTCACAGAAATCTGCGCTTTTCTTCACGTCCTTCAACTGACCTGTATTAGCTTAAATCTTTGCCAAATCTTTTGATTAATTGCTAAAGAAGTTTCTTGCTAGTGTTAAGCAACCCTAACAAACAAAACTTTTCAAGAATAACTTAACAATCTCTGATTTTTTTGTACCCAATCTTTACACTATTTCTGAAACAAAAAATGAAAATGTACTTCATCCAATTTGACATACCTCCACTCTTAAAACTGATTGCTCTGAGTACGCGTCCCGTTTCTCAAAGATCTTTTGACCAAATGTAGTTGAGGATAATAGCTTTCAAACGAGCTATCACTTACCAAAAAACTTTAACACCATTGTCTTCGAGATCGACCTTAAGAAGATCAGTCAAATGTGCGCCAGAAAAGTCGTAACTGTCAACTAACTTTCATTCTAGTCATATGAAATGGACTTGAGACTCAATGTACAAATAGGAATTAGACACAATGTTCTACACAAAACATGTGTTGATTATCAGAGAAGGTGTGTACAAAATGGCTTGGCCTAATTTTGCTCACAGCCATGGCAAACTCTAGCAGACTCAGAAGTTTCTCTCACCATCTCTCTCAGAAAATTACACGACTGTCTCTCTACTCACTTCAAACTACAAAATTGAGTTCTCTCATACATGTTTCTGACTTTCAAATTAACTTATATACCTAGGTTTACAATACATCTAGACTTGAAACTCGTAAGTTCTAAAGATCAATTACAAATCTAGACTCTAATTTTGCACTAATTTACAATAGTGAAATTGTCCCTTCACTTAGGCTTGATTTCTGTAGGTCTTTCCTTCACTTCTTCTTTCCTCCATCATATGTCTCCATATGTCTTCATATATCAATGCCTAATTAGTGAGTGAAGCCCCAACAATAGATAGATAGATAGAGAGATAGATAGAGATAGATAGATAGATAGATAGATAGATAGATAGATAGATAGATAGATAGATAGATAGATAGATAGATAGATAGATAGATATATAGATAGATAGATAGATAGATAGATAGATAGATAGATAGATAGCTAGATAGATAGATAGATAGATAGTTAGTTAGATAGATAGATAGATAGATAGATAGATAGATAGATAGATAGATAGATAGATAGATAGATAGATAGATAGATAGATAGATAGATAGATAGATAGATAGATAGATAGATAGATAGATAGATAGATAGATAGATAGATAGATAGATAGA
>CM035414.1:170026485-170041485 GCA_020310875.1 Ceratopteris richardii | reverse complement strand
AGAACCTACTAAGCAGGGTACTCTATGTACCAACAATAACAAAAAATTTAATGAGTGTTGGTCAGATTGTGGAGAAAGGTTTGCAGGTCAGATTCACACAACATGGAGCATATGTGGAGGACCCAAAACAAGGATTCAGAAGGATAGCCAAAGGGGAGAAATCAGGTAGATTATTTACATTTGAGCTAGAAGATACAAAAAACATTGCTTTGTATAATTACAAGGATCAGACACTCTCAGAGTTAGAGATATGGCATAAAAGATTAGGGCACATAGGTGAAAGAACTCTCAAGCAAATGTGCAGGGATCAATGTGTGCTTGGGATACCTAATGTATCCAAGCAACACATGATTTATAAATGTGGATCATGTCAATTTGGTAAGTCTCACAGATTACCCTATTCAAGGAAAGGTTTCATGCATGAAGACTACCTAGACTTGGTACACACAGATGTTTGGGGACCTAGCAAGGACCCTTCCATTTCTGGTTCAAGGTATTATGTGTCCTTCATTGATGACTATAGCAGGTGGACCATTTTATATTTTATGAAGCATAAAGATGAAGTGTTTAATTGTTTCAAGAGATATCTTGCACTTGTTGAGAATCAAACAGGTAGAAGCTTGAAGAAGCTAAGGTCAGATGGTGGAGGAGAATACTTCTCCAATGAGTTTGAAGATTTCTTGCAGGAAAGAGGCATCAAAAGGGAGATCACTACAAGGTACTCACCTGAACAAAATGGGGTAGCAGAAAGAAGGAATAGACTTATAGTGGAAACAGCTAGGTCTATGCTCAATGAGAAAAAGTTGCCAAATTACCTATGGGCAGAGAGTGTGTCCACTGCCACTTACCTCATCAATAGGTTGCCATCCAAATCACTTGATGGCATGACTCCATATGAAGCTTGGCATGGTAAGAGACCCTCTCTAGATCATTGCAAAATCTTTGGATGTATAGCATATGTGCATATTCCCTCACAAGTAAGAGGAAAGCTAGACCCAAAGGCAGAGAAATGTATCTTCATTGGTTATGATTTGAACCAAAAGGGATACAGATTCTACAACCCCACAAACAAAGGGTTCAAGGTAAGCAGAGATGTCATATTTGATGAGAATGACTCATGGTATGAGAATGAATGCAGGAAAGTGAGTCTACCCTATGACATGGAGGAAGATTTTCCAAAGCTTACCAAGGAAGAGCCAACTCAGCAAGAAGATTCAAGCTCAGATGATGATACAATAAACCTTGAAGAGTTCAAGGCTTGGAAATCCAAAGGAAAGATGAAGATGAAGCAATTGGAGGACAAGGCAGAAACTTCTACTCAAGCTATGAGAAGATCTCAGAGAGAGAAGAAGAAACCTATCAGATTTGGGTATGATACATCACTTGTAATTAAACATTCTGTATATCTTGCAAAAGACTTGTTGAATGAAGAACCAGGTACCTATGAAGAAGCAATTACAAAGCCAGAATGGAGAGAAGCCATGGATGAGGAGATAGAAGCTCTCAAAGAGAGTGATACTTGGGACTTGGTACCCAAGAAAGACACTATGAAGGTAATAGGATCCAGATGGATCTACAAATTGAAGAAGAATTCAGATGGAACAATTAACAGGTACAAGGCTAGGTTGGTAGCCAAGGGTTTTGCACAAACCCAAGGCATTGATTATGAGGAGACATTTTCTCCTGTGGCCAAGATGCCAACTATCAGAGTTTTGGTGAGTGTAGCTGCATCCAAGAATTGGAACATGTACCAATTGGATGTGAAGAATGCATTCCTAAATGGATGGATATCTGAAGAAGTCTACATGTCACAACCACCTGGCTATGATGATGGAGAGTGTTAATCTCCAAAAGAACAAGTTAACCTTGAAATTAGACCACCTCTATATCAAGATTAACCTTAGACTCCACCAAACTTGGAGATCATTCACCAAGTTATCAGAAAAATTGAAAGTTCTGAAAAATTCAACTTCTTCAGAAAGTCTGCTGCAGATCAATCACTCATTGACTAATCAATCCTGTAAAGTTTTTGATAAAACTTTGCACAACACTTCGCCTTAAGGTTGCGCAACTCTGCCAAGTTAAATCTCTCAAAAAGATTAAGTACACACTGAGAAATGTGTGAAACACTTTACCTATGTCTGAAAGTGCTTCTCTGCAATGGCGACTTTGACACCTGCAACTTCTTAGCACTGGTTCTCCCAACTCTGAACCCGTTTGATCAAGATCTTCTAGCCATAGATGGCTTACCTTCCAACTTAGATTTTGAGCCCTCACTTATGTAAAACTTTACACTGTAGACTGAGCAATGATCATTTCATTGAAGATGAAATGTGCGCCAGATTTCTCGACTGTTAAAACATTCTTACATATGAATGTTCCTAAACGAAATTCTCACAGCCTGATTACAATTAACCTCTCAAATTCTAGCCATAGATAGATCAGCTATGGAATTAGATACGTGCAAAAGAATTTCTCAAAAGATTAAGCACAGAAGGAGCAGACAGCAAAATATCGGGCGCAAAAATTCTTGATTTCTCAGAAAATTTACATCTAAGTGAGGATGGACAATTCACTCACTCTTCATGTGTCTAATGACACTAATTTCTCTCTCCCTATTCTCAAATCTTCTTCTGCTCTCTTTGCCCGACATTTTCCAACATATTTATAGATGAATATATACAAGTGTATGACTAGACAAAGGTATAAGTCAGCTAATGTACATATGTGTACATGTCTTTGGATTTTCTGAATATGTCCTTCCTTCAACCATCTGACTTTGTTTTCTTCTTGACTCCTTGACTTCATTTCTCCATAATCCTTCAATTGATGATTGTCATGCACCAACAGCTCCCCCTCAATCATTAATTGAGGTTCTTCTCTATCTTCTTTACTCCAGCCATATCCTTGAATCTTTGTAGTTTTGGTCCATCTAGACTTTTAGTCATCATATCTGCAACTTGATCTTTTGTGGGAGTGTGTATGACTTCAATCTCTTTCTCAATGACCTTCTCTCTCAGGAAATGATACTGTATTTCAATATGCTTAGTTCTAGCATGAAATACAGGATTAGCTGCCAAGTATAATGAACTCATATTGTCTCCACAAATAATAGGAGTACTCTGAATCACATCAAAAACTTTCAAAAGTGTCTTTAGCCATATTACCTCTTTTGCAGCTTCCACCATACCTTTATATTCTGCCTCTGTAGATGACAAAGCAACTGTATGTTGCTTCTTGGAACACCATGAAATCAATTTGTCTCCTACATAGCACAAGTATCCATGTGTTGATCTTCTATCATCCACATTACCTGCCCAATCTGCATCACTATATATCTTGATTCTTGTATCTGAAGTAAACCCATAGTACAACCCTTCTTTGAGTGTACCCTTGATGTACCTAAGTACTCTTTGTCCTGCAATCCAATGTTCCTTTCTAGGACAATGCATGAATTGTGAAAGCACACCAACTGCATATGACAAGTCAGGCCTTGTTAATGTAGCATAAATCAAGCTACCAACCAAACTTTGATAGAGTTTCATATCTCTGAACTCTTCTCCTCCAAACCTAGACAATTTATGGTTCACTTCCAAAGGTGTAGGTGCAATCCTGCAATCTTCCATTTTAAATTTGGTTAGCAAATTTTTAAGATACCTTTCTTGGGTCACATATACTCCATGTTGAGTATAAGAGATCTCCATTCCCAAGAAGAATGATAGGTCCCAAATCACTGATTTTGAACTCTTTCTCCATCTGCTTCTTGATCATTTGTATCCCTTTATCATCTGTTCCTGTAAGTATTATGTCATCAACATAAATACAAACATAAATAAACCCATCTTCACTTGCTTTGACTAGCAAGCTACTATCTGCCTTTGATGCTTGAAATCCAAGATCATTCAAGAATTTTACAAGCCTATAATTCCAAGCCCTTGGGGCTTGCTTCAACCCATACAAAGCTCTCTTGAGCTTACATACATAATTTGGACTCACTTGATCTTTGAACCCATCTGGTTGCTCCATGTAGACTTCATCTGAAATGTAACCATTCAAGAAAGCATTTTTAACATCTAATTGAGACAACTTCCAACCTTTACAAGCAGCAATTGCTATGAGTGTCCTGATGGTTGTCATCTTTGCCACAGGACTATATGTCTCATCATAGTCCACTCCATATGTCTGTGCATACCCTTTCACAACAAGTCTAGCTTTGTATCTAGACACACTTCCATCTGCAAATCTCTTTGTTTTGTAAACCCACTTACATCCAATGATCTTCTGACTATTAGGTTTAGGAACCAAATCCCATGTTTGATTCTCTATCAATGCATCATACTCCTCTTGCATAGCATCTTCCCAATTCTTCTTTCCTTTGGCCTCTTCATATGTAGAAGGGTCTTCATCTGTTTTTACCAAATAAGCATAATCTTTAGTAGTCAAGAATGAAGTGTCATAGCTATACCTTGTAGGTTGCCATCTGTGCCTAGATGATCTCCTAACTTCTACACTTCTTGAGGTCTCTGGTTCATCACATTCTGGATCAAACCTTGGCCTCTCTTCAACTTCAATCTGCACTTCATTACTCTCACTTTCATCAAGTAATTGAACCTTTGCTTTACCTTTCCTTTGTTCCACTACTTCTTCATCATCTGCATGTACATTATATTTACCTGCATACCAAGTACCTTGCTCATCAAATGTAACATCCTTGGATACAATAAATTGCTTTGTGGATGGACTCCACAACCTGTATCCCATTTGCTTATCATCATAACCAATGAATACATACTTCTCTGCCTTAGGCTCCAACTTATGCCTCAATTGAGATGGCACATATGCATATGCCAAGCATCCAAATATTCTGCAATGATCCAAGGTAGGTTTCTTACCCCACCAAGCTTCATATGGTGTCATACCCTGCAAAGCTTTACAAGGTAATCTATTAACCAAATATGTAGCTGTATTAACAGCCTCAGCCCACAAATAATTTGGGCAATTCTTCTCTTTCATCATGGACCTTGCAAACTCAACAAGAGTCCTATTTCTTCTTTCTGCTACCCCATTTTGTTGAGGAGAGTACCTGCAAGTAACTTCTCTCTTTATACCTGCATTCCACAAATAATCATTGAACTCATTTGAAAAATACTCTCCCCCTCCATCTGACCTTAGTCTCTTCAATTTTTGACCTGTAATCCTTTCTGCATATGCATGATAGTGTTTAAATGTATTAAACACTTCTGACTTTTCCTTAATCACATAAATTGTGATCCACCTGGTAGCATCATCAACATATATGACATAATATCTTGAACCATTTATACTAAAGTCCTTTGAAGGACCCCACACATCTGTATGCACCAATTCAAGTCTTTCTGAATACATAAATCCATGCTTGGAATAGGATTGCTTATGAGCCTTACCTAATTGACATGCCTCACATCTGTATGTCATGTGTTGACCTGCAATGTTAGGCATTCCAAGTACTGAATCATTGTTAATCATTTCTTTGATACCTCTTTCATTAAAGTGTCCAAGTCTTTTGTGCCAAAGATCCAATTCTGACACCTTCTGCTCTCCATATGTGAACATAGCATGTCCAACATTTCCTTGTACCTTCAATGTGAAAAGCCTTCCTTCTTTCTTTCCTGCAATAACTTGTTTATACCCTTGACTAGGGTCTTCCACATAAACTCCATCATTTGTGAACCTTACCTCATATCCTTTTTCCACAATTTGACCTACACTGATCAAATTCTTTGGAATTGTGGGAACATAAAGTACCTTACTCAGAAGAGTGCTCCCATCCTTAGCTTTGACTGAACCAATTGACTTTACCTTATGCTTTGTATTATCACCTGTCTGCACTGTATGATTAATTGCATTGTGATCTAGGTCAGTCATCAAAGCAATATTTCCACTCAAATGATTACTACATCCTGAATCAATATAAAACACTCTCATGTCCTCATGTGAAGTTTCACATGTATTCATAATGAGAGTCGAATCCTCCTTTTGATCTGATGCATAGTTGTAGTAGGTGTTATTATAGGATTGATTTTGGAAGCTTCTTCCTCCACCTCTTCCAAAAGAATTCCTACCACCTCTACCTCTGAAATTTCCTCTCTGAAATCTACCACCTCTTGCTCTTTGATTAAAGTTCTGATAATTACCATTGTTTTGATTATTGTGCCAACAATCATGAGATAGATGATTGGTCTTACCACATATCCAACAAGCTCTTGCATTATCTTTGTTGTTTCTGCCTCTTCCTCTACTCCTGCCATTTCCTCTTCCTCTTATGAAGTTTGCTTGGTTTAATGTACCTTCTTCTTCACCTGATTGTTGCTTCCCTTTGTTGACTTTCTTCTTGTCTTTAGAATACATTGCATGACCTGCACTCTTATCAACATCTCCTTTGATATCATTCTCAAAAGTTAGCATATGACCTAACAATTGATTCAAATCAGGAGTAAAGTGATCTAATGAAAGTTCTGTAGATAAAATGAAAGGCTTCCATTTCTCATCTCCTCTTAGTCCTGTGAGTATTTGTCTTACCAATTTGTCTTCTTCAATATCTTCATCCACTGCACCTAAAGAGTCTGCAATATCCTTCATTTTTGTCACATAATCAGAGATTGATTGTGAGGCCTTCTTCTTGAAGGTAGTAAATTCTGCCCATAGTGAAGCCTTCCTTGATTTGGTTGTATTTTGGAAATGCTCTTCCAAAGCATTCCAAATGTCACAAGCACTTTCAAGTCCTCTAATGTGAGGAAGCAAATAGTCATTGACTGCCATGTAGATGATGCTTCTTGCTTGAGCATCCTTCTTCATCCAATTCTTCAAATCTGCAAGCTCCTCCCTAGTTGGAACACTAGGATCTCTGAATTCTGGCTTTTCTTCATCTCCTGTGATGTATCCGATCAGATCTTTGCTCATAAGGTGAGCTTCCATCCTCATAGACCATGCAGGATAGTTCTCTCTATCCAACTTTTCAATTTGGAGACTATCTCCCATCTTTACTTTACCTGTAGCTTCAAATCTTTAACCTTTACAGATAATAAGTGTACCTTTACTTCGAATGTTGCTCCTTCTGATCCTTTTGATACTCTTTGTATGTCTTCCTTTAATCTTTCTTCACACTTTGACCTTTTGCACCTTCGAAATGTAAAGTTTTGTATTTCTGCAATAGTCGGAGTCTCCTTCACTTCAATTTTGACACAACCTGCTCTGATACCACTGATGGAGAGTGTTAATCTCCAAAAGAACAAGTTAACCTTGAAATTAGACCACCTCTATATCAAGATTAACCTTAGACTCCACCAAACTTGGAGATCATTCACCAAGTTATCAGAAAAATTGAAAGTTCTGAAAAATTCAACTTCTTCAGAAAGTCTGCTGCAGATCAATCACTCATTGACTAATCAATCCTGTAAAGTTTTTGATAAAACTTTGCACAACACTTCGCCTTAAGGTTGCGCAACTTTGCCAAGTTAAATCTCTCAAAAAGATTAAGTACACACTGAGAAATGTGTGAAACACTTTACCTATGTCTGAAAGTGCTTCTCTGCAATGGCGACTTTGACACCTGCAACTTCTTAGCACTGGTTCTCCCAACTCTGAACCCGTTTGATCAAGATCTTCTAGCCATAGATGGCTTACCTTCCAACTTAGATTTTGAGCCCTCACTTGTGTAAAACTTTACACTGTAGACTGAGCAATGATCATTTCATTGAAGATGAAATGTGCGCCAGATTTCTCGACTGTTAAAACATTCTTACATATGAATGTTCCTAAACGAAATTCTCACAGCCTGATTACAATTAACCTCTCAAATTCTAGCCATAGATAGATTAGCTATGGACTTAGATACGTGCAAAAGGATTTCTCAAAAGATTAAGCACAGAAGGAGCACACAGCAAAATATCGGGCGCAAAAATTCTTGATTTCTCAGAAAATTTACATCTAAGTGAGGATGGACAATTCACTCACTCTTCATGTGTCTAATGACACTAATTTCTCTCTCCCTATTCTCAAATCTTCTTCTGCTCTCTTTGCCCGACATTTTCCAACATATTTATAGATGAATATATACAAGTGTATGACTAGACAAAGGTATAAGTCAGCTAATGTACATATGTGTACATGTCTTTGGATTTTCTGAATATGTCCTTCCTTCAACCATCTGACTTTGTTTTCTTCTTGACTCCTTGACTTCATTTCTCCATAATCCTTCAATTGATGATTGTCATGCACCAACATATGAAGATCCAAGAAAGGTACATTATGTTTGTAAATTGAAGAAGGCTCTGTATGGTTTGAAGCAGGCACCTAGAGCATGGAACTACAGATTGACCACCTACCTCCAAGACCAAGGATTTGTGATGAGCAAAGCAGACACTTCTCTATTCATAAAGAGAAGTAGCACAGAGGTAATCTACTTATGTGTTTATGTTGATGACATCATCATTACAGGGAATGATGTCAATGGGATTAGACACATCAAAGGACAGATGATGAAAGAATTCAAGATTAGTGATCTTGGATTACTAAAATATTTTCTAGGTCTTGAATTGATCTATACAAACTCAGGTATATACATCACTCAAAAGAAGTATGTACAGGATATGGTCAAGAAGTTTGGTTTGCAGGATGCTAAGGTATCTACTACTCCAATGGAGGTTAATCAAAAACTAAGTGCTCATGAAGGAGAAGAAATCAAAGACATTACAGGATATCAAAGTATAGTGGGTAGTTTGAACTATGCTACCTTGACAAGAATTGACATAGCTTATGGTGTAAGTGTGCTTAGTCAATTCATGCACAAACCTAGAGTACCTCATCTAGAGGCAGCAAAGAAGATCTTGAAGTACCTCAAGGGAACTCAAAGTCATGGTTTGTATTTTCCTTATACATCAGACATTGATATTAAGGTTTACTCAGATGCAGATTGGGCAGGATGCAAGGATGATAGTAGGAGCACCTCAGGGTACATTTGTTTTGCAGGAGATAAGCCTATCTCTTGGTCAGCTAAGAAGCAACCTACAGTGGCATTGTCATCCACTGAAGCAGAGTATAGAGGACTTGCAAATGCTACTCAAGAAGCTATTTGGTTGAAGCTTCTATATACAGAGTTAGGTCTATTCACAAGACCACCTATCATATTTGGAGACAACACTAGCTCTCTTCATCTTGCAGCAAACCCAATTTATCATGCCAGAAAAAAGAACATAGAGGTTCATTACCACTATGTGAGAGAGAAATTGCTAAGTAAAGATATACAATTGACCTATGTTTCTACTAATATGCAATGTGCAGATTTACTTACAAAGGCATTGGATGGAAACAAGCTATGCAGATTCAAGTCTATGATTGGACTACAGGAAGTAATTGAAGAATGAAGAAGAAGACTTAAGCCAAAGTGTTTGGCTTGAGGGGGAGCTGTTGGTGCAAAACAAGCCTACACACATTGGCTTGGACCCTTGGATTTTTTGGAAGATTAGCATGGATAAAGGTTTATCAAGGCTTCATTCAAAGCAAGGCTCATGTGAACATATGCTTATATGTTCTTACTACTTTACCCCTTGTAAAAGTCTAAGTGACTTATCATTTGTTTGTAATCACTTTAAGTCATTCACCTACTTCTAGAGTCGTGGAAATTTGGATGTTGAGATTGAGAGAATATCTCCCTACTTTTAGAGGAGAGATTCAAGGGAGCCTAAGTTTGAATTTCAAATTCAAATGAAGAACAAACTCCTATAAAGGATGTAGTGGAAAAGTCGCGGGCGACACTCTCACTTTTAGCTCACTCCCCGAGGCATATTCTCCTTGTAACTCATTGTGTTTGAGGGCTACTCTATACCCAACATCACACTACCTCATTTAGCTCTGCTTAGCAAGCTAATGAGATTGTACAAACACATATATCAATAGAAGTATACATTCATCATCTCTGTTTTTTCTGAGTCACCTACTCCAAGTCTGTCAACTTCAAAGAAGCATTGCTCTGGATCTACTGAACCAAATCAAGTGTTCTATAGCTCATTGGAACCAGCTCAAAGTCTACTACAAGCATACAAAATTTCAAAGGATTCAATTCAGCCAATTGGGAGAAAATCGAGTCGAGGTGCACACTGGTACTTGACTGCAGAGTTCGTGAAAAGTCGGGGGTGATTATAATTTTGCTAAACTTATTTCTCAGTGCATAGTTTATCAATTGAAGTGATTCCACTTGTGATTGGTAGCTTACTAAGGTACATTAATACTCCCAAAAGGAATTGTGCCAATTTTAAGTGTGCTGGACACACTGAGTAAAAGTCTGAACAGGTATCATTACAGGAATAGAAGGTTTTGCTTGATTTGTGAAGTACCAAGTTATCAGTTTTGATTTGGTCATTACCCAACTCATTTCCAAAGCACATATATGGTTTCTTTATGTCATTAGGAAGCTAAGCTTGTGTACTAAGCATATCAGAAGAGAAAAGAGGGCAGGTGTGAAGCAGGTTTTGCAGCACCAACTGATTTCCTGAGTGCATCCATCCATCACTCTCAACAGTGGTATCAGAGCAAAACAAGGTAATCATGGGTGATGGTTTCCCCTCTTTCATTGACAAATTGGACAGAAACAACTATCAAGCTTGGTCCTTGAGAATGAAGACCTATCTACAAGGGAGAAGTCTATTTGGATACATATCAGGAGATGAGGAGTTGCCCTCATTCAAGACTAGAGGACTACCTACAAAGGATGAGCATGAAAGACTTAACCAATGGTGTGCAAAGGATGCTTTGGCAAGGTCTTATCTCTTAAACTCTATATCTGACTTTCTTTTACCTCATGTAAGGAACTGTAAGACTTCCCAAGAGACTTGGGAAACCTTGTCAAATTATTTTTCTTCCAACACAAGGGCTAGGAAAAATCAATTATGGATAGAGTTCACAACACTTAGGAAGCAGCCCAAGCAATCAGTCTCAGATTATGTGACAAAGATCAAAGATGTGGCAGACCAACTAGCAAGCATTGGAGAGGAAATTGAAGAGGAGCAAATAGTCAGGCAAGTGACAAATGGACTCAAGGCAGATGATAAGTGGGAAAGTTTCACCACTGCAATGGACCTCTACATGGACATGCATACCCCTGATCTTACAACACTCATGGGTCAACTATTTACACATGAAGCAAAGTTCACCAAAGCTGGAGATCAATCAAAAGGTAATAACCCCTCTGCTCTCTTTACTGATAAGAAAGTTAAAGATAAAGGCAAGAAGAAACAGGATGAAGAAGGCTCTACCTCTCAAGCCAATTATGCAGGGAGAGGTAGGTCATCAAGAGGAAGAGGCAGAGGAGGTAAGTCAGGTAGGGGGAGACCCTACAACTCATCACCTTGCAACATCTGTGGGTTGTCCAATCATACCACATATGAATGCTACAAGAACTACAAAAATCAGAGAGGAAGAGGCTACTCAAGAGGTGGATACTCTCAAGGAAGAGGCAGATTCAACCAACATCAAAGCTACAATGGGTACAACAACCAATACAACAACAATTACAACAACAACCACAATGGAAGCTACCAAGGTGGATTCAGAAATAGAAGAGACTACAACAACTACACAGAGGAGCAAGATGACTCCTTATTGATCATGAACATGACCTCCAAGATAGGTACAAATGATGATCATTTATTTTACATTGACTCAGGATGTTCTAACCATGTAGCTGGCAATGTGGCATTGCTTTCTGATTTGGAAGAGCCCAAGGGCAAACATCAGGTACAAACAGGTGATGACACTAAACACTCTGTTGTCAAAATTGGAAATGTGAAGACATGTGATGGTAATCAGAACCTACTAAGCAGGGTACTCTATGTACCAACAATAACAAAAAATTTAATGAGTGTTGGTCAGATTGTGGAGAAAGGTTTGCAGGTCAGATTCACACAACATGGAGCATATGTGGAGGACCCAAAACAAGGATTCAGAAGGATAGCCAAAGGGGAGAAATCAGGTAGATTATTTACATTTGAGCTAGAAGATACAAAAAACATTGCTTTGTATAATTACAAGGATCAGACACTCTCAGAGTTAGAGATATGGCATAAAAGATTAGGGCACATAGGTGAAAGAACTCTCAAGCAAATGTGCAGGGATCAATGTGTGCTTGGGATACCTAATGTATCCAAGCAACACATGATTTATAAATGTGGATCATGTCAATTTGGTAAGTCTCACAGATTACCCTACTCAAGGAAAGGTTTCATGCATGAAGACTACCTAGACTTGGTACACACAGATGTTTGGGGACCTAGCAAGGACCCTTCCATTTCTGGTTCAAGGTATTATGTGTCCTTCATTGATGACTATAGCAGGTGGACCATTTTATATTTTATGAAGCATAAAGATGAAGTGTTTAATTGTTTCAAGAGATATCTTGCACTTGTTGAGAATCAAACAGGTAGAAGCTTGAAGAAGCTAAGGTCAGATGGTGGAGGAGAATACTTCTCCAATGAGTTTGAAGATTTCTTGCAGGAAAGAGGCATCAAAAGGGAGATCACTACAAGGTACTCACCTGAACAAAATGGGGTAGCAGAAAGAAGGAATAGACTTATAGTGGAAACAGCTAGGTCTATGCTCAATGAGAAAAAGTTGCCAAATTACCTATGGGCAGAGAGTGTGTCCACTGCCACTTACCTCATCAATAGGTTGCCATCCAAATCACTTGATGGCATGACTCCATATGAAGCTTGGCATGGTAAGAGACCCTCTCTAGATCATTGCAAAATCTTTGGATGTATAGCATATGTGCATATTCCCTCACAAGTAAGAGGAAAGCTAGACCCAAAGGCAGAGAAATGTATCTTCATTGGTTATGATTTGAACCAAAAGGGATACAGATTCTACAACCCCACAAACAAAGGGTTCAAGGTAAGCAGAGATGTCATATTTGATGAGAATGACTCATGGTATGAGAATGAATGCAGGAAAGTGAGTCTACCCTATGACATGGAGGAAGATTTTCCAAAGCTTACCAAGGAAGAGCCAACTCAGCAAGAAGATTCAAGCTCAGATGATGATACAATAAACCTTGAAGAGTTCAAGGCTTGGAAATCCAAAGGAAAGATGAAGATGAAGCAATTGGAGGACAAGGCAGAAACTTCTACTCAAGCTATGAGAAGATCTCAGAGAGAGAAGAAGAAACCTATCAGATTTGGGTATGATACATCACTTGTAATTAAACATTCTGTATATCTTACAAAAGACTTGTTGAATGAAGAACCAGGTACCTATGAAGAAGCAATTACAAAGCCAGAATGGAGAGAAGCCATGGATGAGGAGATAGAAGCTCTCAAAGAGAGTGATACTTGGGACTTGGTACCCAAGAAAGACACTATGAAGGTAATAGGATCCAGATGGATCTACAAATTGAAGAAGAATTCAGATGGAACAATTAACAGGTACAAGGCTAGGTTGGTAGCCAAGGGTTTTGCACAAACCCAAGGCATTGATTATGAGGAGACATTTTCTCCTGTGGCCAAGATGCCAACTATCAGAGTTTTGGTGAGTGTAGCTGCATCCAAGAATTGGAACATGTACCAATTGGATGTGAAGAATGCATTCCTAAATGGATGGATATCTGAAGAAGTCTACATGTCACAACCACCTGGCTATGAAGATCCAAGAAAGGTACATTATGTTTGTAAATTGAAGAAGGCTCTGTATGGTTTGAAGCAGGCACCTAGAGCATGGAACTACAGATTGACCACCTACCTCCAAGACCAAGGATTTGTGATGAGCAAAGCAGACACTTCTCTATTCATAAAGAGAAGTAGCACAGAGGTAATCTACTTATGTGTTTATGTTGATGACATCATCATTACAGGGAATGATGTCAATGGGATTAGACACATCAAAGGACAGATGATGAAAGAATTCAAGATTAGTGATCTTGGATTACTAAAATATTTTCTAGGTCTTGAATTGATCTATACAAACTCAGGTATATACATCACTCAAAAGAAGTATGTACAGGATATGGTCATGAAGTTTGGTTTGCAGGATGCTAAGGTATCTACTACTCCAATGGAGGTTAATCAAAAACTAAGTGCTCATGAAGGAGAAGAAATCAAAGACATTACAGGATATCAAAGTATAGTTGGTAGTTTGAACTATGCTACCTTGACAA
The DNA here is from genome assembly GCA_020310875.1 of Ceratopteris richardii. Taxonomy (NCBI): domain Eukaryota; kingdom Viridiplantae; phylum Streptophyta; class Polypodiopsida; order Polypodiales; family Pteridaceae; genus Ceratopteris; species Ceratopteris richardii. Next base: position 170,027,306 of record CM035414.1, on the reverse strand, counting down.
GAATTGACATAGCTTATGGTGTAAGTGTGCTTAGTCAATTCATGCACAAACCTAGAGTACCTCATCTAGAGGCAGCAAAGAAGATCTTGAAGTACCTCAAGGGAACTCAAAGTCATGGTTTGTATTTTCCTTATACATCAGACATTGATATTAAGGTTTACTCAGATGCAGATTGGGCAGGATGCAAGGATGATAGGAGGAGCACCTCAGGGTACATTTGTTTTGCAGGAGATAAGCCTATCTCTTGGTCAGCTAAGAAGCAACCTACAGTGGCATTGTCATCCACTGAAGCAGAGTATAGAGGACTTGCAAATGCTACTCAAGAAGCTATTTGGTTGAAGCTTCTATATACAGAGTTAGGTCGATTCACAAGACCACCTATCATATTTGGAGACAACACTAGCTCTCTTCATCTTGCAGCAAACCCAATTTATCATGCCAGAAAAAAGAACATAGAGGTTCATTACCACTATGTGAGAGAGAAATTGCTAAGTAAAGATATACAATTGACCTATGTTTCTACTAATATGCAATGTGCAGATTTACTTACAAAGGCATTGGATGGAAACAAGCTATGCAGATTCAAGTCTATGATTGGACTACAGGAAGTAATTGAAGAATGAAGAAGAAGACTTAAGCCAAAGTGTTTGGCTTGAGGGGGAGCTGTTGGTGCAAAACAAGCCTACACACATTGGCTTGGACCCTTGGATTTTTTGGAAGATTAGCATGGATAAAGGTTTATCAAGGCTTCATTCAAAGCAAGGCTCATGTGAACATATGCTTATATGTTCTTACTACTTTACCCCTTGTAAAAGTCTAAG
>CM035414.1:170008985-170011485 GCA_020310875.1 Ceratopteris richardii | reverse complement strand
ATCACTATAAATTTTGATATTTGTATCGGAGGTAAACCCATAATACAAACCTTCATTGAGTGTACCCTTAATGTACCTCAATACCCTTTGTCCTGCAATCCAATGTTCTTTCCTTGGGCAATGCATAAATTGAGACAAAACTCCTACTGCATATGATAAATGAGGTCTAGTTAAAGTAGCATAGATAAGACTACCAACCAAACTCTGATATTGTCTCATGTCCTTGAATTCTTCACCTCCATACTTACTCAATTTGTGATTCACCTCCATTGGTGTAGGTGCTACCCTGCAATCATCCATTTTAAACTTGATTAACAAGTTCTTCAAATACCTTTCTTGGGTCACAAATACTCCATGTTGAGTATATGTAATCTCCATGCCCAAGAAATATGACAAGTCTCCCAAGTCACTTATCTTGAACTCCTTTTCCATTTGCCTCTTGAGTCTTTGTATTCCTTCTTCATCTGTACCTGTAAGAATTATATCATCAACATATATGCACATATATATGAAACCATTTTCACTTGCTTTGACAAGCAAGCTACTATCTGCTTTAGACACCTGAAAACCAAGTTCCTTTAGGAACTTCACAAGTCTATAGTTCCATGCCCTTGGGGCCTGCTTCAAGCCATACAAAGCTCTCTTGAGCTTACACACATGATCTGGATACTTTATATCTCTGAACCCTTGAGGTTGCTCCATGAATACATCATCTGAAATGTAACCATTCAAAAAAGCATTTTTCACATCAAGTTGACATAGCTTCCAACCTTTACATGCAGCAATAGCAATAAGTGTCCTGATGGTTGTCATCTTTGCCACAGGACTATAGGTCTCATCATAATCAATACCATATGTTTGAGCAAAGCCTTTGACAACAAGTCTAGCTTTGTATCTAGACACACTTCCATCTGCAAACCTTTTTGTCTTGTAAACCCACTTGCATCCAATGATCTTCTGACTATTTGGCTTTGGAACCAAATCCCAAGTTTGATTCTCCAATAGTGCATCATATTCTTCCTGCATAGCTTTCTCCCATTTTTCCTTACCTTTTGCCTCTTCATATGTAGAAGGGTCTTCATCTGTATTCACCATATAAGCATAATCTTTTGTGGCCAAAAATGAAGTATCATAGCTATACCTTGTAGGTTGCCACCTATTTCTTGATGACCTTCTGAGTTCTCCACTCCTTGAGGTTTCTGGCTCTTCACATTCAGGATCAAATCTTGGTGTCTCTTCCACTTCAACCTGCACTTCATTATTCTCTTGCTCATCAAATATTTGAACTTTTGATTTACCTTTTCTTTGACTCACTTCTTCTTCATCACCTGTATTGATATTGATTGTACCTGCATACCAAGTGCTTTGTTCATCAAATGTAACATCCTTAGAAACCATAAATTGTTTTGTTGATGGACTCCACAATCTATAGCCCATCTGCTTGTCATCATAGCCAATGAAAACATATTTTTCAGCTTTAGGTTCCAATTTGTGTCTTAATTGTGATGGCACATATGCATATGCCACACACCCAAATACTCTGCAATGATCCAAGGTAGGTCTTTTACCCCACCAAGCCTCATATGGTGTCATACCCTGCAAGGCTTTACATGGTAACCTATTGACCAAATAAGTGGCTGTATTTACAGCCTCAGCCCATAAATAATTAGGACAATTTTTCTCCTTCATCATGGATCTTGCAAACTCAACAATTGTTCTATTTCTCCTTTCTGCAACACCATTTTGTTGAGGAGAGTACCTGCAAGTAACTTCCCTTTTTATACCTGCATTCCATAAGTAATCACTGAACTCATTAGAGAAATACTCTCCCCCTCCATCTGACCTTAGTCTTTTCAACTTATGACCTGTAATTCTTTCTGCATATGCATGATAGTGTTTAAATGTATTAAACACTTCTGACTTATCTTTGATCACATAGATAGTGATCCACCTAGTAGCATCATCAACATAAATCACATAATACCTTGATCCATTTATACTGAAATCTTTTGATGGTCCCCACACATCTGTGTGTACCAACTCAAGCTTCTCTGAGTACATAAAACCATGCTTGGAATAGGAATGTTTATGAGCCTTACCTAATTGACATGCCTCACATTTGTATGTCATATGTTGACCTGCAACATTAGGCAATCCAAGCACTGAACCATTGTTAACCATATCTTTAATACCTCTTTCATTGAAATGTCCAAGCCTCTTGTGCCAAAGATCTAACTCAGAGATCTTATGACCTCCATATGTGAACATAGCATGACCAATATTGCCTTGAATCTTCAATGTAAATAATCTTCCTTCCTTTTTCCCTGAAACAATCTGTTTATACCCTTGGCTAGGGTCTTCCACATATACTCCATCATTAGTGAATCTTACTTCATATCCCTTTTCAACAATTTGTCCTACACTTATCAAATTCTTAGGGATTGTAGGAACATACAAAACCTTACTCAATAAGGTGCTTCCATCCTTGGCCTTCACTGAT
>CM035414.1:169996485-170003985 GCA_020310875.1 Ceratopteris richardii | reverse complement strand
TATACTAAGGCTTTTGAAGTAATTCAACTTGGATGAGATGCGCAATCTCTAGGAGATGATTCATACAAAGTTTCATCAAAAACTTTACATGTTTGATAGGTCAATGTGGAGAAATAGTGCAGCAGACTTTTCTGTGTTTTATCCTTTTCACAGATTTTCTCAATTTTGATAATTTGGAGATTGGACCTCTAATTTAGTGAAGGTTTTGACTTACTCTTGGTATAGAGGTGCTCTAATCACAAGAGTAGGTTGTTCTTTTGGAGATTAACACTCTCCATCAGTGGTATCAGAGCAGGAGACATCAAAATCAAGGAAAGGAAGGTCCCGACTGCTGCAGATTCAAGAAGTTCAACATTTGAAGAACTAAGAAGTGAAAGCTTGGAGTCAAAAGCCTGAGGAGAAGACTACTCGACATCAAGAAAGGCAAAAGGAGTCTAATTCGAAGTAAAGGTACATACATTGTTTGTAAAGCTTGAAGATTTCAATACACAGGTGGATACAAGATGGGAGATGCTCTACAGATAGAGAAATTGGATAGGGAAAACTATCCTGCATGGTCAATGAGGATGGAAGCTCATCTTATGAGCAAAGATTTAATTGGTTACATCAGAGGAGAAGAAGAGAAGCCAGAGTTCAGATATCCTAGTGTTCCAACTAGGGAAGAGTTAGCAGATCTGAAAAATTGGATGAAGAAAGATGCTCAAGCTAGGATCATTATCTATATGGGAGTCAATGATTACTTGTTACCTCATATTAGAGGTCTTGAAAGTGCAACTGACATATGGAATGCTTTGGAGGAGCATTTCCAGAACACTACAAAGTCAAGGAAGGCATCCTTATGGGCAGAGTTTACTACCTTCAAGAAGAAGGCCTCTCAATCCATCCCAGACTATGTAACAAGGATGAAAGATATTGCAGATGCTTTAGGAGCTGTTGATGAAGACATTGAGGAGGATAAATTGGTAAGGCAAATCCTTACAGGGTTGAGAGGTGATGACAAATGGAAGCCATTTATTTTGTCTACAGAACTATCACTTGACCATTTCACTCCTGATTTAAATCAATTGTTAGGTCATATGCTAACATTTGAGTAGGATGTTAAAGGAGATGGTGACAAGAGTACAGGACATGCAATGTACTCAAAGGACAAGAAGAAGAATAGCAAAGGAAAACAACAAGCAGGTGAAGATGAAGGAACAACTACTCAAGCCAACTTCCTAAGAGGAAGAGGAGGTGGCAAAGGTAGAGGAAGAGGCAGGAACAACAAAGATGGAGGCAAAGCTTGCTGGATTTGTGGTAAGACAAATCACTTAGCTAATGATTGTTGGCATAATAATCAGAATAATGGTGGATACAATCAAAATTATAATTCAAGAGGAAGAGGTGGCAGAAATCAAAGAGGTAATTACAGAGGTAGAGGTGGAAGGAATTACTTTGGAAGAAATGCAGGTAGAGGATTCCAAAGTCAACAATACAACAACACCTACTACAATTATGCTTCAGATCAAAAGGAAGATTCAACATTGATAATGAATGCAACTTGTGAAAGGCAGAGTGAAGATCAAAGAGTCTTCTACATTGACTCAGGGTGTAGCAATCACCTGAGTGGTAACATATCTTTGATGACTGATTTGGAAAGTAAAGTTTTTAATCATGTTGTTCAAACAGGTGACAACACAAAGCACAATGTGAAGTCAATTGGATCAGTGAAGGCCAAGGATGGAAGCACCTTATTGAGTAAGGTTTTGTATGTTCCTACAATCCCTAAGAATTTGATAAGTGTAGGTCAAATTGTTGAAAAGGGATATGAAGTAAGGTTCACTAATGATGGACTATATGTGGAAGACCCTAGCCAAGGGTATAAACAGATTGTTTCAGGGAAAAAGGAAGGAAGATTATTTACATTGAAGATTCAAGGCAACATTGGTCATGCTATGTTCACATATGGAGGTCATAAGATCTCTGAGTTAGATCTTTGGCACAAGAGGCTTGGACATTTCAATGAAAGAGGTATTAAAGATATGGTTAACAATGGTTCAGTGCTTGGATTGCCTAATGTTGCAGGTCAACATATGACATACAAATGTGAGGCATGTCAATTAGGTAAGGCTCATAAACATTCCTATTCCAAGCATGGTTTTATGTACTCAGAGAAGCTTGAGTTGGTACACACAGATGTGTGGGGACCATCAAAAGATTTCAGTATAAATGGATCAAGGTATTATGTGATTTATGTTGATGATGCTACTAGGTGGATCACTATCTATGTGATCAAAGATAAGTCAGAAGTGTTTAATACATTTAAACACTATCATGCATATGCAGAAAGAATTACAGGTCATAAGTTGAAAAGACTAAGGTCAGATGGAGGGGGAGAGTATTTCTCAAATGAGTTCAGTGATTACTTATGGAATGCAGGTATAAAAAGGGAAGTTACTTGCAGGTACTCTCCTCAACAAAATGGTGTTGCAAAAAGGAGAAATAGAACAATTGTTGAGTTTGCAAGATCCATGATGAAGGAGAAAAATTGCCCTAATTATTTGTGGGCTGAAGCTGTAAATACAGCCACTTATTTGGTCAATAGGCTACCATGTAAAGCCTTGCAGGGTATGACATCATATGAGGCTTGGTGGGGTAAAAGACCTACCTTGGATCATTGCAGAGTTTTTGGGTGTGTGGCATATGCATATGTGCCATCACAATTAAGGCACAAGTTGGAGCCTAAAGCTGAAAAGTATGTTTTCATTGGCTATGATGATAAGCAGATGGGCTATAGATTGTGGAGTCCATCAACAAAGCAATTTATGGTTTCTAAGTATGTTACATTTGATGAACAAAGCACTTGGTATGCAGGTACAATCAATATCAATAAGGTGATGAAGAAGAAGTGAGTCAAAGAAAAGGTAAATCAAAAGTTCAAATATTTGATGAGCAAGAGAATAATGAAGTGCAGGTTGAAGTGGAAGAGACACCAAGATTTGATCCTGAATGTGAAGAGCCAGAAACCTCAAGGAGTGGAGAACTCAGAAGGTCAACAAGAAATAGGTGGCAACCTACAAGGTATAGTTATGATACTTCATTTCTAGCCACAAAAGATTATGCTTATATGGTGAATACAGATGAAGACCCTTCTACATATGAAGAGGCAAAAGGTAAGGAAAAATGGGAGAAAGCTATGCAGGAAGAATATGATGCACTATTGGAGAATCAAACATGGGATTTGGTTCCAAAGCCAAATAGTCAGAAGATTATTGGATGCAAGTGGGTTTACAAGACAGAAAGGTTTGCAGATGGAAGTGTGTCTAGATACAAAGCTAGACTTGTTGTCAAAGGGTTTGCTCAGACTTATGGTGTTGACTATGATGAGACTTATAGTCCTGTGGCAAAGATGACAACCATCGGGACACTTATTGCTATTGCTGCATGTAAAGGTTGGAAGTTATGTCAACTTGATGTGAAAAATGCTTTTTTGAATGGTTATATTTCAGATGATGTATTCATGGAGCAACCTCAAGGGTTCAGAGATAAAAGGTATCCAGATCATGTGTGCAAGCTCAAGAGAGCTTTGTATGGCTTGAAGCAGGCCCCAAGGGCATGGAACTATAGACTTGTGAAGTTCCTAAAAGTACTTGTTTTTCAGGTGTCTAAAGCAGATAGTAGCTTGCTTGTCAAGGCAAGTGAAAATGGTTTCATATACATGTGCATATATGTTGATGATATAATTCTTACAGGTACAGATGAAGAAGGAATAAAAAAGCTTAAGAGGCAAATGGAAAAGGAGTTCAAGATAAGTGACTTGGGAGACTTATCATACTTCTTGGGCATGGAGATTACATATACTCAACATGGAGTATTTGTGACCCAAGAAAGGTATTTGAAGAACTTGTTAATCAAGTTTAAAATGGATGATTGCATGGTAGCACCTACACCAATGGAGGTGAATCACAAATTGAGTAAGTATGGAGGTGAAGAATTCAAGGACATGAGACAATATCAGAGTTTGGTTGGTAGTCTTATCTATGCTACTCTAACTAGACCTGATTTATCATATGCAGTAGGGGTTTTGTCTCAATTTATGCATTGCCCAAGGAAAGAACATTAGATTGCAGGACAAAGGGTGTTGAGGTACATTAAGGGTACACTCAATGAAGGTTTGTATTATGGGTTTACCTCAGATACAAATATCAAAGTTTATAGTGATGCAGATTGGGCAGGTAATCCAGATGATAGAAGATCAACCTATGGATACATGTGTTATGTGGGAGATAAGTTAATCTCATGGTGTTCTAAGAAGCAACATACAGTTGCTTTGTCTTCTACAGAAGCTGAGTATAAAGGCATGGTTGAAGCTGCACAGGAAGTGATTTGGCTCAAGACCTTGATGAAGAGTCTTGACATTATGCATGGGGTACCAATTATATATGGAGATAACATGAGTTCATTGTATTTAGCTGCTAATCCTGTTTTTCATGCCAGGACTAAACACATTGAGATTCAGTATCACTTTCTAAGAGAGAAGGTGATGGATAAAGAGATTGAAGTAATCCATACTTCAACAAAAGATCAGATAGCTGATATGCTTACAAAAGGCTTGGATGGACCAAAGTTACAAAGGTTCAAAGACATGGCAGGTATAAAGAAGATAGTGAAGACCTCAATTGATGATTGAGGGGGAGCTGTTGGTGCAGACCAATCACCAATTGAAGGCTTGGAAGGTTAAAGAGTGAAGGAAGGATCAACTATTGAAGCTTGGAAGAAAGACATATTCAGAGGATAAGAGAAGTGTACACATATGTACATTAGTATAGTCATAGGTGACTTAGATCTTTGTTTGAGTAAGAATCTTGTACAAATTATCTATAAATACTTTGAGAAAAGTCGGGGCATGTATGAGAGCATATGTGACAATAGTTAGAAGCCAAGATTGAGGAAGTTAGAAGTCATGAGATAGAGAAAAAGTTAGTTGAGTTAGCTCTCATCACTCAGTTGTAAACTTTTCTGAGTAATTGAAAATCTTGCGCCCGATGTTTCTGCGTGTTCTCCTTCTACAGTAGATCAATCGTGAAATGCTTTTGTACAAGTCTAAGTTGGAAGGTGCTTGACCTCTGTACAAAGTTTTAGCTTCCAATTGCAATCAGGCTTAGAGAATTAAGTGCAGGAACATTCATATGTGAAGTGTGTTCACAGGTTCCTAAAACAGGCGCAGATTTCGAAGTTATTGTTTTGATCATTTCTCCCAGCACAGTTTAAAGTTTTGCATGAGTGAGGGCTTAATCTTTAAGTTGAAAGATAAGCTACTTATGGCTAGAAGCATTTTGTAAAACGGGTTCGACATTGTGAGAACCAAAGTTAAGAAGTTAGGGGTGTCAAATCGACTTCTGAGAAGTACAGATTTGGACATAGGTAACTTGTGAAGTAAATTTCTCAAGTTATACTAAGGCTTTTGAAGTAATTCAACTTGGATGAGATGCGCAATCTCTAGGAGATGATTCATACGAAGTTTCATCAAAAACTTTACATGTTTGATAGGTCAATGTGGAGAAATAGTGCAGCAGACTTTTCTGTGTTTTATCCTTTTCACAGATTTTCTCAATTTTGATAATTTGGAGATTGGACCTCTAATTTAGTGAAGGTTTTGACTTACTCTTGGTATAGAGGTGCTCTAATCACAAGAGTAGGTTGTTCTTTTGGAGATTAACACTCTCCATCAGTGGTATCAGAGCAAGAGACATCAAAATCAAGGAAAGGAAGGTCCCGACTGCTGCAGATTCAAGAAGTTCAACATTTGAAGAACTAAGAAGTGAAAGCTTGGAGTCAAAAGCCTGAGGAGAAGACTACTCGACATCAAGAAAGGCAAAAGGAGTCTAATTCGAAGTAAAGGTACATACATTGTTTGTAAAGCTTGAAGATTTCAATACACAGGTGGATACAAGATGGGAGATGCTCTACAGATAGAGAAATTGGATAGGGAAAACTATCCTGCATGGTCAATGAGGATGGAAGCTCATCTTATGAGCAAAGATTTAATTGGTTACATCACAGGAGAAGAAGAGAAGCCAGAGTTCAGAGATCCTAGTGTTCCAACTAGGGAAGAGTTAGCAGATCTGAAAAATTGGATGAAGAAAGATGCTCAAGCTAGGAGCATTATCTATATGGGAGTCAATGATTACTTGTTACCTCATATTAGAGGTCTTGAAAGTGCAACTGACATATGGAATGCTTTGGAGGAGCATTTCCAGAACACTACAAAGTCAAGGAAGGCATCCTTATGGGCAGAGTTTACTACCTTCAAGAAGAAGGCCTCTCAATCCATCTCAGACTATGTAACAAGGATGAAAGATATTGCAGATGCTTTAGGAGCTATTGATGAAGACATTGAGGAGGATAAATTGGTAAGGCAAATCCTTACAGGGTTGAGAGGTGATGACAAATGGAAGCCATTTATTTTGTCTACAGAACTATCACTTGACCATTTCACTCCTGATTTAAATCAATTGTTAGGTCATATGCTAACATTTGAGCAGGATGTTAAAGGAGATGGTGACAAGAGTACAGGACATGCAATGTACTCAAAGGACAAGAAGAAGAATAGCAAAGGAAAACAACAAGCAGGTGAAGATGAAGGAACAACTACTCAAGCCAACTTCCTAAGAGGAAGAGGAGGTGGCAAAGGTAGAGGAAGAGGCAGGAACAACAAAGATGGAGGCAAAGCTTGCTGGATTTGTGGTAAGACAAATCACTTAGCTAATGATTGTTGGCATAATAATCAGAATAATGGTGGATACAATCAAAATTATAATTCAAGAGGAAGAGGTGGCAGAAATCAAAGAGGTAATTACAGAGGTAGAGGTGGAAGGAATTACTTTGGAAGAAATGCAGGTAGAGGATTCCAAAGTCAACAATACAACAACACCTACTACAATTATGCTTCAGATCAAAAGGAAGATTCCACATTGATAATCAATGCAACTTGTGAAAGGCAGAGTGAAGATCAAAGAGTCTTCTACATTGACTCAGGGTGTAGCAATCACCTGAGTGGTAACATATCTTTGATGACTGATTTGGAAAGTAAAGTTTTTAATCATGTTGTTCAAACAGGTGACAACACAAAGCACAATGTGAAGTCAATTGGATCAGTGAAGGCTAAGGATGGAAGCACCTTATTGAGTAAGGTTTTGTATGTTCCTACAATCCCTAAGAATTTGATAAGTGTAGGTCAAATTGTTGAAAAGGGATATGAAGTAAGGTTCACTAATGATGGAGTATATGTGGAAGACCCTAGCCAAGGGTATAAACAGATTGTTTCAGGGAAAAAGGAAGGAAGATTATTTACATTGAAGATTCAAGGCAACATTGGTCATGCTATGTTCACATATGGAGGTCATAAGATCTCTGAGTTAGATCTTTGGCACAAGAGGCTTGGACATTTCAATGAAAGAGGTATTAAAGATATGGTTAACAATGGTTCAGTGCTTGGATTGCCTAATGTTGCAGGTCAAC
>CM035414.1:169881485-169983985 GCA_020310875.1 Ceratopteris richardii | reverse complement strand
TGCCCACTATTAGAGTACTTATGAGTGTTGCATCTTCCAAGAATTGGAAGATATATCAAATGGATATTAAAAATGCTTTCTTAAATGGCTAGATTTCAAAGAAGGTATATATGGCTCAACCTCTTGGTTTTGAAGATCAATCATACCCTGAACATGTGTGTAGGTTAAGGAAAGCCTTGTATGGCTTGAAGCAAGCTCCTAGAGGTTGGAATCATAGAATTGTAACTTACTTGCAGGATAAAGGTTTTATCGTGAGCAAGGTAGATCCTTCCCTCTTCCTTAAGAGGAATCCTTTAGAGGTCATATACCTTTGTGTATATGTGGATGATATAATCATTATAGGAAATGATGCAGTTGGAATTAGGAGGATCAAAGCTCAATGGAGGAGTTCAAGATCAGTGATCTTGGTTTGTTCACATACTTCCTAGGTTTGGAAGTGGTATATACAGAGAAAGGTATGTTCCTCACACAAAGGAAATATATTGGAGATATGCTTTCTAAATTCAACATGGAGAATACAAAGGTTGCAAGTACACCCATGGAGGTAAATCTGAAATTAAGAGCTCATGAAGGTGAACTCATTGAGGATGTGACTAGCTATCAAAGTGAAGTTGGAAGTTTTAATTATGCTACTCTAACTAGAGTAGATATATGCTATGGAGTAAGTGTGCTATGTCACTTGATGCACACTCGAAGGAAGCCTCACATGGAAGCAGCCAAGAGAATCTTGAAGTACTTTAAGGGAACAATTAGTGAAGGGTTGTACTATCCATATACAGATGCACATTGGGAAGGCTCTAAAGATGATATGAGAAGCACATCTGGTTATCTTACTTTTGCAGGTACAAAGTTGATTTCATGGTCTTCAAAGAAGCAACCCACAATTTCTCTTTCATCAAGAGAGATTGAATATAGGGGACTTGCAAATGCTACACAAGAATCCATGTGGATTGGAACTCTATACTCAGATTTAGGGTTCAACACCTCAACTCCACATATATTTTGAGACAATATTAGTTCATTGCATCTTCTTGCTAACCCTATCTATCATGCTAAGTCTAAACATATAGAATTTCATTACCATTATGTCAGAGAGAAAATCATGAGTAAAGAGACACAACTCTCATATGTATCAATTCATCAACAATGTGCAGATATGATGACAAAGGCTTTAGATGGAAGAAAGTTAAGCAGATTCAAATCAATGATTGGATTGCAAGAGATCATGAAAGATACAAAACTCGAGCAGCTTAGGTTGGAGGGAAGATATTGGTGCAATTAGCAAGCCCACATGCAATGTTAAAACCTTAGAACTGCACATTCATTTAGCTCTTCACAAGAAAGAACCACACATGAACTCATGCTTGTCAATTTGTGCATATTTACTTTGCATAATTGTAAAAGCCAAGAGAATAAGGAATCTCATGAATTTAGGGAGCTAAACCCACGACTCATGTGGTAGGAAGAATCAATTTAAATCATACCTAAAGTGTAGGATAACTTTTAGTTGAGGAAAAGTTCAAATTCAAACTCTTGACATGTGTATAAATACACATACTAGTAGTCATGGGGAAATAGAGATATTCTTAAAGGCATTGAGCTAAAAAAATTACAATACCTTGAGCTTAGAATATCTATGTGTAGTCCACTACACTTTCCTTGTATCATATGTTTATTATCTTATACATTTTGATACATTTCTTCAAGTTTATTTTTGTCTTCTATCTACTGTTGCATCTTTTTCATTACAATGACCTTGTGGAATCGATTTCTCTATGTATACTTAATAATTCATGATACTTTAACTTCAATAGTTAGAGTGGATTTTCTAGTGTTCATATTTCAATTTTCATCAAGTTTAGTCTAACAGATCTCGAGATATGAAGCTAAGAAGGTGACTATGTTTGCATACCTTCTAGATCCTAAAAAGTTGGGATGACCCCCCTGACATGTTAGATTCATTCCTCTATGTATAATACACATAAACTCATGAAATAACTTGATTTAGTTAGATATGCACTTCAATTAGATGTGTGCAAAATCTCTTTGGTAAATTCGTACTAGGTTGTGAGCTCTGATCATAATACTGAGAACTTCTATTCCCAAAATAAAAGGTTCTTCACATTTCTTGCATATGCAAGTTATCTATTTTGATGCAAACATTTGAGAATTATGTTTCAAAGGACTTGGTCATTTCAAATACATTATTATAAAGCTAAAGGAGTCTATTAAGCATCCTTGAAGTTAGATTCGTAGGTGTAGAGCAAGTTTTGTGCAACACTAGCTCATTTGTGGAACCTATCATATCATCTCCTCACATTGTGGAAGAAGAGAGGATGAGGATAGGCTTCAAGATGTAAGTATCTACTCACTTTTATGATTGAATATGTTTCATATTTGTACTCATTAAATGTATATGTACAAGAAGCTATTGAAGTTGATAAATTTGTTGCAAGTGATCAGGTTGCCCATGGTGATGGCTCATCCTTGGCAAAAATACATTGGAAAATTGCCAAAGGATTTTTTTGTGATTGTCAATAGGGGCTATTCCCCTCAAGGAAATTTCATGACTTGGTTTTTGAGGGCCTTGAATAAACTCTATGCCTATCGATAGTAATGCAAGGGACCATGTTTTTGGTTAGGAATTCCTTTGCCCTTAGAACCCTAGGAGTTCACTTTTGAGGAAACATATAAGGACAAGTAGGAATTTCTTTGGGTCTTGGATTGATAGACCCCCATGTAATTTCTCACTCTATTTTGACCTACCAATTCCCACAATCTTTGCAGATAAAGAATGTAGTGGAGAGGCTAAAGGCCAAGAGCCAATTGTAAAAAAAATTCATAGAAATTTTACTTTCTTCAATTCTCATGTGCATTCAATTTTGTCTATTATGGCTTTATGTTTCTAAACATATACTTCATATGTGCTGCATATTCAAATAAATGGGTTTTTTAATTGTATATAGTGCATGAGCATTCTAGGGGCCTAACAAAGGTGAAAGAGGGGCTTCCAAAAAAAGATTGGTATGGGCCCCACAAAACATTTGCTAGGGCCCATACTAGTGTTCTATAGAAGCCCTTTTTTACCTTTCCTAAGTCTTCTAAAATGACATAGAGGACATTTTCATAGGTATAAGTGCATATAAAAATGCATCAAGTTGATTGGTCTCTTTCACAAGGGTTTGACATGAAGTGTACCTCAAATATGTCATACCATATGCTTCAGTGTACATGTCATGTGATTTTATGGCAAAAAATAGCAAAGAAAAAGTCTACCATAGAAACACAAGATAGAGCCTTGCAAAAACATTGTAGGACCCTACCTTGCATTTTTTTCATATGCTTTTTTTACTATCCTAGATCATTGAAAGCATTTATAGCAAAAAATAGACTATTCATGTACAATAAACATATGCCAAACTTCATAAATAATGTGTAAGACAGATATTCATGTGATAATACCTTTTTAAAAACTCACAAGAAAAATAGACTTAAAAAAAGTAGAGAAAAATTGTAATAAGAAGAAGATCATAATACTCATTTGGGATAATAAAAAAGTTTCTCTCCTCGACAGAATTTACAAGTGTTAAGGATTATTTCCTCTAATCCTTTGAGCTAGATACATATCCTTAGGTTGTATTGTCACTCTCTTTGCATGGATAACACACAAGTTAGATTATTCCAACATTGATATGAGATAAGCCTCTCTAGACTCTTTGAGTGCCTTGAATTACTATCCCTTGAATGAAAAGTTTGGCAGAATAGCTTTGAAGCTCTTCCTTTAGAGCCCTTGCAAATGACCTTCATAGAATTAGAAGCTCCATAGACTTTTGATAATGCCTCATCCCCACAAAGGCTTTGGTCTCCTTTCTTCATATCTTTGATGCTCTTGCATTTAGAGGTATGTTGGGTTGTGGTCTACAACATGGTTGATGGTTCTTCTTTTTTCTCTGAGCATGCCAAGATGGCCTTGCCTCTTCGTTTACATGATTTTATCTATTTGCATGTTGAATTTGCTCTCTTTCTTCATCTGTTGGTCTTTTCGCTTGCCCTTTGAGTAGTGTCTTGTCTCCTCCTATTACTCGATGGTTCATTGGAATATGAGTATTGTTGCATGGTGACTCCTTCATACTTTCTTGACCTGATGACTCCTCAAAATTTGAATGTAACTGATGTATGCTTTGTCTCTATCCTTGTTCTTTGGGCCTTGACGTGAATATTTTCTTGGTTGGGGGCTCATCATTGGATATAGAAGGGGAACGTTGCATTCCTTATGTTACATCTCTTTCATGTCATGAAGCTTCATTTCCCCTGATACAATGTTGCAAAAATGTGTTCCCTTACGCGAGTGGTATCTAGAAGAATGGATTGTGGTTTGATGATCCTTGTGGGGTGTCATCCATCATGGGTGTTTAGTATCTTGCTCATGATGGGATCCTTTTAGCAGCCTGCTTTGTGCATGCCATTCTCTTAGGATCTAAAGTGCTAAAATTTCACTTAAGTTTTATATTGTTCACATTTGAATGGATAGAAATTAGTTTAGAAATAGTAAGCAAACATTAAAAAAAGTAGCATTAACAACAAAAATATTAAACATGATATAATGGAAATAATTGAAAATTTACTTGATGAGAATGGAAATATAGAAACCTTAACCATCAAGTTCCTATATGAAATAATCTATGGTGGAATTCATTAAACTCTTTCCAAGTGAAACCCTTATAGAATATTTGTGCATGTTGTTGGGCATGACATAGTGGTCTTGATGATGACATACACTACTCACTTGCAATATCATGTTGTAAATCTCTATAGTAATTGAACATAAGTCTTTCCAAAGCTCCCATTTCCATAATTTTGAATATTCACATCTATTTTAAAGAAATGTCTTGCCTTCTTATCAATCATTGAAACTTGTTGTAAGATCTCTTGAGAATCACCATACTTCTTAAGAAAAAAAGATACATGACCATAAGGACAACAAATAGAATTAAGACGAAATTCTATTTTTTGAGTTACTACTAAAGACCTCTCTAGTGGTTTCATTGCAAATGCATATTCAACATGGAGCTTCAAAATCCTATCAAAGATCCTTATTAAAATGTGCAAAGTACAAAGTGAACATTGAACAATGGAAATAGAATAATAGGGTTCCAATCATTGGTGGGTTTGTCACCATTTAGTTCTTCTTACATTCGACACCTCAAAAGAGACATCCCATTTCATACTATTCCATGATTCTATGTCATCAATATCTTTTGGGTCAATAACTTTGATCAATGTGCTTGCTGGTTTAGATTGTCTCTTAGATGCTTTGTACCCTCATGTTTAATATGGGCAAGGATAGAGAGCAGATGCAACTTGTTTACAACTTAGCATGCATTTTATACTCTTAAGGTCTTCACCCAAATGAAATTCTACATTTAAATCACCTATAACATCTACAGAAAACTTGTTTCCCATGTATTTGAGAAGAAATTACTTCTCTAATCCATGAAATCCTATTAAAAATCCATGAAATAATAGTGTTTTTCTCTTTGGAAAATTTTGTAGCACATAACATGAGATATCTCTCTCTTATTGGACACTACAAGTCAGAGGGGGACTTGACTATAAAATTTTATCACCCATTGCATGGTCCATAACTTCATTCATTAGTGTCACACTCAACCTTTCCAATCATCGATCCTTTATAGTTTGACACTCATCAAGCTTTATTGTGACCCTTAATTTAACACTGACACTGTTCACAAAAGAGGAAAGAATTACTTTAATAAAACTTCAATATCATAGAAATGTATTAGGAGTACCTTTGATGGCTCACTTATAAAGTTTAACAATTGGTTGTTAAAGCTTTTGAAGATACACAAATATAATGTTGAATATAACGTAAGTAAAGCCTTGTGTGGATAAGCTCTTTTATTTCCTTTTGGGAGTTCTTGGATGATAAATAGATATAGGCATAATTTCTTCTATGAATAAATAATGTGCAACAATATGAGCCACATCCTCATTAAAAGTTCTTTTCTTGATAGACACTTTATATGGGAATGAAAAAGTATTTTGATAGATACCATGTTTTTGTAAGGCTTACTTCATAAGGTTGTATAGTGCAGTATACCCAGTTCTACTCATGCCTACTTCATCACATATTGCCTATACATTTTGCACTATGATAATATGTTTTAGCTTCTTTAAGAAGCTAACTTGAACAAAAGCTCTAATGCACTTTCCTACGGGTGTGTCTATAAAAAAAAAGATTTCTTTCCTACTTATACAACCAATCATCAAATTGAATCATTCTTTTGTTGTTGATGTATCACTTATGTCTTGAATAATGACCTACATAATGAGACATTGAATTTCAAACCTTCATTACAATAAATTAAAAACAGCCAATACTCACCTTATTCCAAAATATGTTGTTTGCATGCTTAACCACCAATTGAAAGCTTCAAATTATGACAATGCTCTTTTCCTATATCTCATACCAAGTGGAGTCTCTTTCAACTATTGGAGATTGGAATTTAAAGTTGCAATTCTGCGTTCCTTTCTTCCATATCCTTTTCAAACTTTATAAGTTTTTCTTGTAAAGATATGATAAAGTGACCACCCTCATATGATGGAGTTGGTGTTATTGCATCCAATACTTAGTAGTGGCATGTGAATGTGTAGGTAAATGATTGCAATAACCTACTGTCCAACTTCACCTACACCAATGACATGAAGTAAAGTTGAGAGGTTATGAAATGTTGGATGGTAAGAAGACAATTGATCGTGACGATGTAGTGAACCATGTGTTGGCAGCAGTCAGGGAACCGAAGGAGCCACAAGACGAAGAGAGTCAGAGCGAAGGGACAGCACAAGCAGACATGGCAGTCAAAGAAGATCTGGCAAGTAGGCCAATAATTTTCTTCATGAAGAAGCAAATATGAGCATTCACGCAGATCTAGCACTAAGGCAACCCTTGAATTTTTCAAAACCCTTACACCAATTAAAAGTGATTCTCATCACTAAACACCATTGTAAATACCATTTCATATTTTTGTAGCTCCATTTTGTGCAAGCTGAGGAGTCCTCGAGCTTGAGGAGCCTTAGAAGTAGTTGCCTACCAATTTTCGTAATTTTTAGATCTCATTTGAGCCCTCAAATAAGCCCTGGAACCTAATTTTTAACTAGGCCGGACACTAGGTCTGGACAGGGCCAAAGCTAGTCAACAACTATAAAAGGAGCTAGAGAGCTCATTTTTGGGGTTGGATTGTAATTGAAACGAACTTGTAAGAGCTTTTTGGAAGTAATCTAAGAACTCCATTGCTCCTCACTCTTTGTCTTGCCGTGTGTGCGCGTGTGTGTGTATGTGTGTGCATGTTTGTGTGCTTCTCACTCACGCACTTGTGCATCTGCTTGCTCGAGGTCTTCATACCATCCTCACGTCTTCCCGGATTGACATTAAAGGAGGTGCTACTCATCACTGAGCTACACCAAATTTTGGCGCCGTTGCCGGGGATCGAGCTTTGAGGACGAGCGTGTGATGGTAAGACGTAGATTGGAGACGTTGGCGTTGTATGTAATTTCTCTACTTTTCCTATTTTTCTCTTTCTTACCTTACCACCATCATCATCATCATCATCACCACCATCTTCCACCTCCATTTCCATCATCGCGAAAATTTCAGTTTTTTTATCATATCACCTTCTCCACTTCATTTCCCTCATTTCACTTGTGAGAGAGAGCGAGAGAGCGAAATTGTGTGTGCTGTTTTTGCATGTTTCTTGAGCTGTCTTGCAGGTACAGGTCACATCATCGTCCCTAGCACTCTGCGCAGGTACGGAATTCGAAGTAATTGTCTGTGTGTCGCCGACCTCTGTCAATCGCAATCGACAGAAAAAACGTTCAACTTGCCAAACAAAGTGCAAAACCATGATCTACAGGCCTAGAGCTTCCCAAAAATGTGTTTAGTTTCTTGAAATTCCTCATATTTCTGTCAATCGCGATCGCTCTGTCAATCGCGATCGACAAACCACGACGGATAGACCTGTCAATCGCGATCGACACGTCAATCGCGACCGACAGCCCACGACGGCTCTGTCAATCGTGACCGACAGAGTCAACGACCGATTGACCACGACCGACGGATCATACGCGCGACACGTGTCAATCGCGATCGAGTCATCAATCGCGATCGACTCATCAATCGCGACTGACAGCCCACAACGGCTCTGTCAATCCCGACCGACACAGTCAACGACTGTTTGACCACGACGGGTAGACCTCGCGACCGACCTGTCAATCGTGATCGACCAGTCAATCACGACTGACAGCCACGACGGACTTGTCAATCGCGATCGACACGTCGATCGCGACTGACCTGTCAATCGCGACCGACAGACTTTGCGAACACGTTAGAAGGGCAAATTGGGTCAAATTTTTAAGGCAAAATTAATGACCTAAATTTTGGCCAAGTGTGGGACAAACACAAGCGTGTAGTATTGCATTACGAGGACATGACCCAAGTAACTCGAGAGTTCCTGTTTGCCTGTTAACCTAGTTTAATCATGTTTTAGCCCAAAACCCTGGACTGGCATAACTTTCTCATACGAAATCCGTTTGCGGTGATTTTTGTTTTGTTGGAAAGCTAGGGTATTTTGAAGTTGACCATACCCAGGGGGAACAAAGTTCAGGGGTCTCTAGAGTTGTGTCCAAAAAGTCATAGTGCAAATTGGTGAAGTGTTACATGAATGAAAGTGACTGGTTCTGTCTTTTGAATTTAAGCCTTGACTGATCATCAGGCATTGCTATACCTCGTAAACAAGCCATGCAATACAGGAAGATTAGTGAGATGGTTTCTCTTGCTAATGGAATATGATTTTGAGGTTGTGGTAAGAAAAGGGAGGACTCATTTAAGAGCAGAGCATCTCTCTAGGCTCACATCGGGAGAAGCCCCACAAGGAGTATCAGATGACCTTCCTGATGCTTATTTGTTTAATTTGGAAGTGGTACCGCAGTGGGCTAAGCCATTGGTACCAGTATTGACATACGGGCCTAACCATCCTGTAGTAAACACACAGAATAGAGAGGTTGCGAAAGCCCAAAAGTACCACATCATGGCAGGAAGCATGTACAAGCACACAGATCAAGGAATCTTGGCTTGTTGTGTGGAAGAAGATGAGTACGCTAAATGGTTGCAATTAGCACATGTAGGTGCATTAGAGCAACACTATTCAAGGCATCGAACGCTACAAACACTACACAGACTCGGAGTACATTGGCCAACTATGGAAGCTGATGTCCAAAGGTTGTGCAAGGAATGCCCAATTTGCGGCACTAAACCACCTGTGGAACATGCCACTCTTTATCAGGTGTCCATAGTGCCAGATTGGAGTGAACCACTAGTATCCTTCCTGAGGACAAAAACATTCCCTCCAGACATGACTCTGGCTAGGAAAAGGAGTTTAGAACAAGAAGCCCTGGATTACTCACTCATTGGTGATAATCTATACAAGCGTGGTAAAGATGGTTACCTGAGACTATGTGTCCATGAAAGCGAATATCTCAAGATCTTGGAAACTGCTCATCAAGGTGTAGCAGGAGGACACTTTGGACCAGATCGGGTGATCAAGGCAATACTATTTGCGGGCTTCTGGTGGCCGACCCTTCACATGGATGCACATACCTATGTGAAACGCTGTGATGTCTGTCAGAGAACTCAGTATCCTATACGTAAAGATGAGATGCCACTGAAACCCATGATGGGTGGGCGTGCATTCTCTAAGTGGGGAATAGACTTCGTAGGTCCTATTAATCCCCCAGCTAAGGGTTCCCATGCAGAATATATCATTGTTGCAACAGACTATCTAACTAAGTGGGTAGAGGTAAAAGCCACAACGAAGAACGATGCTCAAACAACTGCTAAATTCTTGTTTGAAAATGTATTCACTAGATACGGGCTACCTATAGAGCTAGTTAGTGATAGAGGCACTCATTTCTTAAATGAGGTTATTGAAAATCTGCTCCAAGAATTCTTGGTAGTACACAAGAAGTCTGCCCCCTATCACCCTCAAGCAAATGGCCAGGCTGAGAGCACCAACAAGATCTTATGCAGTGTATTGACGAAATTAGTGAACAATAAACGCTCCGATTGGGACAAACAGCTACACCATGCTGTTTGGGCATACCGAGTTGCCTATAAAACGGTACTCCAAGCCACTCCCTTTCAAATGGTGTTTGGTCAAAATGCTGTGCTACCTTTAGACTTTTTGATACCTACATTGAAAGTGGCACAAGAGCATGAATGGACGGGTCATGAACTCTCCTCTAGACTTTTTGACCTTGAACGGTTAGGAGAAACAAGACTGAGAGCAGCTGCAGGGATATATGCAGCTAAGAAGAGACAGAAGGCATACTTTGATGCCCATGTGAAGGATAAGGGCTTGAAAGCAGGAGATCTAGTTTTAGTTTACAAATTGAAGCAACATGCAAGGAAGCTAGAAAAGAGAGGCTACGGACCTATGATCATCAATAGGATCCCACGAGTGGAGCAGTACAACTATCCACTTTAGAGGGTGATGTTCTCCGAAACTATATTAGCGGATGCAGAGTGAAGCTGTATCAGGAACCCCTCACGGAGGAAATGCTAAGTCGACTCAATACTGCTAAGAAACGCAAAGAAGAAGAAGCGCGAATTTGAGAAGAAGCTCAAGCAGAAGCCCTAGAGCGCATACGGAGAATGAAATTAAGAAGACAAGGGAGAGAGCACCCTAGGGAAGATGCATATGCAGGTCAAGGATATGACGTGGCTATGTGTGAAGTTTCAGGTGTAAGCTCACATAAGATAACCGATCGACGTCCTTTCATAACCTTAGATATAGGACAAGGAAAGAGTGCAAGGACTGTAAGAGCCTTGATTGACTCAGGTGCAGCCACTAGTGCTGTTAAATTGTCTTACTATCAAGAGTTGCAATTAACTTTCAATCCTGTGGAAGCATATCTCATAGGACTGGGAGGTGTGGAAACCCCTTGCATGGGCGAGGTGGAACTTCCCCTCTACATTCATGATGAGGCAATGACAGTTAAAGTACTAGTATGTCAAGATGAGGACCTCACGGAACCCCTTGTCTTGGGTCAAGATTGGATCTATGACCAAGCAGTCAACTTAAACCTAAGAAGTGGACTTCTTCAGGTATGGGTGAATCAGACTAGAATTACAGTTGAGTTAAATAATGGAGCACTCAAGGAACTAGAAAAGACACGGACTCCTGGTCCCTCCAGGGGTACACATGAAGTTGACCATGCTGCTCTTGTCCAAGGCTATGTGATGCAAAAGAATGAAGATCTCAAAAAAGGAGTCAGCACCGCAATGGAACTCCCTTCTTTTCCAAAGATCAGAAGGAGGCAGCAACTAAAGGCAGACCAATCACTGAAGACTCTCCAAGCGAGAGACCAAAAGAACGCGAGAAGCAGAACAACTCAGCCGATGAGACAAATGTGGGTGCGAAAAGACGAGCTGCCGGCCGTAACTAAGCGGCAACAACGGTCTCAACTTTCTACTAGTAATCAACGACTTGATGCTAATAAGAGGAATCCTAAAACCTCTGTTGAGAAAGTGAAATCCATTTGGATACCCAAGAAGTCGATGAAGGCTGACCCACAATCAAGACAAATTTGGGTGCCTAAGGCTTGCTTGCGGGCTCAACTAATCCCACACAATTCACATCATACACGACAGGGTTCACCTGCTCAAGCAGCCGCCACCCACTCTTGTCTGATACACTCGAACACACTGCCGCCTAGAAACACACACAAACTCACTCGTAAATGGGTCCCGATGACACAACAACTCCCAGTAGAATTACTCAGGCAACCCTCCCGAATCTCCACAAAACCAAGACCAAAAGCCATTCATGGTGTTTGGCAACCTAAGACTTGTAATAAACCCCCCGACCCCAATCTGTGAATTCATCTCCACTGACTAACGGCATTAGTCAGACAGCTCACCTTTCCATCTAACTCCTAGGACTAACCAGGCATTAACTACACACACTGTCATCGTGCACTTACTAACCACTAACTCATCATCTACCTCGTGTTAATGTTGTAACGGGGACAACAACGGATTCTATCCATTGCGATGTTAACACATGGCTCTCTATTCTCACAGAACCCACAAGCAAGCAGGGCCATGGCAGAAGCAGGAGGTGCCAGTTCTCAAGCCGGATCCAGCGCACAAATTGTGGATATAGAAACACTCCTCCTAGAGCCACATCTCACCGAAAGACCGCAAGAACTTCAAGCTGTGCATGTCCTCCCAATTCAGGATCCTCCTCAGGGACACACCTCTCAGGTGGGCAAACACGCTCATTGGTTCAGTGATGTTGCTGGACCATTGGGTGATGGAACCTATTTCTGGGAAGCTGAATTGGAGTTTAATGGTAAATGGGGACGCTACCATTTTTTCACGCGTGAGTTTGAGAGCTATCAAAATGCCGAAGTCATGCGTTCAGTATGGACCAAAGCCGGCTTGGACAGTTATTTCAGGGCCCACTTACCAAAGCCGGATTTCTTGCGTTGTTCATATCTTATCAGTACCATCACTCTGAGCAGGGCCAAGGGAGGCGACAGCACCTTTGTGTTACCCTCACTGTTGCCGGGCCATGAACTTAAAAGATTCAAGCTGACCCTCAACCTGGTACGAGAAGCATTGGGCATGTATGGTATGCACATCCCCACCGAAAAGGAAACAATGGTTCCAGGCAGAATGAAGCATAAAGATCTCAATAAGCTGAAGGATATGGTAGCCATGACACCGACCATCGCTCTGCACCTACGGACTGTCATGCAGCATTTCGCCTTCCCCGCCCAGGAAAGATTCACAATGCCCCCAAAGAAAATATGGTTTAGCTTGTATCTGGCAGAGACAGAAAGCCTCCCCATCAACATACCACATTGGATCATCGATCAGATCCACCTAGCCCATCAAAGGTGGAACAAAAAGCAGAAGAATGTGCTTCATGGATGTTGTGCTCTAACCAAGATAATCTACCGATGTCTTGCCTATGACGTGCCTATTCAGCGGGCACTCATATGGCCCCGGGCCCAGGAATTCCAGAGAAGGCTATCAGCGGCAGGTCCCCCATCAAAGAAGATGAGAGGGGGAGTCCAATTACCCTGCGCTCAACCAAGGGGAGCCACCACTACACCAGAAATTACCCCTCCCCAGACACGACGCATTAGGCCATTCACCATCCGGCTACCAAGACCAAGTACAGAGGGACCCAACCTGGTATTTCCACCCGTCCCATCAGATTTGGAATTTCCACAAGGCTTTACTCTCAATGATCTCACTGATGAAGAAGTGGCTAGACTAATCTACGACTCTAATCTCGAGACGGAAACAGAGCGAGCTCAGGATCCACAACCCCATGCAACAACAGCAGCCCCCACCCGACCAGAAGTGGTAGAAGTCGACGTCGAGGAACAAGAGATCGAACAAGAGGAAGAAGCCTACGAGGAACAAGAGTATGACGAACTTTCAGAGTTAGCAAGTGCCCCTGCGTATTCGGCACAAATAAAAAGACTATATCGAACCATGCAACTAGTTCAAGAACAACATAAAATGTCACCTGAAGCAGGCAAAAAACTCATGAACCAATTGCTAGTGGAGGAAGGCGTGGACGATATGTTCATTGAGTCCATAAACCTACATGCCGATGCAGTAGGATTGGATGAGGCCATTCATGAGGCAATGGCCTACATTCACCGATTTGAGAAAAGGGTTCTCGCTCGTCCCATGAGGTCCGGGAAACAAATTCATATCAACGTGTCAGCACCAGGAGATACAACGCAAGCAAACGAACATCAGGAAGCACCACTGTCACCACCATCCCCACCTCTCACTACACAACTCACTCCACCACATGACACTAGCACCACCACGTCCACTACCACCACAATCGTCATGGGGATTCCACTCTCTCCGAGAATCCAATTCGGGGGAGTCACCATGCCCACTTTCACCACCCTCTTCACTAACGTCACATCCACCCCACCCACGATCCCCATCTACACGGTCACTCAAACAATTGACACTATGGAAACATCTCCTGCCACTGCACCGCTCCCTCCCCCCATGCCACCTCCATCTCCCATACCCCCCCCACCCACATCTGCACTTGCATCCACATCATTCACAACTCCCTTTCCCGCTCCCATTCCCCCTGCAGCTTCACCCCTCCCTGCATCATTTAATGTAAATAGCATATTTCTAGCGTTAAATCAATGTGTATATCAGCTTCAGAATGAGTACAGAGCTCTGGACGGCCGGTATCAACAACTGACAACCCATCACCAGAACTTACAAAGGCAATTTAAAATTCTGGAAGAGGAAAATGCAGATATGAATCAACGCTATACAACGCTGGAACAGGCTCACCAAACACTATTGGAGGCACCCCAACCATCGACAGAATTAGGCGTCAAACAACTAGAAGCTTTGCTCGAAGTATACTAGGCCGATAACCTACGAGTCAGACGTAGCTTGGCGCTACTCAGGAAACATATGGCCACAGCACTGGAAGAGAACAAGAGACTGCAAAAACAAAATGAAGAGAATCTGGAAGCGGCAATGGAAGGCTCCCCCCACGAGATAGATCCAGAGCAGTTCAAAGCAGTTCCCACGGAGACGATGAAAACCATTTTGGAAAGCTATGCAGATCTTTTGGAAGCCCATGATGACTTGGAAAGAGAACGTGACACGCTACAGAGCAGACTTAAGGAACAGGAAGAACAACCGAAGAGTGTCCCATCAACCTCTACCTCCGACGAAGTAAAGGCCTTAACTGAGCAGATAGCAGAATTACAAAAGAGGTTACTGACATACGAGGGGCAGCCCTCTCCAGTAGTAGAACCAGAGCCAGAAGAGTTGGTCCCTATTGAGGTAGATGATTCGTACGAAGAACCGTATGTTCCCATGCCAATGCCAGGCGAGCAACGAACCTCAGAAGGACTAGACACCTTGGAAGTAGAAGCACCCGAGTGGCTTCAGACACTAGAAAGGACTGCAAACACCCACGAAGAACGGGTGGCCATTCAGATCCAGTCACTAGCAAACCTAGAAGAAACTGTCATAAAGTCAGAATATTTTAGAAGCATGTCTCATCATAGATGGATCGACACCAATAATGACCAGTACGTGCCATACTGCATACTGTTGGCCGATTACAACGCCGAGATTCAACGACGATGTGGCAAGCCTCCCACATTCACTACACAATTTGGTCCAAATGATATACCGGAAAGTCCTACGCGTGGGTCCATCCATCAACCCACCTGGAGAATCAGGCTTTTGGAAACATACCCTGAAATGGTCCGAACCTGGAATAATATGCCGTTGTTTATTAAATATAATCCTTGTTACATTCCAGTTCTTCGACGACGCACCTGGCCTGAATTCACTATTGCCGTCAAAGACATCAAAGCCTGTGCAAAATGGTTAAATTACGTTTATCTAGCACCTCCACGAGGACCCCCCACGGTGAACTACATGATTTCTACAATCCGTCACTGGAGTATTCGGCTACGCAATAATCCCGATGTGATGGCCCAGATGTGTATGAAAATATTTGAACTAATGCTGATCACTTTCAGGACGTTTAAGAACATTAAGGACCCTCACTTCTCAGGAGCAGGCTTCGTGACAGGAAACCAGGATCTGGTGTACGATATGAGTACCACCCCATCAATTGAAGTAATATATGCTTGGCACGCCAGAATCAAGTACCTCCCAGCCTGCTTTAAACAGACATTTGAGGAGATGTTCATCACAGGATTCTGGGAATACCACTCCGAAATCTTTATACCCAGACCATCACATCTCCTCCAATTATTTGCTGTGGAGAGAACCATTCACTCGGAACAATTGAGGGTGCCTCATCCAGATGTTCCCGGACCTGTGAATTGGGATGATTTGCTCACAGATCTAGCACGCGGCTTGCGACTCGAAGAACACCACCTAGCCTCCGATGTCGTCCAATATTATGTTCAAAAATCCTCTAGACAAGGTTCTGTCAGGGGCGACAGACGCGAGAGTGGGGGGGGGGTGTTGGCAGCAGTCAGGGAACCGAAGGAGCCACAAGACGAAGAGAGTCAGAGCGAAGGGACAGCACAAGCAGACATGGCAGTCAAAGAAGATCTGGCAAGTAGGCCAATAATTTTCTTCATGAAGAAGCAAATATGAGCATTCACGCAGATCTAGCACTAAGGCAACCCTTGAATTTTTCAAAACCCTTACACCAATTAAAAGTGATTCTCATCACTAAACACCATTGTAAATACCATTTCATATTTTTGTAGCTCCATTTTGTGCAAGCCGAGGAGTCCTCGAGCTTGAGGAGCCTTAGAAGTAGTTGCCTACCAATTTTCGTAATTTTTAGATCTCATTTGAGCCCTCAAATAAGCCCTGGAACCTAATTTTTAACTAGGCCGGACACTAGGTCTGGACAGGGCCAAAGCTAGTCAACAACTATAAAAGGAGCTAGAGAGCTCATTTTTGGGGTTGGATTGTAATTGAAACGAACTTGTAAGAGCTTTTTGGAAGTAATCTAAGAACTCCATTGCTCCTCACTCTTTGTCTTGCCGTGTGTGCGCGTGTGTGTGTATGTGTGTGCATGTTTGTGTGCTTCTCACTCACGCACTTGTGCATCTGCTTGCTCGAGGTCTTCATACCATCCTCACGTCTTCCCGGATTGACATTAAAGGAGGTGCTACTCATCACTGAGCTACACCATGAGTCCAAAGATCAATACTATTCTTTCCATCTACATGAAATTCATTTTGATAGTCCACATCATTGTTGAACCGTGTATTTGGAGCAAACTCTTTAGACACAGAGACATGGATACTTGTTGATGCAAGAGCATGAGGACGTCCTAGTGTGAGGTTTGTAATAGATGCCAACACCATCTTTGCCAATGACTACAAGAATATAAAAAAGAAAGTGGAAATTTGATTGGAAAGGACTCTAAAAATGTGTTTTGCAAAGAAAATGTGTTTTCTTTTTTGTGGATGGGTCAAAGTGTGTTTTTTCACTCATGTGCCAACAGCCTCTTATCCTATCATGGGAGTTGGTAAGATCATTCTAACTATTGCTGATGGTAGTTCTTTTAAATTGTCGGATGCTTTATTTGTGCTACGGATCACGAAGAATTTGTTATCAATTTTAGCTTTAGCGAAGATTGTCTTGGTTGTGAAATTTGTTGATGACAGATGTACTGTTCATGACTCTCAAATGGCGACGTGATTATTGCTTCTGGCATTTTATATCATGGATTGTATAAGCTCGTAGACTATGAAAATTCTATGAATGATTTGGCATGTGCACTACATGATTCTCAAGCTATGTTAGTTGCAAAGCTTTGGCATGCACGCTTTGGTCATCTGAATTTTGTTAGTTCACTATGCCTATAGAAATCTAAAATGGTGTCCTCTTTGGCTAAACTTGAGGCACTTAGTAAACATGTCTGTGAAGGCTATATTTTGGGCAAAATGGAGCGTTCCTTGTTTCCAAAAGATGGTTCATTTCAAGCTACTCAAAAATTGCAACTAATTCACATTGATGTTTGTGGTCCTATGCAGACACCCTCTTTTGGAAACTATCTTTACTTTGTGACTTTAATTAATGATTATTCCAGGCATGCATGGGTATATCCAT
The DNA here is from genome assembly GCA_020310875.1 of Ceratopteris richardii. Taxonomy (NCBI): domain Eukaryota; kingdom Viridiplantae; phylum Streptophyta; class Polypodiopsida; order Polypodiales; family Pteridaceae; genus Ceratopteris; species Ceratopteris richardii. The sequence continues at coordinate 169,966,281 of CM035414.1, read as the reverse complement.
TGAAAGACAAGTCCAAAGTGTTTATGTGCTTCAACCAGTTTCCGGTTTTGGCTAAAAATCTGTTAGCATGTAAAATGGGCACCCTTCATTTTGATCAAGGGGGGGAATATATGTCCTCTAATTTTAATGCATTTCTGGTTGAACGTGGGATTAAACATCAGTGGAGAGTGCCGTATACACCTCAACGAAATGGAGTTGCTAATTTAAAGAACATATCACTCATGTTGACAGTGAGGTGTATGGTCAAGAGGCAGGCTTTACCACATAGTTTTTCGCTTGAGGCTATTATGTGTGCTACATATGTACTTAACAAGTATCCCACTAAAGCACTGTAGTCTATCACTCCATATGAGGCTTGGCATGTTTGCAAGCCATTTGTTGCTCATTTTCATGTTTTTGGTTATTTGGCATATGCATTAGTGCCTAAATAACAAAGCAGAAGACTGGATGATAAAGCACTGAAATGTATTTTTGTTGGGTACAGTTCTGAAAGCAAAGGCTATCGTCTATATCATCCACATAATAAATGCATTTTGGTTGGTTGGGATGTTGTTTTTGTGGAAGATGCTATTCAACCACTACTTTCATGTACTAAGGAGACATTTGTTAGCTCCAAAGACATGTATGATACTTTGTTGCCTCTTTTTATAGGTGGAGAGTCTAGTGCTGGTCCTAATGAGGGAACTTCTCAGCCTTTATAGGTTTCATGTGATGATGCAAATCATTCCATTTTTTATGTAGATTTGCATGATGCACTTGTTGATGAGAGAGCTGATATTGAGGAGGCAAAAACTATGCCAAAATGGCTGGTACAAACTTTGCATGATAGCAAATTAGGTGCACCTCCACCATGTTGTACTTGTTGAGGCTATCATAGTGCCTCTTTTGCATAAGATTGCTATGTCCTCTAGTCTCTGTGATGAGAATGAGCTTGTTTTGCTTTATGAAACACAAATATCAAATAATTGGATGGCTGATATGCAATCTAAATATGATGCTATAATGAAAAATGGTACCTGGTCTTTATGTGACTTGCCTCTTGGCAAGAAGGCCATTGGCACTAAGTGGATATACAAGCTTAAGTGTAAGCCTGATGGAGAAGTTGATAGGTTTAAGACTAGGCTTGTTGCAAAGGGTTATGCTCAGGAAAAAGGCATTGATTTTGATGAGACATTTGCTCCTACTTGCCGAATTATTATTGTTCATAGCATCTGTGCACTTGCAGCTCATCATGGTTGGAATGTACATCACTTGGACATTAAAACTACATTTTTGAATGGTGATTTGCATGAAGAAGTCTATATCTTTCATCCTTGTGGCTTTGTGTAGAAAGGGCATGAAAACCAAGTGTGCAAGTTGAAGAAGGCACTATATGGTTTAAAGCAAGCAACACATGCTTGGTATGAAAAGATACATGCCTATCTTATTGTACATGGTTTTAAGAACACTCCAACTGAAAGCTCTTTATATGTTAAGCATGCTAATGATGTGCTTCTGATCATTATTGTGTATGTTGATGACATGCTGCTCACTGTTCCTCATGAGAAGTATATGCTGATTTGAAGGTTGATCTGCATGCCTCATTTGAGATGTCAGATTTGGGGCATTTGCATCATTATTTAGGCATCTAGTTTATGCAAGTTGATGGTAGAATAGCTCTGTGTCAAATGAAATATATTGACACATTATTGCAGTGTTTTGTCCTTGAGGACTACGAACCTATTACCTCTCCTATGGAGATAGGTTTATGATTGAGTCTTCATGATTCTTGAGATGCATTTGATGTTGTTCTCCATCAATAGGCTACTGGATGCTTGATTTGCTTATGCATTACTTGGTTAGATATTCAGTTTGTTGTCTCACAAATGAGTAGATTTATACATTGCCTTGGTGTGAAGCATTGGAAGCCAGTTAAGTGCATCTTTTGCTACTTGAGTGGTACTTGACTACTTGGATTGTTTTATCCGAAGGGGGGAATCACTACCACTAGATTTACATGCTTTTTTTGACTTTGATTGGGCTAGTTGCTATGACACTCCTGTGTCCAATAGTGGCTTTTGCTTCATGCTTGGTAGCTCATGCATATCTTGGTTGAGCAAGAAGCAGCCTACTATGGCCACTTCCAGTTGTGAGGCTGAGTATAGGGCAGCTTTCACAAGGACTATTGAGTGTGTGTGGCGCAAATGCCTTATGGCTGATTTGGGTGTTGGTCAGTCTTCTGCCACCACCATCTTCACTAACAGTCAGAGTGCATTGGCATTTGCGAAGAACCCTATGTTCCATGATCGCACTAAGCACATTGAGTTGCATTATCATCATGTCAAGGAGAGGTTCTCTGTCAAAGATATAAGCTTGGCATATGTGCCCACGCAGGAGAACATTGTAGACCTTTTGATGAAGGCTCTGCCTAGGGAGATGTTTGAAGCTTTTTGCAAAGCTTTGGGCTTACTTCCTTTTGTGGATTGATCCCACATAGCTTGGAACTTCTATATACATGAGTGCCAACTCCTTGTTCACTACATCACTCCCAAGGGGGATTTACTGATATATTTAGGTAGTGATGTGTGTGAACACACTAGGACCACCAGGAGACTTTTTCCCTCTTTAGGAGGTTTTTTTCCTTGGCTTTTATATATGCCTATTGCCCTAAGGGGTTACTCATCTTTGTACATTCTAGTGGTAATACATTCAGTATTGTGTGTTGTGCTCCAAGCTTCTTCCTCTTCCTTGTGCTGTTTGCATGCTTTTGCAGACCTCAAACTCCAACACTGATTTCCATCTGTTAGGTAGCAAGCATGATACAAAGGTCCAAGCCAAGAATTGAATCAGATGATGATCAAGACGAGAAGGAAAGAGACTATAAGCTTTGGAAGTCAAGAAGAGTGGCCAAAATGCAAGAATGTGGAGAATGATCCAAGCATACTCCTAGAAGATCAACAAGGGAGAGAAAGCAACATGAAAGGTACGGATATGAGTCTACATTTCTTACAAAGCACTCAATTTACTTGTCCAAAGACTCACTTTCAAATAGAGCTTCAACTTACAAAGAAGAAAAAGGTAACCCTGATTGGGAGAAGGCTATGAAAGAAGAGGTATAAGCATTAAAAGAAATAGACACTTCGGAGTTGGTTCTAATGCAAGCTAATTAGAAGGTAATAGGTAGCGAATGGGACTATAACTTAAAAAGAAATTTAGATGGATCAATTTTTGCAGGTACAAAGCCAAATTCATTGCTAAAGGATGTGCTCAAACTATGGCATAGAATATGAGGAGACCTTCTCACCAATTGCAAAGATGACTACAATCAAGACATTGCTAAATGTAGCTTCTAAGAGAAATTGGAGACTACTTCAACTTGATGTAAATAATGCTTTTCTCAATGGTTGGAATAGTGAAGAGGTATACATGTTACAACCTCCAGGTTTTGAAAACCTTAATTATATATCTTTTGTATGCAAACTCAAAAAGGCATTGTATGGATTGAAACAAAATCCTAAAGCTTGGAATTTCAGATTGGTAACCTATCTTCAAGACCAAGACTCAAGTCAAGCAATGAAGGCTCTTCTTTATTCATCAAGAAGGATCATAATGAAGTTATCTATTTTTTTGTATATGTAGATGACATAATGTGATAGGTGATGACTTGAATGGCATACAACAGATAAAAAGACATATGCATGAGGAGTTCAAAATGAATGATTTAGGTGAGCTCACATTTTCCCTAGGTATGCAATTCATATACACAGACAAAGGAATGTATTTGACTTAGAGGAAATACATTTAGGATCTTCTTCTAAAGTCCAAAAGGGAGAAGACTAAACTTGTGAGTACACCTTTGGAAATGAGTCATAAACTCAATGTTTATGAAAGTGATAAATTGAAGACACTAAAGAGTATCAAAACTTGGTAGATAGCTTGATATATGCTAGTTATACAAGGGAAAATATCTCATATATTGAAGGAGTGCTAAGCCAATTCATGCACTCTCCAAGAAGACCACACATAGATGCAACTAAGAGAGTACTCAAATACCTCAAGGGAACATTCAATGAAGGTATACTTTATCCTTACTCATCAGATTTGGATCTCAAAATATATTCAAATGCAGATTCAGCAAGAGCTAAGTATGATAGAAGAAGTACCTCTCATTTCTTAGCATCTCTAGGTTCAAAGCTAGTGTCATGGAGTTCAAGAAGCAACCAACATTCGATTTATCCTCATTTGAAGTAGAATCTAGAGGCTTGACCATAGCAACTCAAAAGGAAATATGGTTAAGAGCATTTTACTTAGATTTGGGACTTGTGAGTTCCAAATCTCACATATTTGGAGACTATGTAAGCACTATGCACTTAGCAACAAACCCTATCTTCCATGCAAGAACCAAACAGATAGAAGTTCATTATCACTTCATCACAGAGAATCTCATGAAAAAAGAGATTGATATTTCTATAACCAAACAGATAGAATTTCATTATCACTTCATCACAAAGAATCTCATGAAAAAATACATTGACATTTCTATTGTTCCAATTGACAAGCAAGTTGTAGATATGATGACAAAGGCACTTGATGGGATAAAGCTTTGCAATTTTAAATCAATGGTAGGTATTGACCATATTAGAGAATAAATACTCAACCATACTTTAGCATGAGGGGGAGTTGTTTGATCATCAAGCTTACACTATGCTTGAGATGATTTGATCTACAAACGTCACTTGAATTGTTTCTCATTCAAGAGCTTTTATTTTTGCTCATGTTTGTGGAATTTTATAAGGATGTTTAATGATCACTTATTTATGTAAAAGCTTATAGCTTACTTTTGTAAAAGGAGAAAAGAATTGGCTGAAATTCTACTAGTTGAACTTGATGATTCATCAATCAATCAAGTCACCTAAATCAAGTAATCAAATTTTATTTTATTTTTCCTAAATTGTAGGAAATTAATTTGTTATCGGACTCTACCCCCCTAGATTCAAATTAGTATTTATGGAAAAAGAGGCATGGAAAGCTTCCCAGGAGACTCACAAACACTTGTACTTTAATTTGATTTAATATACATATGATTTGATCATCTGCTTTGCTTTCCTTCAATTTTTGCATCATCTTCTTCAACAATAGTTATCTTGGAGAAGTTGCTTCTCTCTCTAGAAAGCTCCAAAGTGCATGAGTGAGCATTCATTGGAAAGATATTACTATTTATTTTATGTGTACACATTGTGATAGCATTTGGTTTAGTAAATTTTGATAAATCTGCAATGTAAGGTTTGGCGGTCTATCTTTGCACAACCCTAAAAAATAGAGGACACCTCTGTTTAGTGTTAACTTTATTTTAGAAGCATGCATCTTGCTTATTTATTCTACTATTATGCATTTTAGACACTCATACCTATGCATAACATTGATCCAAAAGGAATTTTTCCAATTGTAATCATGTTGGATGCTCTGAGCATTGTAAGTTGAGTGATTCATCCAAAGATAACAAGTTTTTTGAGCTAGTCAAAGTGTGCAATTACCTATTTTTTACCAACTCTTTCTCATTGATTCTCCAAATTGCATGGTGGATTTTATTGCACTAATCACATTCCCATAAGGCCTATTTGACTTTCCAAAAGCTCAAGGGCTAGTCCTATGCTAGTTGGCTATATCAAATTTCATCACTTGGTAACTCACTTTTCTACCTCTTACAAGCTTCTCCAAGTTCTCTCAAGTCTCACATTGGCCAAACCCATCAAATATCCATCATATTTTATGTTTCCAATTTCATTTCATAGTTTATTTAGATATTGTGATATTTGTACTTTTAAGAAGAAGAGATTCATTGAATTTAAGAGCAATTTCAAAGTCTTGTGAAATTTATGAGAGAAGCATGCAAATAATAAGAAAAGCAAACTTAAGAAAACAAATCTTCATTAATTTCTTCACAATTTTCATATTTCTTACTATGAAAATTATCTCACAACACATAATAGTTATGAATCTATATTATATTACAAAATCAGCTACAAATTTAAGTAGAAAATTTCACTGGTTTTTTCATGTAATCCATTGATAGGTTTTAGAGAAATGCATCACCCTTTCATGCAATATTTTAGTGAAACACACACAACCATTAGGAAAAAAAATGAACCCTACATGGTCCTTGAAAGGATCCCCAACGTTTTGGGATTCAACCTAGTTTTTTGTTCTCATTTTAGGGGACAAAATGCATCTAATATGTCACTTTTTAGTAGGCTAGACTAGGCTGTTTTTACGGATTTGTTAGCCTTTTCTCTCTCTTCTTGAAGAGATAGAGCAAGAGAATCTACTGTCCACATTATTAAACTTGTGCATGTATGAGAATAGAAAATGAATTTTTTTTAAGTCTCATTGTCAGTGTATATTTCTTTAAAAGGGCCCATTTTTAATATATATGTTAGAAATGACTTTTGTAACACATTTTCTGGATTTTTTTAGAACAAATAATAATTTTTAAATCCCTCTAAAATTAAGTGGCATATCATCAAATCTGTAACTATGCTTCCCCACGAAGCGACATTTTCCGACTTTCTTCATTTGCAAACAAACCATTTTTGCTTTTCTCTTTTCTTCTTATCTCTTTCATTCTTCTTTGATTATGGAGAATTAATAGATTTTTGCTTACTAGTAGAAGAGCTCCATTTACCTTAGCCCTTTTGAATTGCCAAGAAAGCTTGATCTACAACACACATAATGGACCTATTTTGCCTAGAGTCATCTTCTTGCAACAAAACAGATACTAACTCCTCAAATGTTAAGGCATTTGGATTGCCTGTCATCATCAAACAAAGAGTGGAAGCAAAACTTTGATATGAATCGGGAAGACCATTTAGAACAATCTACACAAGTGAATTGTCCGACAAGACTTCATCAGCAGAAATCAATTGTTCCTTGAAATCTTTGATCTTTGTCAGAAACTTTTCCATGGAATCTCCTTCATTCATGTGCTCACTCTCCAAACCATTTTCAGATGTAAGCAACACGAGCCTCATTCCTTGCTTGGTATAAAGTGCTAAGTGTATCCCAAGCATCCTTAGCTGTTATGCAAGAGTGAATGTGAGGAATAATGGCACATTTGACAGACAAGGCTATAAATGCATGTGCTTGAGCATCTTTGCCATCCCAACGAATTTTCAATGTAGTAGGTGCAACAGACATCGGAGCACAAAAATAAAGTAGAGAATGGCCCATCTACTACGATCATCACCAAAGGAAACATATTACCTTGAGCCTCCCAATGAAGGTTCTTGACTTGGTTCCCACACGTTACTGTGTACTAAGTCCAAAAGATTGTTGTGGATGTTGCCTTTGTGAATGAATTATTGTCTTTTTTCCTTGCCAATCTAACAAGCATCACATCTCTTGATCATGTGTTTCTTTGATATGCTTGGTGGCCCTATAACACTTTGATCCCTACATATATCCTTCAAGATTCTTTCATTCACATGAGCAAGTCCCTTATGACACACTTCAAGCTCACTTAGGGTTTGATACCCAAAGTTAAATAGAGCTATGTTCTGATTTCTCCTACTTCAAAAGTAAAGAGCCTAACATGCTTCTCAACTCTATCTATCTTCTTTAAGCCTTGACATGGATCTTCCACAAAAGATCCATGTTTGGTGAACCTAACTTGCAGGTCTTTTTTAACTATTTGGCCTACACTTATTAGGTTTTTAGTGATAGTGGATACATAGATAACCATACTCAAAATATTGGTCTTTCCATTGGAATCTGTGACATTAACAGTCTTCTCCACATTGTGCTTAGTATCATATCCTATTTGTACTTCATTTCTATGTTTTGGACTTTCCAAATAAGATAGAAGATGAATGTTTACTTCAACATGGTTTGAATATCCTAAATCTATGTAGAATAAATGATCATCTTGTTTATCGTCTTTGTGGCTCAGATCCAGAAGAAGTAATGAGTCTTCATTGATTGATCTTATGAATAATAGTTGAACTCCCTTCTATTGTGACTTCTATTGTTGTTGAAGTTGTGTCCACCTCTACCTCTAGTGTTTCCAAATCCACCTCTCTCACCTCCTTTCTGAGTACCTCCATTGAATGAGCAATTTTTAGTGGTGTGGTTGGTCTTCTCAAAAATGGCACAAGGTTGAACATTTTGAACTTTTGGTTTGTCATGTTTTGCTCCTTTCTTCTTCCCTTTCCACTTTCTCTTGCGTGCATAGTTCGCTTGTGAAATCTCTTCTTCATCATCTTGCTTCTTTATGCCTTTGTGCTTTTTTTGTTTCTTATCTGCATAAAGAGCACTTTTTATATTACCTTGACAAGAGTTACCTTCCTTCATATTATTTTTAGAGTCTTGGTTGATTATTTGTCCAAGGAATATGTTAAAATCTAGAGTTTGTACATCAATGATGAGATCATAAGCTGTGGTGGATTGCCATTGCTTATCACTTCTAATTGCTTTTAGAATCTCCCTCATGATGAAATCTTCTTCAAATAGCTCTCCAAAGGATACTAACTAATCTACAACCTCCTTGAACTTGGTAAATAACTCTATGACAGTTTGTTTCGTGTCTTTATCATTTGGTTGAACTCATTCCATAGATGGTTCTTTCTAGCTTTGGTACTAGTAGAAAAGAAGGTCTCAATTCCATCCCAAGTCTCTTGAGATGTTTTGCATATTGTAATATATGGCAAAGAAAAAGAGATAGAGTTGCATATGTATGACCTTGCTTGAGCATCCTTGCACACCAAAGTGTGAGTCTATCTGTCTCCTCTTCTGTAGGTCCTCCTTTGGATCTTGAAGTAGGCATAGCTTCATCAATTGCTACAATCCCATAGAGATTTCTACCTTTGCAAATAGTCTTCCATTCTAATTTTCCAAGCACCTCTTGAAGATGGAATGTTCTTAACGTCAATGTGAATTTTGGAAGTACCATGAAAACCTATAATGAAGTGGAAGTACCATGAAAACCTATGATGAAGTGGAATGTTCGGAAGTACCATGAAAACCTATAATGAAGTGGAATGTTCTTAACTTCAAATTGAATTTCGGTACCTAATAAAGCTTTGTTTTTGGGAAACGAGCATTTTTATAATTTAAACGGGACAAAAATTAATTAGTATACATTGACAATAATTAATGAAGAGGATCCTACTCAAGTGGACGTGGGCATCATATGTCTTGGTCAACTTTATGTTGAAATACATTGAATTGATTTAAAAGAATAGATAGATCCAACAAGGTATGGTTTTCGTCTTGAACTTTGTTAACAGTCGAAAAAATCGTATCTTTGTAAGTTTCCATGTAAGATTTCACCATTTTACATCGAGGCATTTTGAAACTCACAATGAAACTGTGTTTCTTATAAATTACACAACCATTTTGACAGGTTTACTCATCTCCAACGCAAAACATGTGGCCTATATATTCACTGATTTTTATTTTTTTTGGATAAAGAAATGAGAAAAATGAAAGAACACTCTTAAATAAGCATTAATCGATGTGTATCAGCTGTTAGGTGACGGATAATAGAGAGTCAGACGCATAGCTTGAGCAACTTCAACTATGTTTTTTTTTTTTCTTTTAGTCTTCCTAGTTCGATAAAGTTGATAAGTATATGTAAATTCTGTTTCGGGTCGGACACGCTTTGGAAAAGTAATCTTCGCGTTTTAATATTTATAGATTTTCAACAGCATAGCATATTCCCACAACATAGCTGACTTCACCAAGAAAAGTTACTCTGTTGCCACAACAATTCACATCTTCCAAAAGAGTTATGGTTGCTTCAATGCGCCTTTTTACTTATTTCAATGTACATTTCACGTGGAGCTTTTCTTCTCTTATCACGTTTCAAATTGTTTCTTTTTGTGAAAGTGAGGAACACTTCGCATTTCTGTGAGGAACACTTTGCATTTCTGTGAAAGTGAGGAATTCCTATTTTGTGACGTCAAGATAAAAGATACGAAACATGTTTTCGTCGTTGCCCACATGTACAAATATCTGGAAGATTCTACAAATATTAGAATCATTAGAAACATTTCAGTCACCGCTTGATGATTAATACAATGTCTTATAAAGCTTCTCAATGCAGGATCTTGCTCTTCCTTCTTTAATGTATAGAATCAATCACCTTCCTCGCGATATAAGTGAGTTTTATATATTTACTTCTACTATGGACTCGTCTCTTTCGATTATGGATGTGTGGAGAAAGTCAAAGCCAACTCAAAGTTATCTCTCTCTCTCTCTCTCTCTCTCTCTCTCTCTATATATATATATATATATATATATATATATATATATATATATATATATATATATATATATATATATATGTTTGTGTGTGTGTATACGCCGGTGTAGTAACTCCACCTACTCTAAACTTCTGCTTTCTTATTCTTCGCGTTTCTCGGAAGAGAAGTCAATAAGAAAAGGTTTAAAAATGAGCCGCCTAACCAAAAGCCAAAGTGAATTGCTTTCCTGTTTCACATCACTACTGATGTGATTTCACCTACAAAATTTCAGTATGTGAGATTATCCTTACATGCGTACACACACATAAATGCACTGAATGTTTATCACTTTAAGAAAATAAAACCTAGAAGCTTCGAGTGAATTACATTTTCAGTGTAAAGAGGAGTGTCCATCGCATGCGCGTGGCGTGTCCATCGTGATTAACAAGGAAAGGTGCCTAACTTTGTTTAGCATCTGCCCGATTGAGCCTCCTTCTTGGGACTGATCGGTTGCCCATCTCTCGATTTCTCGGGGCCCAAGTAAGGCATTTCAAGGAAAAGGTTTCATAAAATCATAGTTACACATTTTCATGAGTTCTTCATAAACCAACAAATTCTTTTAGATTTCGAGAATCATTCGAAAAATCGAGACGCTTCTTTAGAATTTCCGCCATTCACCCATGCAAAGAAGTCTTTTGCCGTTCCATCGTGAGCTGTACCTTCACAACTATTTTAAAAGAGAGAGAAATCAAATGAATATTGGCAAAAACAGCTTAGCTTAAAGCGGGTTTTGAGAAGGTTTGTTAACTCTGGCCTATTCGAGGCGACAGTTCGGTACACAAAGGAGTTTATCTCCGGTGCACTTTTAGGGTCTCTTTCATGGCTCTAGCGGCCCCCTCCCTCATGATAAGTAACCTTGCCCCCCCTCCGGGGGTGATTGGTAACCTGACACCTATTTTGGAGGGGGGATCTTGTGTTGAGCCTCCCTTGGTCTCTCTTAGTAGAGATACAGTTCTGTCAAAGCAAGAAAAGCTCAAGAAAGTTTGTCTCATTAGATAAGTGTTTGGACCTAGGCCCCCTCTCGGAATAGTGCAACAACGGCTTCGAAAAGAGTAGCTTCCCCACGAGTCGATCGTTAGCACGTGCCGGTTTTTATCAGCTAGTCATATGTTGCTAGTCTTTGAGAATGAAGATATGGTCTTCCAAGCCCTTAGTGTGGGAACGTGGAAACTAGGGAGGGTGACCCTATGCTTGTTCAGATGCTCCCCCGATTTTATTCCCAACAAATTGAAATCTCTCTGCTACCCTCTCTGGGTCGAGCTCATTAACCTACCATACTTCTTGTACAACTTCATATGGGACATCGTATCCCCAATCGATAAGTCGTTGGCATTGCGAGAGGATGTAGGAGGCCTCATTTATGTAGGTGTGAGGCACTCTTTAAATGCTCGATGGCACCCTCAAATCTGTGTCGAGGCTGACCTCAGCATGCCGCTTCCATCAAAGATCAAAGTGGACTTAGGTGAAGGGGATGTTTGAGAACAAGACATAAACTAGAAAAGCCTACCGAACATGTGTTTTCATTGTGGCCAACAAGGTCATAGGGTTAAAGATTGCCCCCTTAGAAAAAAAAGAAAACAAAAACAAGAAGCAGCTAGGAAAACACAAGACAACAATGGGACACTGAATTGCCAGGCAAACGAAGAGGAAGTTAAGGGCTCTCGATACCCAAAAACTAACTCAGATGGGTTCATGGAAGTCAGAAGAAGAAGGAAAATAAGTCCTAGGGCGGCCTCTCAGAGAGGAACCGTATTTCAAATACCCCTCAAACAACTTGTATTGCAATCTGGAAAAGGAAATTAATGAGCTTGATTACCTAGGTAGGAACCAATTTGAGGTGGACACCAGCGACAAAGCCCATGAGATTTCTAACAACAAAGAAACCAATCAAGAGGGCTACACTACAAGCAAAGAAGAGGACTTTACCACTAGTAATGAAGACAATATGGATAGTGAGAGTTCCATCATTGGATCGACTATTCCTGAAATGGTTTTGCAATTCATTCCAACATGAGGCTTCCTGCAAGGGAAAACAACCTATTGAGTTACCTTGGAAAAGCCCCCACAAGAACAAACTACTAATTTGGGACCCCCTCCTAAGGAAAAAGAAAGATGAATCCAAGAGGAGAAAGGACAAGGCCCCTTCCTGCAAAGAGGGTAACTTATGACAATGATCATCATCTCGTTAAATGCTATGGGGCTGACAGACCCCTCAAGAGCATCCATCATTAGTCAATGGCTTCGTGACATTATCTTAAACTTGAATTTATCTATATCCAAGAGACTAAAATTGATGGAGAAAACCTCCGGAAATGTCTTAGACGTCTCCTTGACCTATGCCTGGATCTTGACGTCACACCCTAGGGGTCCGATGGGATGCTAATTGGCATAAATCAATCTGGTTTGAAAAGCTTGAGAACTCCATTGAAGATGAGAGCCATCGGTGGATTGTCATTTCCTTTGGTGCCTCTTTTGATTCACGTTAGTCTCTATGTATGCCCCAAATGGGGAGTTGGAGAGATTGGACACTTGGGCCTCCTTGGAATCCCTCCCCCACAACGTGCTAATTTGTGGTGACTTCAATATGGTGGAGGACCCTACGGACAAATGGAACAACTAGGGTCGGGTTATTGATAGTCATGAGAAAGAAACTTGGGACAAAACCAAACTTCATTTGGATCTGGTCGAATTCAAAGATTCGAGTGGCTTTTTGTGGTCAAATATCCAACTAGGTGTGGACTTGAGGAAAGCTAGACTAGGTAGAAGCTACATTGCTCAAAGCATTATCCATCAATGGGGCTCTCCTTCCCTCTCCCTCCACACTGACCTCACCATCTCTGATCACTACCCGATTGTTAACTTATTTCAATCTCTCACCAAAACCAGTAAGGCTCCTTGGTTTCATGCCTGCTCGACTTCTTTCTCTCTCCCTCCATCCATCAAGGGATTGTTGAAGTGTGGAACGAAGCATTTGCCTCCTGTTTATCCCCAGCCAAGAGTTGGAGATGTGTGTCGAGAAGTCGTGAAAGACCATGATAAGAACTAGGAAGGTGCTTCAGACTATTCAGTGTGGACATAGAGAAGATCATTATCATAGACTCTGGAGACTTGAGGAGGAAGTGAACAAAGGAAAAGCTTAGTCCCAGAAGGGTCTACGAAGACTCAAAGCATTGTTGAGATACAAGGAAGAAATACAAAGGAAAAATTTGCAAATATTCTTTAAGGAGTGGTGGACTGGCAAAGTGGACAAGCCCACCAAAGAGATGTGCAAAATCCTTAAAAGGAAACAAAACAAAGAATCGATCCCCTTATTGCTAGACTCAAATGGCGATGTGTGCAATATGAAAGAAGAAAATATCAAAATAATTGAAGAATATTTTACGAGACTTTTGGGGATCTTGACTCCACTCTCCCTCATAGATGGGACTGCATGGTGGCCATCTCTAGGGTTTTTGTTCATGGGATCCCACACAAACTTCGATCCTTGGTTGATGCCCCTATCTGGAAAATAGAATTCATTGATGTCGTTGATGCCCTTCTAAGTGGGAAAAGCCCAAGCCCGAAAGGGCTCACTAACGAGTTCTTTAAGTCCTTCAAGATGGTGTTGGCCACCCCTCTTCGTTTGGTCTCGCAAGAGGCACTCCAGTTTGGCATGCTTCAAACTTGTCTCAACAATGGCATCATCAAGCTAATCCACAAAAAAAAGGAAAAGAATAGAATTGAGAACTGGTGTCCGATTACGATGCTTCAAATAGGATATACGATCATTGCTAAAGTCATAGCCAACAGAATTTCCGGCCATCTGAGAGTATGGCTTAGTGAGGACCAAAAGGGTTTTGTCAAAGGCTAGACCATTTTGGAAGCCATAATTGATATTTGGGAAGGTCTCAACTTTGCGGATGAATCAAGACAAGATGTGGTTTTCCTCAAGATCAACTTTGATAAAGCTTGCCATAGGCTGGAATGGGACTATATTTTGCAATCTCTTAAAGATCTTGGCTGTAGCCAAAATTTCACCAAGATGATCTTGACCCTATTGGGAAATGCATCGACTCAAATTCATGTTAATGGCCATATTTGAAAGGTGATCAAATTGGAACAATCGACTAGACAATGGTGCCCACTGGCTTCCCTTCTCTTTGCCATTGTCATGGAGGGGCTTAGCCGGCTGGTGGAACAATAGGTGGAATTTGGTAATATCAAAGGCCTCTCGCTGCCCCATAACAATGATCAAATCGTCATGAGACTTTTTGCTGATTATATGAATGTGTTTTCCCAGAACAATACCACCCTGGAGACGTTTTGGAGGTGCCATGATACTTTCTATGAAGCCTCTAGATCCAAAATCAACCACACTAAGACCGCTTTTAGAGCTATTGTCGAGACCCAACCCAACCTTCTCTTGGAACATGGCTATCAAAACATTCCTCGAGGATAAATTTTCTAGCTTCTTTGGATTCCCTTGGGCTTTGGCATCTCATTGGAGCAGCGGTGGAATTGGGCCCTGACCAGACTTGAAATCAAGTTGAACTATTGGAGAGGTATGCAAATCAATCTTGTCATCGTGAAGTGCTCCTTTTGATCAACAAAAAGCTTAAACCCAAGTGGGAGCCACATGAGGGTGATGAGATGGTGATTAATCTTCTTTATAATGTCGTCTAAACTTTGTAAGATCTACCACTCATTTGTGGGACTTGGGGGGTCCCGTGGGCACTAGTCCCCTTCACTTGTACTTTTCTTTTCCTTTTATTTAATACAAGTCTGGGAGAGTAGGCTAAGGCCGTACTTCCTTTATTAAAAAAACAAGAAATAAAACCTCAATCATCAAGCTCATTCACAATAAAGGAAGTAAAAAAAGAACTGAAAATTGGCGGCAAACTATGATGCTGTAGATTGGGTCCAAGATCTTGGCAAAGGCAATTGTGAACCATATTACGTGTCACTTTTGAGATTGGATCAATGAGGGTAAAAAAGGGTTCATTAAGGGGAGGTCCATCCTCAACGCTATCATTGATGTTTGGAATGGTGTGGCTTCTATTGAGGAATCCATGCACTATGTCCTCTCATTAAGATCGACTTCCAAAAAGCTTATGACAGACTCGAGTGGGACACCATTCTCCAATCGTTGAAAGACTTGGGCTATGGCCAAAAATTCATTAAGATGATCTCTACTTTGCTAGGAAATGCAACTGTTGAGATAAACATCAATGGTCAACTCTCTTAACACTAGTGTTGTCCTTGGACACTTTAGTGTCCTGAAAAAGAGACAATGTTTGATGAATTTTTTAGATTACTAGAAGGAACCATTCATAAATGTAACTATGCAACATGTTGGCATAATGGTTGAATGTTTTTAGAAAAATATAGTTTTTATTAAAGGATATAAGAATTAATATTTATTCACTAATTTTATGATGCTAATGTCAATACTGGTGCAGAAATTACAGTGATGTAAGTTAGTGGTTATTTTCTATTAAAATCATGATCTTGTAATTTTCATTCATTTAAATGCAATAAAATCTTTTATTTTATATATGTCAACATGTTTCTATCCATAATTAGAGATTTTTAATGAATTTGACTAGGTTTATAGCATAAAATGAATCTCATTTATGATTTGACAGTCTAATCATCTATGAATTATTTTGCAAAGCAATGGTATGAACATGCATCATTTTTTATTATCAAAATACTATTTGATATTATTACAACTAGAGATATTTTTTTTTGACAACCTTAGGAGTCGAATTTCTATGTTGTTTCTTCAAGTTAAACAATACCTCTGTTTTTCTACGCTAAGAAAAGGTCATTTTATGCGGAAATATTGCATATGCTACATGATTAAAGTTAACATGCTAGTTTTTTCTATATAAAGTAGTTTATAATGTTTATAGAATTATTATGATTCATAATATATACCTTATATCATTGAGAAAACCGATTTTTTTAGGATGAATTTTTATTCTTGGTAGAGAGGAATATGGCCATTCAATGAAATAATGAGATTTTTAGTGGTATGTGAGATACATACAAAATTATTGGTTCAAAGACATGTAGCATACCTTTATGCTACTATATGATGATTTTTGAAATGAATCACAAACCATCTTAGTGTTTTTATGATCAATATCATATAGAACGCTGCTAAACTGTATAACTATACAATGAGCACCTATATTGTACTAATTTTTTTTATTATAAAAATGATTTTTCTAGTTCCCAAGACTTTTCTTAAATGATTATATGACAATAAATTAACATTAGAAAAATGATTCCAATAGGAGGAAAATTCTTTTTATGGATATATTTCTTTCTTCTCATATATAAATTTACAAAAAACAAGTTTTCTCAACCATATTCAGTCATTTCTATATTTTGAGTTATCAGAAAAGGTTATTTTTTAAAATATATATTTTTTAAAGAACATCTAGATATAGGTCTTTATGGGGCTTTAAGGTTTTTTTCAAAATTTTATTTGATTAGTATGTGTGAATTTTTTTATTTATTAGAAAAAAGGACACTATAGTGTCTTGTTTTGGTACAACACTAGTGTTAAGAGATTAGATTAAAATGTTCTATCATACAAGACTTCCCATTGGCCCCTCTTCTCTTTGCTATCACAACGGATGGTCTCAGCTGCCTTGTTAACCATCAAGCTCACTTAGGTTGTATTCAGGGCCTCAATCTACCTCTCAATCAAGATGAGATGATCATGACACTTTTTGTCGATGATACTAATGTCTTTGTGCATAGTGATGCGTTAAGCATTAACACTTTTTGGAGTTGTCTGAATACTTTTTGTGAGGCATCTGCATCCAAAATAAATCATAGTAAAATTAGTTTGAGGGCAACTATTGGGCATCTTTTCCAATTGCTTATTGACCATGGTTGTTAATTGATCCTTAATGGTGAGGTCTTTCACTTCTTAGGTATTCAGATGGGATTTGACATTTCGATGGGGTAGTGATGGAAGTGGGTTCTCTCTAAGCTCGAGAGCAAGTTAACATACAGGAAAGTTATGTAGATTAATCTAGATGGATGTGCTATGGAAATTGACACATTCCTTCTCTCTTCGATGTTTTCCTTTTTCTTCTATTGGAGATCAAAAGACCAAGAGACCTTCAAAATCAAGAGATTTTGTAGGAACTTCCTCTAGACGGGTGACCCCAACAGAAGGGGTATCCCCAAAATCAAATGGACTAATTGTATTAGCCAAAAGGATCAAGGTGGTTTGGGCATTCCAGACATCAAGGGAATGGCCAATAAGTTAGCAGCAAAATGGTTAAAAACAGTGTGGAGCAACAGTGATGCCTCTTGGGACAAGGTTACTTATAGAAATAGGAGTGCCCTTAAGCTCATGGACCTCTTGGGGTGGAATGGTCTCGACCTTCTCACCATATTGATCTTCCCATTTTCGATGACTCCCAAAGGCTCGAACTTGGTTTGTTCTTTATGAAAGAGTTGAGACAAGGTTAGAGAGTTTATTAGAATAAATGAAGATTGGAAGTGGGTTGCTGGTAATAGAGAGAATGATTTGATCTAGTTCCCTATCAAGGGCATCAGAGGTGTGGATTCTTGGAACCTCCAAAAAGCTAGGAAGATTTGGAACAAAGGCTTCTGTTTAAGGAAACACCTTTGGAACCAAGAAACTTGTCAATGGATTAGATTCAAAGAGATTGATCCGGCCAAAAGAGTGGACTATGAAGAATGGCATCTATTGCATTGCAAATTCAATGCTTGAGGATGCTCGAAGACTTGCCTCCTCATTGCTGAGGACTCTTCTCACCTTGAGGGTCTGAGATGGGACAATGGCAATAGCCTTGAGAAAATTATGAGATTAAAGAAGGATGTGGAATTTCATGTCATGCTCAATAAGAAGTGGTGTTTGGATTGGTTAAGATGGAGGTGGGACTTTAAGTTCCAATCCCTTTGGCACCCCCTCATTGACATACTACACTTCAAAGGATGATGTGTCATGTGTTTAAGGAATTCTTATGGAAGAACTTAGAGGTCTATGTGGTTGTCTTAAGATATTCTATTTCTTAAGATTGACTTTGATATAGTGTATGACAAACTCCAGTTTGACCTCATTCTTCAATCTCGGAAAGACTTAGGCTGTGGTTAAAAATTCTTTAAGATGATCAAAATGTTGTTGGGAAACACATTAGTGTAGATCCAACATCAATGGCTAGCTTTCTCAAGCTATTTTATTAAACCATTCTATCATGAAAGGATGTCCCCACTCTCCTTTTTGCGTTTCAATCTTTTTGAAAGAAGCAAAATTCTATCCATTTTGTTGGCACCTTGGGAGGCAAGGATACTATCAATTTCATGGGATATGCTTTGTCTCCTCCTAGCCCTGATGTCTCTCTTAAGATTTTTGAAATAGGTGAATAAAGCATGAACATCCTTAATGGATTTGGACCGGGCGACAGAGGGGCTATTGCAAACCCTAAAATGGTGGATAAAGATGGCCTTAGTTTTTTCTATGATACAGGGGAGAAGCAACAAGGAGGGTTCAAGGTGAGGCCAACCAGCCTTAAAGGTCGGATAGTTGTGCTTCAAGGTTATGGACAAGGGCATATGATCAGATATACAGATGGTCTTATCAAGAGAGACTTTGACATCCCAAAAACATTGAAAACAAGGGATAGTAATGTGGCACCTGTCAATCCTAGCAGCCAAGAGATTTTCTCGATTCTGCTTGTTATTCCAGGTAAAACTTGAAAGATAGGAAATATCACTCAGATCATGGGAAGTGAGTAACCTAAGCCAAGCTTTCCATTCTTGACCATAAATAGTGCTTTATTTTTTATTGAATCTATCATTTAGGGAAGTGACCATGTTGAAGTTCCCCACTAAGATGATGGGACAAGCGACATTAACGATCTCCTCCGAGCATTTGGTTCTAAGGGAGGAGCCATTGGAAGCATAGAGGCTAACTAACGTGCACTCAAAAGGCTTCATGAGCACTATCCCAACCCATTGGTGGGTAGCACTGACAATGGTATCCTATTTCTCACATTACGAGATATGGTCGCTAACAAATTTCCTACAATCAAAATCATCTAAATTCTCATCTTTCACTCTTTCCTCACAACCCTTTATCGGAATATCATCAATAAAATGCATATTCATTGAAGGTATGAAGTCATCTAGGACCAGATTCATGGCATTCATCATGTGAGCTATAGAATTCCTTGCTCTCTATGACAAAGTACACATGCATACAAGGAAAAGTGGAATCTTCATCGTAGTGATGTCTCTACTCTCAATAGCCAATAAAAATGGATCATATCCTGAATATAGGTCACTCATGGAGTAAATGCAATGCCCGACAAATTGTTTAACAAACTCATCTACTATAGGTCATGTCCCTATATTTTTTATTTCGACTTTATTTGCAGGTTACAAATCCTGAATGAAATGAAGTTTCCTGTTCTTCTTTGGCACTCTAAACCACCTATTTGAATATGGTACTAAAGATGATTCTAATATTCACATGGATATCTTCTCCTTTAATAGTCTCATCAACTCAGGTAAATGAGCTTTAGGAATTGGAATATGTCAAATATTCCATAGAATATGTGGCACTATAACTATGACCATGTGTGGAACTTGTTTCTAATCTACGCAATCTATGTCATGTGGCAAAAGAGTGAATGCTTTGTTAAACGTATAATAGTATCGCTTTCTATCAAATCAACACGGCGTAATATGTATATTCGAGTCTTTCTGTAGTTAATCTTACCGTAAAAGTAACGGACTCTAGCCACGTGGGTCCTTGGGAGTGGTAGGGGTCTGTTAGACAGAGGCCCTATACTATTTTCCCAACTTCTCACTCACTCGTTACTCGGTCAGCGCGTCTTAGCTCAGTAGTTGTTTCTGATCAACCAAGGCTATCAACGTCTTAGAATCCCGTATTCCAAGATCTACCTGCTATAATAGTTGAGCAGTAATCCGGACTGAGAATCAATACACAAAGCGTACTGCTGGTAACTTAACACGACCACACCACGAAATCCTTCTGCACAATTTACGACTTTACCGAGTACCACATTCAATTGCAAGGCCTACTGACTATAACTTGTCGCGCACTTTATCATCATTCTACTCGCATTCAGAACACTACTGGTACTAATCTGAACATAGATATACTACCTGCTCAGTCATTCACAGAGACTCATAACTCACAACCGAACCATGTTAGTTCTCTATGCGTCCGTGCTCCACAGAAGAACGATCAGACAAACGCATTTCTGCCGACTAACGCTTAGGAAATACTTAATCATTACCGGGTGAAATCGCTGCAACACCGTATCAATTCGCAACACTGCGTATAACGCACATACGCACACAAGCACATACACAGGAGAGGGGAGGGAGCAGACGAAACAGAGCAGAGTTACTCTTGTTCTACACATACAACACTTATACGTGCAATTCCCAAAACACAGGGGACTCTTTAACTCGTTACCGAACAGATTCTCACAACCGCGGTACCGACTCGTAACACACAGTGTATCACACATACACAGTCGAATGATTACGCAGAGAAGGTGCCCAGACAGGACAGAACCAAGACACTCTACGCGTTGCACACAGTAGACGAAGTAAAATAACCCCAGAAACGGGAACTCTCACAATATACTCGCAACTTCCCAAAAACGGGGACTCTCTCCGATGCCCTCTCGTCGCTTTTCATTGCTTTAAATAGAGTTTTGTTACAAGGCTTTACGCGAATCTTTCTGTACCGCGTACTTTCAGAAGGGTTCTTTCTACATTAAAAACCTCTGTCTAAGTACAATTGTTTCTACATTAAAGACCTCTGTCTAAGTACAATTGTCCTTTGTTCGGCGGCCGTCTAACACTGGCACGGACGGTGGACTCGAACCCGCAAGTGCAATACTGTAGGTGATATTCTTTTGCCTGGGGCTATGCAGCAGATAGGTAGATAGATAGATAGATAGATATGTTCTGCAACTATCTTCCAATCCTGAATATGGCGCTGTACGTGGTAGGTCGTCTCTTTCTCCAGAATTTCTTCAAACTCGTATAGCTGGTCTAGTTGCCTCAAGGACTCAAAACTTTAGATACTCGCAGCTCTTCCTTTAAATAGTTTTCTGAACTTCTAAGCCCTTCTGAAAGCATGTCGATTTGGACATATGATAAGAGTCTACTCTTGATTTCGTTGTTACCTGGGCCCTCTTTCTTGATCTTGTGCTTTAATCGCTTCGTCTATGGAATCAAAGTACCCTCTGTGCTGTTGAATCCGTGTCTTCTGCAGAAGTCATGTAGCCATACAGTATCCTATCACTACCTGGCTGAGATATCCATTTCGGTTGTCTGTCGGTCCGTGCCAGGAATTTAACTCCCCAATCCTTTCTGAGCGATTGCTACCCGCAAACTTGGGATGACTATTTCCATGGGAGCGATAGCTTCTAAGCCATAAGCTAACTTGAAAGGTGTCAGGCCCGTGGTTACTTTATATGTAGTTCGGTATGCCCATAATACTGCAGGTAGTAGTTGATCCCATCTTTCCGGTGTTTCCATGATCAATTTCCGGAGGATATTTAACAGTGCTTTGTTTGTACTTTCGGCCAATCCATTGGCACGTGGATAATAAGGAGAGCTAAATTTATGTGTGACTTGGAAGGACTGTGTGAGAGCCTTCATTAAATTGTTTACAAAATGAGTACCTTGATCTGAGACAATTTCCAGTGGTAATCCAAATCGTGGAAAGACATCTGTGAGCAGACATTTTGCTACCGTAACTGCTGTAGCAGATCGCAAAGCCCAAGCTTCTGCCCATCGAGTTGCGTAATCTGTGCAAGTCAATATGTATCGATTGTTACTGGATACTGCTGGAGGTGTAATGGGCCCGATAAAATCTAAACCCCATTTCTGAAAAGGTTCTAATGGTAAGATGGGTTGCAGGGGAAAAAGATGCCGTTGTAAGGGTTGACCAGTTCTTTGACAATTATCACATTGTTTAATAAACTGTGAGATGTCCCTGTGCATTGTTGGCCACCAGAGTCCTCCTTGCAGAATTTTCCGGTGAGTTAAGTCTGCTGCAAAATGGCCACCGGAAGGAATTGAGTGAGCCAAAGTGATAACTGAGTCAACTTCATGTGGAGGAATACAGCGAAGTAGTATTCCGGTATGATCTGCATAATATAGTTGACCAGCGAATAACCGAAATCGGCGGCTAAAGACCGCAATTTTCCTTCGAACTGCCTTGGCAGTCTCAGCTGGAAAGCATCCTTCGGTGAGAAAAGTTAGAATCTGATCATAGTATGTATGTGGTGTTTGTAAGTTGGCAATCTCATCGGGCAGTGGTTCAGCATTATAAATCGCAGGAGTCGTATCATCTATGCCTACCGGAGCTTCACCGGAATCTAGTCGTGATAAGAAATCTGCTAAGGCATGTGCATTTCCGGGTCGGTGAATGACATCATAATCGAATTCTTGTAAAAGTAGCACCCATCGTGCCAATCGTCCTCCTAAGTGCTGCTGTCTTACTAGATAAACAAGGGCAGCATGATCCACATGGAAGGTAAATTTACGACCTAGTAGATAATGTCTGAACTTTTTGATTGAATAGATCAATCCTAGACATTCTCTTTCCGTGGTGGAATAGTTCTTTTCTGCAGGTGCAAGCCTTCTACTGGCGTAATAAACAGGGTGAAACCACTTCTCTGTTTGTTGCATCAGAATACTGCCTATTGCAATATCTGAAGCGTCAACAAAAACATGGAACGGATTGTCCCAGTCCGGTGGTTGTAGAATTGGAGCATGCGTCAGGAGATACTTGAGTCGATCAAATGTAATCTGACATTCTTCAGTCCATTCAAACTGTCGGGGCGTTTTGGTGGTTAGCCTGTTCAGTGGTACTGCTAAGTGAGCAAGCCACCGAAGGTGTCTGCCATGCCACCGTATTTGTCCCATAAAACGCATTACTTCTTTCGGAGTCGTGGGTATCGGGGCTTCTAAAATCGCTGAAATCTTATCTGGGTCCACTCGAATACCTTGAGCAGATACGATATGCCCAAGTAACTTGCCACAAGAAACTGCAAACACTGATTTGTTGGGGTTAAGGCAGAGTCTATATTCTCTACACTTCTGAAAACAGCATCGTAGATGAAACAAATGTGCTACCATCTTCCCAAAGATCGAGAAGTCGTCGAGATATACTTGCATGAATGAAGTGAGATAAGGAGAAAATATCTCCTGCATACATCTTTGAAATGTGCTTGGTGCATTTCGCAATCCGAACCACATTACTGTGCAGGCAAAGACACCCCAATTGGTAATGAAGGCAGTTTTTGGTATATCCTCTTCAGCCATTCTAACCTGATTGTACCCGCTGTATCCATCTAAAAATGAATACATTTCATGACCTACGACTCTGTCCAGCATGGTATCCAAAAAGGGGATTGGAAAAGGATCTGGAACTGTTGCTGCATTCAATTTCCGGTAATCCACACAGATTCGTAATTGCTTGTTTTTCTTCGGCACGATCACAATGGGTGAGATCCATTCAGCGTGTTCTACTGGTACAATGAATCCGACTTTTAACAGTCTATCGATTTCGGCTTTTACCTGTGCTGCATAATGGGGGTTCATTCTGTAGCTGGGTTGTCTGGTTGGTTTCGCTTCTGGTTTCAACGTGACTCTGTGTTGATAGATGCGCGGATCTAAGCCTTTCATGTCCTTGTAATCCCATGCAAAGACGTCTGTGAATTCGCGAAGAAGTTCGATCAAATCCTCCTTAAATGGTTCCGGTAAGTTCTGCCTTATTTTCACTGGTCGTGGATGATCTCTATCTCCGAGATCGTACGTGATCAGCTGGTCTTCTGGGACATAAAATTGTTGAGGTTTCTCTGTATCGTCTGTTGGCTTGAGCAGTGGTTGTAATTCATCGTCATGGGTTGAGGAAGTATCTTCCCGGACCGACTTTCCGGTGATAGCTACTACTGTACATATTGATGTGTTCCAATTATCTATGACGGATTGTAGATCAACAGTTCCTAGAGACATTAAATCGACATTACTCTTCAGAAATTGCTCTTCTTCGTCATCTGATAATCCATCTAACATATGCACTGGTTCAGCAAAATATGGTCTGGCGTGAGGGTCACAAGATTGTATAGCGTCTAATTTTACGACATATTTGCGATGGGCATCCTTGAATGTAAGCTCTTGTGCGGACCAATCCTGTATTACCTTCGCATGCTTTAGCCAAGGTCGGCCGAAAAGAAGATTGTAATCCAAAGTGGATTCGGGTAGATCTAGTATGACAAAAGTCATCTTGAAAGTCGTACCTTGTAGAGTGATGGGTACATTCCGCACAAGTCCTACAGGGTGTACTCTTGATTGATCTGCCATTCGAACAAAGAATTGAACTGGTTCAATTTCGGTCCAGCCTAGCTTTTTACATAAAGCTGCGGTCGCAATGTTTACTCCTGAACCTCCATCAATCAGTACTTGCGTGATTTTCTGATTTTTATACCATACTGTAATCAAGGGCACTGCATGATCAATTGCTGCCTCAGGTTCCGGTTGAACTGTGGCTGTTGTCGTAATGCAGGAAGGTACTGGGCTGAACTGTCGCTGAAACTGCTGTCGGATTCCAGGTACTAAGGCC
Source organism: Ceratopteris richardii (assembly GCA_020310875.1). Taxonomy (NCBI): domain Eukaryota; kingdom Viridiplantae; phylum Streptophyta; class Polypodiopsida; order Polypodiales; family Pteridaceae; genus Ceratopteris; species Ceratopteris richardii. Next base: position 169,941,357 of record CM035414.1, on the reverse strand, counting down.
AGAAGTTGGCCTAGAGGTAGAGTGATGGATGCCTTGGACAGGATTTCCCAGGTCTGTTGAGCTTGACTGTCTGGTTCTTTTGGATTTGGAGTTTCTACCGACGCAGAAGTGTCTGCTGTTGTTTCTACTGATGATGGTTCTGCTGATGCTTCCTTTTGTGGTGTTTCATCCCTTGATGAAGAAGCCTGAGTCACCGGAATGGGTTCTGGGAACACTGGTGGTTCTGTTGCGGTCCAGTGACTAGCTTTGTTGTACATCCTTCGTTGTTCTTGTATCCCTGGTTCGAAGATTTCTGCTGCCGGTTGAAGTTGTTTACCGGAACGAGTCTGGACGGTAGCAGTCTGCGTCTCGATCGGTGTAATTTTTACCATGTTGGCCATTGGGTTTTGGCGTTCCTTCTTTCTTTGATCATACTCTATTGCATCTTTACAAAACCTTCTAATGTGGCCGAATTCGCCACAGAAATGACAGCGTGGAGGTGGTAACTCGGGGTTTTCCGGTGGTGGTCCGTTGTGCCATCGGTTGGCATTATAATTGTTGTTTCTCTGTCCTCGGTAGTTCCGATATCCTTGTTGTTGATTGTTTCTCAATTGCGGAGGCACATAATGATTTACTGGTTGGCCATGTTCTTGGATGACCGCATTGACGGTTGCTGTTCCTTGTATTCTAGCGTTGTAGATACAGTTTCCGGTGGTGTGTCCGGCAGTGTTACAGATAGCGCAAAACGCTTGATTCAGGGCACAGTTGGCACTTGTGTGCCCCGAATTTTTGCATGTGGTGCAGTATACTTGCCTGGTGATATCCTCAGCCATATTTTTGTTTGTTTTTAACCATTCCAAGTCTTCTGAAAATCCACCAACCTTGGACTCTAGCTGTAGAGCCATTGTAATGACGGCATCCAGGGTCATGGCTCCGACACATCTTATGATCATGATCTGCTTCAGTTGTGGTGTTAATCCATTGATAAACCATTGAGAGATAACATCATCAGGCAGATTAGCGTGAGCCTGTGGTATCTGCCGTAAATGTGTTCTGAAGAGAGTAGCGTACTCCTGGACGGTCTGATTTGCCTTTTGTCTGTTGTTCTGCAAATACTCAAAGATTTTGGTAGGATTCTTCTTTAGTCTGAAACGCTGTAAGAAGGCATCTCGTACTGCCTCGTAAGTACCGAAATGATTGATATCGTATTCCGTGAGCCATCTCGCTGCTTCATTGATCAGTGTGGATTGAAAAACAATGGCCTTATACGCCTGATCGGGTGGATGGTTAAGAACTGCATAACTTATCTCGAAAGTTCGTACGTGGGCGTCTGGGTCATCTCCTGGGAATCCACCGAATTTCGTGTAGGTTACTCCTGTTGGCGGCGGCCTTGGCTGTCCTAGCTGTTGGTGTTGATGTTGTTGTTGTTGGTGTTGCCCGCTCATTGTGAAGGGTTCAGGGTTTCCTTCTGTATCGAATAAACTATCTAGACTTGTATCACCGGATGGTGCGTTTTCCGGTGTACTGTGTCGACTTAGGATGCTTCGGATCTTGGTTTCGAACAGCTTTCCTTCCTTCTGGATGTCTAATATTCGAAATCTTTCTTCCAAACACGAAGGTTGAGCTGATGATTCCGCAAAAAAGGCTAAACCTTTGCCAGCGATTGGCGATTCTATCACCGGAATCTCACCGGAATGAACCGAAATTGGGCCAGAACGCCCTGTTTTACTACTTTTGCCGAATGTTCCTAACGTATTTCTGACCGTGGATAGCTCTAAATCTTGATATGATATTGTTAAACTAGGTTCCAACGGCGTTTTGATAGAGTCTGGACTTGTTATATCTTCGATAGGTGGGGTCGAAGTAGCGCCAGAATGTATCGAAGGCGTTGATCGTTCTACCGGAATATGACCGGAATTGGTTGTATCGTTTCCATTTTTCTTGATCACTGGGTCAGATCTAGTTATGCCTACTTCTCCTGAGGCTATCTTTTGTGATTTCCGTGCTTCATCCTGACGATTCTTAGGATATGTTTCGCCCGATCGAGTGACCGGCATGTATCATTGCCCAGTGATATTATCTGAGCAGTTTGCAACAATCTGGGTCTGTTGCTACTGTCAGTGAATCACTGTCACCGGATGTTTACTTCTTACAGATCGCTGGTGTTCTAATGCCACGGTCTCGCAAGTGACTCGCAATCAAATACTTCTTTACCGCAGGTACTGATAAATAGTTGCCACTTTCCCACAGAGAACTGGCCCGAGAACTGGCAATCGGATGCCACTTTCCCACAGACGGCGCCAAATGTTAAACGTATAATAGTATCGCTTTCTATCAAATCAACACGGCGTAATATGTATATTCGAGTCTTTCTGTAGTTAATCTTACCGTAAAAGTAACGGACTCTAGCCACGTGGGTCCTTGGGAGTGGTAGGGGTCTGTTAGACAGAGGCCCTATACTATTTTCCCAACTTCTCACTCACTCGTTACTCGGTCAGCGCGTCTTAGCTCAGTAGTTGTTTCTGATCAACCAAGGCTATCAACGTCTTAGAATCCCGTATTCCAAGATCTACCTGCTATAATAGTTGAGCAGTAATCCGGACTGAGAATCAATACACAAAGCGTACTGCTGGTAACTTAACACGACCACACCACGAAATCCTTCTGCACAATTTACGACTTTACCGAGTACCACATTCAATTGCAAGGCCTACTGACTATAACTTGTCGCGCACTTTATCATCATTCTACTCGCATTCAGAACACTACTGGTACTAATCTGAACATAGATATACTACCTGCTCAGTCATTCACAGAGACTCATAACTCACAACCGAACCATGTTAGTTCTCTATGCGTCCGTGCTCCACAGAAGAACGATCAGACAAACGCATTTCTGCCGACTAACGCTTAGGAAATACTTAATCATTACCGGGTGAAATCGCTGCAACACCGTATCAATTCGCAACACTGCGTATAACGCACATACGCACACAAGCACATACACAGGAGAGGGGAGGGAGCAGACGAAACAGAGCAGAGTTACTCTTGTTCTACACATACAACACTTATACGTGCAATTCCCAAAACACAGGGGACTCTTTAACTCGTTACCGAACAGATTCTCACAACCGCGGTACCGACTCGTAACACACAGTGTATCACACATACACAGTCGAATGATTACGCAGAGAAGGTGCCCAGACAGGACAGAACCAAGACACTCTACGCGTTGCACACAGTAGACGAAGTAAAATAACCCCAGAAACGGGAACTCTCACAATATACTCGCAACTTCCCAAAAACGGGGACTCTCTCCGATGCCCTCTCGTCGCTTTTCATTGCTTTAAATAGAGTTTTGTTACAAGGCTTTACGCGAATCTTTCTGTACCGCGTACTTTCAGAAGGGTTCTTTCTACATTAAAAACCTCTGTCTAAGTACAATTGTTTCCACATTAAAGACCTCTGTCTAAGTACAATTGTCCTTTGTTCGGCGGCCGTCTAACACACTCCTCCCCAAGAAGCTTGTGCTCCAGCCAATTATGAGAGCAAGGAGAGAGCCAACGGAAGAATAAGCCCTCCTTCCCAGGTTGCTTATGTGCCCAATTCTATGGAGCCGGACACTTCTTCTTCTATGAATCGGTTTGCACCAGACTTCCTACGGGAGATTCAAGAAGACAAATGGGAAAACAAAAGCGAGGTCGCCCCTCCTTTTGAACTTGTGGACGATGCACACGACCAATTCCCACAAGACATCCCATCCATCTACGGGGAACATGAGAGTACTCAATCTCGCGAGAGATTGGACTTTGAATCTAATTCCATACAAGAGTTACCCCACTTCACAGGCCCATGGTAAGCAAAGTCCACATGTATGAGAGCACCCACAGTCATGGTAAGGAACGACGACTCAGTCATACCTAGGAACACAGAGGTAGTGAAGAACACTAACGTGCAGTGTAACCTCAAGTTAGAAGAGCTACTCAAGGTGAGACCTGAATTATGGAAACATGTAGCCAAACAAGTACCAGAAATAGCAAAACCTCATTCCCGGGTAGGATCTCATAGGACAGTGCCAGAAATTCCCTTGGATAAGATAGGAGATATGTGCGAAGGTGAAGAAGGGAACACCTATCTTCCCATTACCTACCAGGACTACACCACTAAGGCAATTTTGGACTCAGGTGCAGGAGTTGCAATTGCCACTACCTCCTTATGGAAGCGTTGGGGCAAGCCAGCACTCAGGCCAACGAGAATGAAATTGCAAATGGCAGATGGTCACATAGAGAGACCCCTAGGATTGCTAGAAGGAATAACTCTCACCACTTGTGGTGTCGAGTTTGAACATACCTTTGCCATATGTGACTTCAGCAAAAATCATGCCTATGAGATGATTTTGGGAAGACCATTCATGCGACAGTTGCAAGTGGTACAGGATTGGGGAACCAATTCTTTGTACCTGCAGCACTTAGGTGTTACAACCAAAGTCAATCTCAAGGATTATTCTCATAGAGATGTCCCTCCTATCCAATGGAATCCCATCCATAGAGCCAAAGATGATACAGAATCTGTGCATTCCATAGGATCAGGATCCTCCTGGATGCACGAAGACACTCACTTATGGATGTGCAAAGTAGCAGTGGAGGAAGAGAAGAGAGAAAAGGCTAGAGAAATAGGTGCAAACGAAACCCATAGACCCATTCAAGACCCAGCCTATGCACCTGTAGTTTTTCCAGACGAGGAATTTGAACCCCATGGCTGGGCAGAAATTTTAGCAACAATGGATGTAGCCATCAATGAAGAACAATGGACACCTCACTGTGATGAGGATGGCTATGATATTTCAGTCTTCTCCATAGAGCCAATCATGGGAGAGGCAGTTCTAGAAGAATGCGAACCTAGCCCTGATGCATTTGAGGATGCAAGTGACTCCGATCTAGAGTCAATCATTATGGACCCTCCATTTGCATCAGATGAAGAATACTTCCATGAAGTAGAATTTCAACCTCAGAAGCATGGAGAGGTTACAAATGATGTAAGATTAGCAACACATATGACCTCGAAGGAAGAAGGAAAGAAACGAAGAAAGAAAGAAGTTTTACCAGAGGAGGAAGAATCTTTGTTTGAGGTCCCAGAAAATTTTAAGAAGTACGAGATAGATGACAGGAGAGTCATGATAAGAATGCCTAAACGAGAGGCACAATCAGGAGAGGCCTATGATAACAAAGAAACCACCAAGAAAATAGTAGTGGCCATAGAAGAAGGAGAGGAGAGATGCACGTATATAGGTCATGACCTAACAAAAGAAGAAGAGTACGAATTGATAGCCTTGCTAAGAGAATACAGAGATGTATTCGCTTGGAGTTACAAGGATTTGAAAGGTGTTGACCCGGACATATGCTCGCACACCATCCCCATGACCTCAGATGCCAAACCCTCTAAGCAAAAGCCTTATACATATAACGATAATTATGCTGCTAAGATCAAGGAGGAGATAGATAGACTGGTTGAAGCTGGATTTATCTATGAAATTGAGCACACTGAATGGGTATCCCCCATCGTAGTGGTGCCCAAGAAGAATGGCAAGCTGCGTGTGTGCATTAACTTGAAAAAGGTTAATGCCGCCACGATTCGAGATAACTATCCGCTTCCCATCACAGAACATCTCTTAGAAAGAGTGGCAGGCAAGGAAGTGTACAGTTTCCTTGATGGATTCTCGGGCTACAATCAAGTAGCCATAGCTCCAGAGGATCAGCATAAGACAGCCTTTGCCACAGAATGGGGCATTTTTGCTTTTAGAGTAATGCCATTTGGGCTTACCAATGCACCAGCCACCTTCCAGAGGCTGATGTGCCATGTGTTTAAGGAGTTCCTGAGGAAGAGTTTAGAAATCTACGTTGACGATCTCTGTGCTCATTCCAATGTTAGGCAAACCCATATTCCTGAACTCAAACAAATCTTTGATAAATGTAGAGAATATCAAGTCTGCCTGAACCCCGAAAAGTGTGTTTTTATGGTCAGGCAAGGCAAGATCCTAGGACATATAGTGTCAAAGAATGGCATATCTACTGACGAAGAAAAAGTGAGAGCCATAGCGGAGCTACCTAGGCCAAAGAATGTCAAGGAAGTACAAGCTTTCATGGGGCATTGCGGTTATTATCGACGATTTATACACATGTATGTTGTCATTGCAAAGCCCATGTACGGACTTCTGACAAACTTTGAGTGGACGGATGAATGCGAAAATTCCTTCCAAGAGCTTAAACGAAGATTATGTTCAGCACCAATCTTGACCACACCAGATTGGAATAAGCCATTCCATGTTCATGTGGATGCATCCAATTATGCTATTGGATGTGTGCTTGCACAACCTACTGGTGAAGGTAATATGGATCTTCCAATTGCCTATGCCAGCAGACAATTGAATGCGGCTGAATGGAATTACACCACTACAGAGCGCGAAGGATTAGGCATGGTATATGCAGTCAAGAAATTTAGGCACTATTTGCTTGCAAATAAGTTTAAATTTTTTACTGATCATCAGGCATTGTTATATCTCGTAAACAAGCCATGCAATACAGGAAGATTAGTGAGATGGTTTCTCTTGCTAATGGAATACGATTTTGAGGTTGTGGTAAGGAAAGGTAGGACTCATTTGAGAGCCGATCATCTCTCTAGGCTCACATCGGGAGAAGCCCCACAAGGAGTGTCAGATGACCTTCCTGATGCTTACTTGTTTAATTTGGAAGTGGTGCCGCAGTGGGCCAAGCCAATAGTACCAGTATTGACCTACGGGCCTAACCATCCAGTGGTAAACACACGGAATAGAGAGGTTGTAAAAGCCCAAAAATACCACATCATGGCAGGAAGCATGTACAAGCACACAGATCAAGGGATCTTGGCTTGTTGCGTAGAAGAGGATGAGTACGCTAAATGGTTGCAATTAGCACATGTAGGTGCACTAGAGCAACACCATTCAAAACAACGAACTTTACAGACTCTAAAGAGATTCGGAGTGCACTGGCCAACCATGGAAGCGGATGTCCAAAAGTTGTGCAAGGAATGCCCAATCTGTTGCACTAAACCACCTGTGGAACATGCCACTCTCTATCAAGTATCCATTGTGCCAGATTGGAGCGAACCACTAGTATCATTCCTGAGGACAAACACATTCCCTCCAGACATGACTCTAGCTAGAAAAAGGAGTTTGGAACAAGAAGCCCAGGATTATTCACTCGTTGGTGATAATCTATACAAGCGCGGCAAAGATGGTTACCTGAGGTTATGCGTCCATGAAAGTGAGTATCTTAAGATCTTAGAAACTGCTCACCAAGGTGTAGCAGGAGGACACTTCGGACCAGATCGGGTGATCAAGGCAATATTGTTTGCGGGCTTCTGGTGGCCTACACTTCACATGGATGCTCATACCTATGTGAAACGGTGTGATATCTGTCAAAGGACTCAGTATCCTATACGCAAAGATGAGATGCCACTGAAACCTATGATGGGTGGACGTGCATTCTCTAAGTGGGGAATAGACTTCGTAGGTCCTATTAACCCCCCAGCTAAGGGTTCTCATGCGGAATACATCATTGTGGCAACAGATTATCTCACCAAGTGGGTAGAGGTAAAAGCTACAACCAAGAACGATGCTCAAACAACTGCCAAATTCTTGTTTGAGAATGTATTCACGAGATATGGGCTACCTATAGAGCTTGTAAGCGATAGAGGCACTCATTTCTTGAACGAAGTGATTGAAAATCTGCTCCAAGAATTCTTGGTAATACACAAGAAGTCTGCCCCTTATCACCCTCAAGCTAATGGACAAGCTGAGAGCACTAATAAGATTTTATGCAATGTACTGACAAAATTAGTGAACACTAAACGCCTTGATTGGGACAAACAGCTACACCATGCTGTTTGGGCATATCGAGTGGCCTACAAAACGGTACTCCAAGCCACTCCCTTTCAGATGGTGTTTGGCCAAAACGCCATGCTACCCTTGGACTTCCTGATTCCTACATTGAGAGTAGCACAAGAGTATGAATGGACAGGTCATGAGCTCTCCTCTAGGATCTTTGACCTTGAACGATTAGGAGAAACAAGACTGAGAGCCGCCGCAGGAATATATGCAGCCAAGAAGAGACAGAAGGCATACTTCGATGCCCATGTGAAGGATAAAGGCTTGAAAGCGGGAGATCTAGTCTTAGTCTATACACTGAAACAACACTCGAGGAAGCTAGAAAAGAGAGGCTACGGACCTATGATCATCAATAGGATCTCCACAAGTGGAGCAGTACAATTGGCCACATTAGAGGGTGATGTTCTCCCTAACTATATTAGCGGATGCAGAGTCAAGTTGTACCAGGAACCCCTCACGGAGGAAATGCTCAGCCGACTCAACACTGCTAAGAAACGCAAAGAGGAAGAAAAGAGAATTAGAGAAGAAGCTCAAGCAGAGGCTTTAGAACGCATCAGAAGGATGAAATTACGAAGGCAAGGTAGAGATCAGCCTGGAGCGAATGACTATGCAGACCAAGGATTTCCCATAGCCATGTGTGAAGTTGCAGGAACAAGCTCGAATAGAATAATTGATAGACGTCCTTTCATAACCATAGACATAGGACAAGGAAAGAGTACAAGGACCGTAAGAGCCTTGATTGACTCAGGTGCTGCCACTAGCGCTATTAAGTTGTCTTACTGTCAAGAGTTACAGTTAACTGTCCATCCTGTGGAAGCATACCTCATAGGATTGGGAGGCGTGGAAACCCCTTGCATGGGCGAGGTGGAACTCCCCCTCTACATTCACGAGGAGGCAATGACCGTTAAAGTACTAGTGTGTCAAGATGAGGATCTCACTGAACCTCTCGTCTTGGGTCAGGATTGGATCTATGACCAAGCAGTCAATCTAAACCTAAGAAGTGGACTTCTCCAGGTTTGGGTCAATCATAGTCGAGTTACAGTAGAATTAGACAATGGAGCACTCAAGGAACTAGGAAAGGCACAGACTCTTGGTCCTTCCAGGGGTACACATGAAGATGACCATGCTGTTCTTGTCCAAAACTATGTGTTGCAGAGGAATGATATTTGCAAAAAAGGAGTCAGGAATGCAACGGAACTCCCTTCTTTTCCAAAGGCTAGAAGGAGGCAGCAACCCAAGGTGGATCAAAGGCAGAAGGAGCAGGGTACTACCTATGTCAGAGATCAAAAGTACCTGCGCAGCAGAACAGCCCAGAAAATAGACCAGGTATGGGTGCGGAAAGGCGAACGACCGGTTGCACCACCGTCAACTACAGGGGCAAAGCCTCTTATTAGTGACCAACAACACGACGCTAATAAGAAGTCTTTCAGAAATTCTTCTGTTAAAGTAAAATCTATTTGGGTGCCCAAGAAGTCGATGAAGGCAAGCCCACAATCAAGACAAATTTGGGTGCCTAAGGCTTGCTTGATGGCACAAGTAGCTACGCTGAGGCCACAACCTAAACAGCATAACGCAGCGACGCATACTGCCAGATTTCACTCGTTCTCGACACTCATGTACACACCAAAACCCAAGAGCGTACATGTAATCAATTGTAAATGGGTCCCAAAAAGGCCTCATCTTCAAACCACGACACCGAGAAGGCTCTGTAGAGACTCTCCGAAACCGAAGGCAAAGCCCACTCACTGCATTTGGCAGCCTAGGGCCTGTAATAAACCCCCCGACCCCAATTTGTAAATCCATACCTACTTACTAACTGCAGTAGTCTCCTAGGACAACACAAGCACTAACTACACACACTGTCTTCATGCACTTACTAACCACTAACTCATCATCCATCTCATGTTAATGTTGTAACGGGGACAACAACGGATTTATTTTGCCCATTACGATGTTAACACTTGGTTCTATATTCTCACAGAACCAATCAGCAAACAGGGCCATGGCAGAAGCAGGTACCAGCTCTCAAGCCGGATCTGGTCCCCAGATCGTAGACATAGAAACACTTCTCCTTGAGCCACGTCTCACCGCAAGACCGCAAGAGCTTCAAGAAGTGCATGTGCTCCCCATCCAGGATCCTCCTCAAGGACACACTTCTCAAGTAGGTAAGCATGCGCATTGGTTCAGTGATGTTGCTGGACCACTGGGCGATGGAACCTACTTCTGGGAAGCAGAATTGGAGTTCAATGGCAAATGGGGTCGATACCACTTTTTCACACGCGAATTTGAAAGCTACCAAAATGCCGAAGTCATGAGATCAGTTTGGGTCAAAGCAGGTGTGGAAAGTTATTTCAGGACTCACTTACCAAAGCCGGATTTTTTACGATGCTCTTATCTGATCAGTACCATCACGCCAAGCAGAGCCAAGGGCGGCGACAGCACCTTTGTTTTGCCATCACTGCTGCCGGGTAATGAGCTCAAAAGATTCAAGTTGACCCTCAATCTGGTAAGAGAAGCGTTGGGTATGTATGGCATGCACATCCCAACAGAAAAGGAAACCATGGTTCCAGGTCGAATGAAGCACAAGGATCTTAATAAGCTCAAGGACATGGTGGCGATGACACCTACCATTGCGCTCCACCTGCGAACCATCATGCAACATTTTGCGTTTCCCGCCCAAGAACGATTCACAATGCCCCCGAAAAAAATATGGTTCAGTTTATATCTAGCAGAAACCGAAAGCCTGCCCATCAATGTGCCACACTGGATCATAGACCAGATCCACCTAGCACATCAAAGGTGGAACAAGAAACAGAAGAATGTGCTCCACGGGTGTTGTGCTCTGACCAGAATAATCTATAGATGTTTGGCTTATGACGTGCCTGTTCAGCGGGCACTCGTATGGTCCCGAGTCCAAGAATTCCAAAGAAGACTATCAGCAGCAGGTCCCCCATCAAAGAAGATGAGGGGGGGAGTCCAACTACCCTGTGCCCAACCAAGGGGAGCTACCGCTACACCAGAAATCACCCCTCCCCAGACACGACGAGTTAGGCCATTCACAATCCGGCATGTATGTGTGTGCATGTTTGTGTGCTTCTCACTCACGCACTTGTGCCGCCACTTGCTTGAGGTCTTCATACCATCCTCACGTCTTCCCGGATTGACATTAAAGGAGGTGCTACTCATCATTGAGCTACACCAAATTTTGGCGCCGTTGCCGGGGACCGAGCTTTGAGGACGAGCGTGTGATGGTAAGACGTAGAGTTGACGCGTTGGAGTTGTAGGTATTTTCTTCACGCTCATCGATTTTCTTTTACTTTCGTCACTATCATCATCACCATCATCATCATCACCATCTCCCACGTCCATCTCCATCATCGCGAAAATTTCAGTTTTTTGACTATATCCCCATCTCCACCTCATTTCCATCATTTCACTTGTGAGAGAGAGCGAGAGAGCGAATTTGCATGTGCTATTTTTTGCATGTTTTGTGAGCATTCTGCAGGTACAGGCCGCATCATCATCCCCAGCACTCTGCGCAGGTACGGAAATCTGAGTAACTGTCTGTGTGTCGCCGAGCTCTATCAATCCCGACCGACTGAAAACTTGCTCTAATTGCTAAACAAAGTGCATATCCATGACCTACAGGCCTAGAGCTTCCCAAAAATGTGTTTAGTTTTTTGAAATTCCACAGATTTCTGTCAATCGCGATCGCTCTGTCAATCGCGATCGATAAACCACGACGGACAGACCTGTCAATCGCGATCGACACGTCAATCGCGACCGACAGCCCACGACGGCTCTGTCAATCGCGACCGACAGAGTCAACGACCGATTGACCACGACCGACTGACCATACGCGTGACACGTGTCAATCGCGATCGAGCCATCAATCGCGATCGACTCATCAATCGCGACCGACACAGTCAACGACTGTTTGACCACGACGGGCAGACCACGACGGATCCGTCAATCGCGATCGACACGGTCAACGACTGTTTGACCACGATCGACAGACCCTCGCGACCGGCCTGTCAATCGCGATCGACTCATCAATCGCGACCGACAGAGTCAACGACCCTTTGACCACGACTGATTGACTTTTCGTAACCCCTGTCAATCGCGACTGACCAGTCAATCGCGACTGACAGCCACGACGGACCTGTCAATCGCGATCGACACGTCGATCGCGACTGACCTGTCAATCGCGACCGACAGACTTTGCGAACGCGTTAGAAGGGAAAATTAGGTCAAATTTTCAAGGCAAAATTATTGGTCTAAATTTTGATTGAGTGTGGGACAAACACTAGGGTGTAGTATTGCATCGCGAGGCCGTGCCACAAGCTACTCGAGTATTCCTGTTTGACTGTTAGCTTGTGTTGAATTCTGATTTAACTCCCTAAACCCTGAACAGTCCTAACTTTTTCATACAAAATCCAATTTTTGAGCTCTTGGGCTTGTTGGAAAGCTCGTGGCATATACTACACGCCCTCAACTGTTTTTTATAAAGGTAAGGCGTTGATTTTCAGAGAGGGTATTTTGAAGTTGACCATACCCAGGGGGATCAAAGTCAGGGGTCTTTAGAATTATTTTTCTAAAAATCACAATGCAAATATGTGTTTATGTTACATGAATGAAAGTGGTTGGTTGTGTCCTTTGAATATAAGCATTGAGCTAACCGTGGGTCTTTTATAGGTCCATTGAGAGCAACTGAGAGCGTACAAGGCAAGGTTTCTTTGCAAGCTTGAGAACCGGGTTCTTGAGCACCATAAATCAAGGGATCAACAAGTAAGGTTGGACACTTTTAACTCCCTCTGTCAAATCATAGCTTAGGCTAAGAACGACGAGAGGTAGGAGCAAGTGAGAGCGACGGTAGGCAGTTATCAAGTTGAAGAGTACCTAAAAACTCAAGTTCAAGCTAAAAACTTAATCTCTGCACTGTCGATAACATAAAGGAAAAGAACCTAACGTGGAACGATCAACCTAAAGTACGAAGAACATTCAAGTGTTCCTGACGACGTGATATCAGACAAGACCATAAACACTATAATTAATAAAAAAGAATCAAGTAACTAATACCAATTGATCGGCAACGAGGTTGTACTCTAGAAAAAAATTGGGTTAATCAGTTAGGCATATGAACCTTAGATCAGGACGACATCTAGCAAGAGAGAGACAAAGCCTTAGGTCTTCAGAGGCTAGTGTCAATCACACTGCAAGGTCTTGGGCCCAGCAGTTGAGCCACCGCTCAAACTACCCTAGCTCTGAGACCAGTGAGTCAGAAATGTCCCAAGGCATGGACAGACCTACGGGAAGTTCAGGAGTGCCTTATCTCTACAGGGTAGAAGGCCCTTACAAAACGCAGCTGGAGTACCTTAGGACCAACCGATTAGGTGCTAGCATCTATGAGGACGGCTTAGGAAGATCTGTGGTCCAGATTAAAAACCCTGATCAATCCATTGGACTAGAGCACCCAGCTGTCAAGTTTGAAAATGGTGCATACCTGGACAAAGAAGGAACTATATATGTAGTCACTAGTCACCCTGATAGGACCGATGACTTTGGGAATGTAATCTCAGAAGCGGACTTAGGTGACCTGGAGCAAGGGAACATGGATGCGGAACCTAGAACCCCTCGAGGTAAATCTGTTCTCACTAGGATTATCACACCTGAGTGGGTCCCCCAAGACAACAAGAGCATAGAGTTGCTCCTCAATCGAGAAACTGATGAAGCCTTTTGGAGGTATAAGTCTAATCAGCCAACAGACATAGGAAATATCATGATCTATGAGTTTAAGGATCCGGATAGCCCAGGCAGAGTGACCTACTTAGATCATGCTTCAGAACGGATCTTCGTGGTGACAGAAAATGATAGGCATGCCTACACTTGGAAGGGTGAATTCATTTTCCCCCAACCAAGATCAAATGTATCCTATGGTCACCCTGGAGCTGGAACATCCCAAGCTCATGGTACGCAAAGAGACAGAAGTAGAGAGAGACCAGAAGTAAGTTTTGCCAACCCAGTGGGCAGAGAAAGAACGAGAACGGAGACGAATAGGGTAGAACCTGAGATGCTTAGAGCCCACAGGAACCAAAGAAATGTAGATGGATTCCCTCTGCCGAGGCCTAGAGAGCACACAAGAACTTTGAGACCCACCCAGCTAGTTAAGTCCATGAAGAATTACTTTGACGGCACAGGAGATCCCTATGATCATGTGGCAGAATTCAAGCAAGTCTTGAGAGCTGAACAAGTGGAAGATCTGTTCACGCAGTACAATGCCTTCGGTCTAACCCTTAGGAACACAGCACTCACATGGTTTCAGCCATTAGATGAGCGTCAGTTCAGGAACATAGACCAACTCCTAGAGGCATTCATTGTAGAGTTCTCTAAGAGCGGCATAAGACACAATACCTCCTCATTGATTCACAGCTTCAAGCAAACCCCTCAAGAGACTGTGAGACTTGCAGGAAGAAGATTTAGGCAATACCTTGAAAGATGTCCTATTTCGGAACTACCCACGTCTGCCAAACAAGTAGCCTTATTCCTTGACGGACTGCTGAGTCCAAAATTGAGATCCTACGTGTATCTGAAAGACCCTAGGACTATAGAAGAGTGTGTACGCATGTGCATTGACATTGAAGATAACCTAGGGGAAGAGCTAGAGCTTTCCAAAATCTATAAAGATTCAGATAGCGCATCTAGCCACTCTTCCATGCAATCTACATCAATCGAGGAACTCGCTGAGAAGGTAGCTCAGAAATTAGGTGTAACTAGCAAACAGATCCCAAGGTTTGCCCCTGTGAAAAGGTGCTATACATGCGGTGGTGACCATATGGCGAATGTCTGCCCTATTATGGCTCAACCCCAAGTAAACCCTAGTAGTCAGTACTACACCATAGAACGGAGATACACCAATCACACCGCACAAGATTGCCCATACAACAAACAGGTAGTTAGACAACCCTACCCGCAGCCCTACCAACAAGGCAGATACCAAAACCAAAATCCACCACCACAATATGCTAGACCCCAACAAACCTACCAACCACAATATCAGGCCCAACAGAGACCCCAACCGGTACTAGCTCAACAGCCCCCAAACCCCGCTAACGTGATTCCAGTAAAGTATGTTGTTGCAGAAGAAAACCTGAATAGGGCCATAGTACCAGTAACCCCATTGATCTCAGAAAGTGACCCAAGTGACCATAGCTTTGATTCTACACATGTCGATAGTCCCCAGGCTTACTACATGCAGTCTCCAGAACATGGTGAGTCTTACTATAGTGAAGAACCAAGTCAACCTAGTTGGGAGTCAGATTACACGAACGTCATGTATGCAAACCCCAACCCCAGGCCTCAACCTAGGCAAGTAAGACCTCCATTCCCAAGAGGACCGTGCTACAGATGCCAGGGAGATCATCTCATTCGTGATTGTCCCTTGCCCCCACCTACACAACCCCAGTCAGTGACTATCCAAGGTTTTTGCCAAGATTGTGGAAAAGAGCATCTTTTACGAGATTGCCCAAAGAACCCCAATAATATGCCAAAAATCACTCCGATCGAGCTCAGGCTTTGCAGCAAAACCAAGAGACAAACCAGGGTAAGAACTCAGAGGCTAGTGAAACCGAGAGCATAACAAAGAAAAGGACTAGAGCATGGAAAGATAGTCGGGAAAGAATGAAAAGACAATGGGCTAAAAAGATGAGTGAACTTGAGGAAAGCATAAGAGAAACCAAAGCTAGGATAACTGAAATCACCTCTCAAATCCCCTCTCACAATACCCCGCCGCCACCCCTCCCATCTCCATCTGACCCACCACCTTCCCCACCACGTCATACGATTCCACCACCCCCTAGGGTAGGATCAGTATTAGCTGATCCCACTCCTGAAGACATAGACATGATGCTCAAAGCATATCAGGCCAGAATCCAAGAAGGGCCGAACGTCACGGATCATGCCAAGTGCTATCCTAGAGCTGACCTAGAGATAGAAAGAACCAAACTGTGCGCGAAAATGGTCGCATTGGCTCAGACTATGTTTGAAGCCAGCCGCCTTTTCAATTACTCGGGCTCAGCCAAAATGCAATTACACTTGGATGGATTCCTAGAGAAATTAGAGAGAATAATTGCAAGATCTGCCAAGGACGAAAAAAATCAAGAGAGAGAGAAGGCAAGCAAAAATATGGATCCTTCCCCATCCGAAGTGTATGTGGCCAATTCCCCTAAACCGGACAACTTCCCCTCCTTAGAAAGAATAGAAAGGCTAATTGCACAATCAGAAAAGGAACCTGTCCCTCAAAGAAAAGAAAGGGCGAGAGAACAGATAAGCAAGCCTCCTCAAGAAGCTTATCTCCCCCCCCAAAAGTCACAGGAGCCTCCCTCGAAAGCTTATGTACCTCCACAGGTAACCCACATTCCTTCCCAGAGAGTGTATGAGCCTGCTCGGAAGAGTAATAGAATAAGCACTTGTTAAACGTATAATAGTATCGCTTTCTATCAAATCAACACGGCGTAATATGTATATCCGAGTCTTTCTGTAGTTAATCTTATCGTAAAGTAAACGGACTCTAGCCTCGTGGGTCCTTGGGAGTGGTAGGGGTCTGTTAGACAGAGGCCCTATACTATTTTCCCAACTTCTCACTCACTCGTTACTCGGTCAGCGCGTCTTAGCTCAGTAGTTGTTTCTGATCAACCAAGGCTATCAACGTCTTAGAATCCCGTATTCCAAGATCTACCTGCTATAATAGTTGAGCAGTAATCCGGACTGAGAATCAATACACAAAGCGTACTGCTGGTAACTTAACACGACCACACCACGAAATCCTTCTGCACAATTTACGACTTTACCGAGTACCACATTCAATTGCAAGGCCTACTGACTATAACTTGTCGCGCACTTTATCATCATTCTACTCGCATTCAGAACACTACTGGTACTAATCTGAACATAGATATACTACCTGCTCAGTCATTCACAGAGACTCATAACTCACAACCGAACCATGTTAGTTCTCTATGCGTCCGTGCTCCACAGAAGAACGATCAGACAAACGCATTTCTGCCGACTAACGCTTAGGAAATACTTAATCATTACCGGGTGAAATCGCTGCAACACCGTATCAATTCGCAACACTGCGTATAACGCACATACGCACACAAGCACATACACAGGAGAGGGGAGGGAGCAGACGAAATAGAGCAGAGTTACTCTTGTTCTACACATACAACACTTATACGTGCAATTCCCAAAACACAGGGGACTCTTTAACTCGTTACCGAACAGATTCTCACAACCGCGGTACCGACTCGTAACACACAGTGTATCACACATACACAGTCGAATGATTACGCAGAGAAGGTGCCCAGACAGGACAGAACCAAGACACTCTACGCGTTGCACACAGTAGACGAAGTAAAATAACCCCAGAAACGGGAACTCTCACAATATACTCGCAACTTCCCAAAAACGGGGACTCTCTCCGATGCCCTCTCGTCGCTTTTCATTGCTTTAAATAGAGTTTTGTTACAAGGCTTTACGCGAATCTTTCTGTACCGCGTACTTTCAGAAGGGTTCTTTCTACATTAAAAACCTCTGTCTAAGTACAATTGTTTCTACATTAAAGACCTCTGTCTAAGTACAATTGTCCTTTGTTCGGCGGCCGTCTAACAGCTTTCTTATGTCTCTTGATAACTTCTATAATATTCTCTCTTTCATTCTCTATAAGAAATGATCGCTCTCCAAAATTTATCTACTTAACCATCTCCTCAGTACAGTGATGCCTTGTAAGCTCTCATCTTCTCAACATAGGGTCTTTAGACACTCTAAGATATTTTTTATAATTATCACTTGGTAATGGTTGCACTATGGGTTTGATTTTCTTATCAATAGTATATGCAAGTAGAAACCAAAGTTCAAGGGCAACCTTAGGAATTCCAAACACAATTCGTAATCTTTAACTGAGAAAACTCACAACATCCTAGATCCCACTAGTATATAGTTGAGAAAGATATTCATCATGATGTAGACTTGTTTTATAGCCTTTGAAGAGATGATGATACCCTTTTTAAATCAACAAGGTTTCATGCATGGCAACAAGCTGATGGTTTATGATCTTTGAAAACAACCAACTTGAAATCATCATGCCCTTTATGATTGATTGAAGGAGTAAATGATTAATTTCATTCACACATTTGAGGACTCCAAAATTCATGAGGAAGATGTTACCTAGACTATCTAATGTAGAAATATCACCACAAGTAAGATGGAAGCAAATGATCTCAAGGCTCACGACAAAGTTATGACAACAAAAGTATGAGAAAATATCTAAAAGTCATAGAGGACTATGGCCTACAAAACATCCAGGTATTGTCAAGGACAATAACATTTAGGAGGGGGAGTACTGTAGATCAAGGAAAATTAAAGAATCAGTAAGATAAAGTGTGCAAGATAAAGTAAACTCAAAGAGAATCTCTTTAAGCCCCATACAATTTTATGTAATATTCCCACTTAGCTTAGAACCTTAAACTCTTATGGATCTAATTAGCTCACTAATGTATTCTTTTCACTTATCATAGGTTCAATAGCCCTAGAAGTAATTAAGAACTATTTTTAATAAGAGTGACCACTTTTGGGTGTGGATCAAGGCCAGTAATTTTTGCATAAATCTCAACTAGAGTTCAATTTTGTAGAATTTTTCCATTTTCTGAATGGAAAGCTCTTTCAAATCTCATAAATCTCTCGGGTATATCAACATATGCTTCACACCCAAAAACTCGAAGATGATCATAATATGGTGGCTTCCCTATCCATAACTCTTGTGCCATTTTCAGTCCTTTGGTAGTACTAGGTGAAAGGTTAATCACATGAACTGCAAACAATACTACTTCTGCCCAAAAGCCTTGTGAGAGGTTTGCTTGATGCAAATTAGAAACTACTCTATCTTGAATAGTCCTATTCATCCTTTCAGCTACACCATTCTATATTGGGGTATAAGGAGTTGTAAACTCTCTATGAATCCCTCTAGACTGACAGAAAAGGTTGAATTCATGTGAGGTGTACTCACCCCCATTATCTGAACGTAAAGCCTTGAGCTTAGATCCTTTTTTAGTCTCAACTGAAGCAAGCCATTTTCTGAAAGTAGGGAATACCTCATCCTTTGATTTGATAAGATATACCCAGACTTTTCTAGTAGCATCATCTATGAAAGTGACAAAGTAAAGAGAACCACATAAGGACCTAGTGGGCATACGACCACACACATCTGTATGAACGAGATCTAAAGGCCGAATTGAAGAGTCAATGTGCATTTTATGCACATTTATGGTTTGCTTTCCATATTGACAATGCTCACAAAATTAAAATTAGAGAAAGATAACACAGGTAGGTAGCCAGAACGAGAAAGATTTTCCATTCCACTATGAGATATATGGCCCAAACAACCATGCCAAAGACAAGCCATAGGCTGTTCAGTAACAACTAACAAGTGTTCTTTTTGTGATACAAATAAAGGATAGAAGACACCTTGTAACCAAGGTCATCAAGTTGACCAACTAACATTAAACTGCATGATAACTGAGGTACATGGCATACATTATGCATAGTAAATTTTGAACCATCAATGAACTACACAACCACATCTCCAAACCCCATAGTCTCACACTGGTAAGAGTCATCAAGTATCACGCTACCAAGAGACTTTGCTGCATAATTAGAGAACCATTCTCGGTGTGTTGTCACATAGGAAGAAGCACTAGAATGTAGCAGCCATGTGTGGGAAAGAGAATCAGCCATAAGAGCCTCAGTTGGTAGAGTACTCTCAAGTGCAAACACATCAACATCATCAAAAATAGCATTGATTTCTTCAATCTTCACAGTCGAAGTAGATGGTGCAAGTAACTATTAACATGCCCATCAACATCTGTCCTTTACCTTTAGCATTCTTTAATGCATTACAATCTTTCTTCATATGCCCTTTCTTATGAAAATAATGGCATTCGATATCCCTCTTCCTTGATTTGCTTCTACTCTTATTCCGTTGACCATTCTTTTCCTTGTTCTTGCTCCTGCCATGTTGCGGATTCTTTCCTTGGTAACAATCACGAACATTATATGCATCTCCACTATGAGTGCCAACCATAGATTTTCTACGAATCTCCTCACTCAAGAATGCTCCACACATGTCATTATAGACGAGTTTAGCACCACGTGCACTATTGCTAATAGTTGTGCAAAACATATCACATGATGATGGCATGGTGCATAACAACAATACTGCTTTCATTTCATTATCCATATCCATTTTTTGGGCCTGTAATTGGGAGAATATAGCATCAAACTCATTTAGATGATCAACAACACTATCTGTGTCCTTCATGCAAAGGTTTTATAATTTTCTCATTACATACAATTTATTTGATGCCGTCTCTTTTTCATATGTATTGCATAACTTCTTCCAAAGCTCCTTTGCACTTTCACAGTCTAATACTGTAAAGTAAACATTATCTGCCAGGTGTAAGTGAATGGTAGACCTAGCCATTTCATCTAACTCATCCCAATCATCCTCATCCATGTCAACAGGCTTCTTTGAAATCCTATTTACTTGCTTCCATTGCCTCCTTTGAATCAGCACATCTATAATCTGATTCTTCCATAGAGAAAAGTTTGTGCCATCAAATTTTCGGATCTCCAAATGGTCTTTGCCCTCCAAGTTATAGCTCCTTCTTGGAACACTAGCACTAGACCCTAATCCACCAGATTTGCCTGAGACCTTTGATGCCATGATGGTTCGGAACTGAATAGAATGATAATGGAGCTAGAAGAGTCCAAACACCAATGAATAAGTGTATCAAGGAGTAAATTGACCACTGTGTAGTTGACTAAACCAAAAATTTGGAAACATTTTGCTAGAGTATCCTCTGCAAAATGAGCATATGACGAGTGTCATAATATCATAAAACTGCAAGTATTGACATGTTTACTTGCATAGTGAATCACTGACTCCACTGCATACAATCAGTTACCCAATAGAAGCCAACTAGTCTTATCGAGCACCTAGGAAAAACTATCATAAATCTCCTATGGCGAGGCTAGGTAAGTCTTCCATCTACATCACTAAAGACACCCCGACATCTGGTGTATCCGAGTTAAGAAAACCTCACCACGACCATCTTTATCAAATGTAAAAGGCTTTATGCAAAAAATGTAACCGCTATATTAATGACCACATGGATGTACATAAGCGGTATCCACAAAAGCGTACATGGTGTGTATGTGCTCAATATATGCAATAAAATGACACTAAAAGACTGAATACACAACCCAAAAACTAGCCAACAACACTTGCAAGTGTCATTCAACTCTGATGTTTTCGGCTCAAAAAAACTGCATAAATTTGCAGCGGCTGCTCCCACCAAAATTGTAAAGCTTTCAAGAAAACCTATAGTTTTACGAGTGTGGCTAAAAACACAGCCCCAAAGGTTGATATTTATTGTTGGAGAAGTATAAAAAAACACTCTTCTTGATGTTCTTGGACCTGTATGAAGAGAACTATGCGCAAAAGTACTCCAAAATGGCACCAAACGACACCCCAAAAATGCTTCAAAAAAGGCTTTGAAAGCAAAGAATGAAGCTTTGAGGGACCAAAACATGTTCAAGGTAATGTTAACCTTAAGTCTTTCCCGTTATTCAAACACCACAAGAGTGTAGCTCAGTGGCAAGAGATTGCCACGGCTAAGCGAGCTCCATGGGGAACAGTACTGGGATGGGTGACCTCTCGAGAAGTACCGGGAACCTCAATCTTCCTTGATCGTTGAGGTCCTCCATTGCATGCAGCCTATTGGAGCAAGTCTATGACAAGCCTAAGTATTGGCTTGAGACCCACAAAGTCATAGAAGAAGCTTTAAAATGAAGACAATGTAAAGTTCACTTGTGAACTACCTCTTGTAATTTTTGAAGTCTTACTTGATGTAAAAGTGAAAGAATCTTAAGTGGTTGAGTCCACTTGATCAAAAGAGGAAAGAGTAATTGATTTTATTAGGGAATGATCATATGTGATTATATGGAATACATGTTAATTATCCAAGTATGTAAGCTTGGATTGTCTTGCACCAACAGCTCCCCCTCAAGCCTAACATGCTTGGTCTTCATTCCACCTTGATCTCTTGCAAACCAATCATCATCTTGAACCTATTCATCTTAGTTCCATCTAAAGACTTTGTGAGTATATCTACACATTGCAAATGAGTTGATACATAGGAAAATTGAATGTCCTTGCTAAGCAATTTCTCTCTTACATAATGATAGTGAACTTCAATGTGCTTAGTCCTTGCATGATATACAAGATTAGTAGCCAAATGAAGTGAACTAATGTTGTCTCCAAAAATCATTGGAGTGTAAGAATGTAACCCCAAATCTGTGTAGAGTTGTTTGAGCCACATAGCCTCTTGTGTTGCGTTTGCTAAGCCTCTATATTCACCCTCTGTAGATGACAATGCCATAGTTGGTTACTTCTTTGATGACCATGATATTAGCTTTGAACCTACAAAAGACAAGTATCCTAAGGTGCTCCTCCTAGCATCCTTGGAGTCAACCCAATCTGCATCAGAATACATCTTTTTGTCCAAATAAGAAGTGAATGGGTAAAACAACCCTTCCTTTATGGTACCCTTTATAGATATTTTGGGATCCTCTTGGCAGCTTCCAAGGGAGGTTTTCTTGGTGTATGCATAAACTGGCTTAATGTACTTACTCTATAACATATGCCTACTCTTGTTAGGGTTGCATAATTGAGACTCCCAACAAGTTTTTGGTAACCTGTAACATCTTCAAGAAGTTCTCCCTCATGAGAACTAATTTTGTGATTGAGTTCCATGGGTGTACTTGCAATTTTAGTGTTTTCCATCTTGAATTTCATCAACATATCATGAATGTACTTCCTTTGAGTAATAAACACATCAGAATCTGCATATACAACTTCTAATCCAAGAAAGTATGTTAAGAAACCAAGATCACTAATTTTAAACCCTTCCATCATTTGAGCTTTAACTTGCTTGATGCTATTAGCATCATTCGTGTAATGATAATGTCATCCACATAGACACATAAGTAAATAACTTCCGAGTTGGTCTTCTTTATGAATAAAGAATAATCTACTTTGCTAGCAACAAATCCTTGATCTTGCAAATATTTGACAAGCCTATGGTTCCAAGATCTAGTAGCTTGCTTTAGCCCATAGAGTGCCTTCCTTATCTTGCATACATAACCTGGTTTGTCCTTAGCTTCATACCCAGGTGGTTGAGCTATGTACACTTCTTCTAAGATCCATCCATTTAGGAATGCATTTTTAACATCTAACTAATATAGGTTTCAATTCTTAGAAGCACCAACACTTACCATAACCCTAATTGTTGGCATCTTAGTCACAAGTGAAAAAGTTTCTTCATAATCCATTCCATGGGTTTGAGCAAACCCTTGTGCCACTAGCCTTGCTTTGTACCTGTTTATAGAACCATCTTAATTCTTCTTGATTTTATGTATCCACCTAGATCATATTACCTTCATGCTTGGCTTCTTGGGAGCCATTATTCTTCTTCATGAAGGAAGAAGTTGAAGTGCTTCAACTTCTTCTTGCATGGCGTCTCTCCATTCTTTGTTCTCATTAGCTTCTTCAAATGAAGAAGCTTCTTCTATGGTAGAGACTTTAGTGATGTACAAAGAATGCTTGATGACTAATAATGTGGCATATCCATACCTCCTCTCTTCCCTTGAGATCTTTTGAGTGCTTGGTTGGAGGACTCTGGAATGTCTTCCAATTGCTTGAACTTGGTCTTGCCTTTTGACTTCCAAGCCATTATGTCAATCTGTTCTTCATCCTTTGAATTTCCATCTTCTGGTATTTGTTGTTTTTCTTGAGTGAGAGTTGGAAAATTACTTTCCAAATCATAAGGTAACTTGATCTTCCTGCAATCATCTTCAAACCATGAATTATTTTCATCAAACACTACATCCTTACTAACTATAAAACCTTTCTTAGTGCGATTGTGTAACGTATATCCCTTCTGGTTTTGGTCATAGCCAATGAATATACACTTTTCAGCTTTTGGATCAAGCTTCCCTCTAATCTGTGAGGGAATATGTGCATAAGCAATGCACCTAAAGATCTTACAATGGTCCAATAAGGGTCTCCTACCATTCCATGCCTCATATGGTGTCATTCCATCCAAGGATTTGGATGGGAGCCTATTAAATAAGTATGAGGGTATGGAAACAACCTCTACCCATAGGTAATTTGGTAGTTTCTTTTCATTCAACATTGATCTTGTAGCCTCTACTATTAGCCTATTCCTCCTCTCTGCTACTCCATTTAACTCTAGAGTGTATCTTGTTGTGACCTCTCTCTTTATACCTCTGTCCTATAAGAATGAGTCAAACTTATGTGAGAAGTACTCACCACCTCGATCAGATCTGATCCTCCCCAAGCTTCTCTAATACCACTCTTGGAGGAGATTGTGGATAGTCTTTAGAGATGAAGTGGTTCTACAAAACCCTACTTCACACCAGCCAAGAACAAGTGGTGGAGAGGTAGTAGGCCTTTTTAGCTTCCTAATGATCACAAATAATAGCTTATGTGCTTTGGAACATGATCCACTAAACAATGGATCAAAACAAATGTGTAGGAAGTTAATCCAAGATCATAGATTAACTATTTTAGTCTTTGCACATGTTCAGTAGAATGAACAATGCTCTCAACTTGCTAGCAATTAGACAAATTCCTTTTGGTGATATCTAATTAACTTAGATAGCTACCAATCATGAGTTATTTCAATTAAAAAATGGACTACACACTGAGAATGATGCTTAGCAAGTTATAGGTTTTGCCCAACATTTTTAGGGTGCTTCAAACTATAGACTAGAGAGTAATGATATGAAGATATTTCATTATTAAGAGAACCAATGATAATGAAACTTTGTAGCTATGACAAAGATACTATTATGATTCTATAGAACTTTAAATCACATCAAAGGATAAACCATGCACTGAGAACAAGCCCTAAGAAGTTCACTAGTCTGAGATGGTCATAATAGAGAAGTGAGGTAGAGATATGATCAATGTGCATGTATTAAATCACATAGTAATACAATGTCATTGGAAATATTCAATTGCACAATGTGAGGGTAGAGAAGTGGCTATGGGATGAGCACACTAATCACTTAATTCACTCTCAAGATGATCTCATAATCGGCATCTTCTAATCTCTCTTATCTATGAGTCTTTTTAATTCTCTTTTATAGTTGAAGTTGGAGCTAATCTTTGAATTCAAATTCAAATCCTCACCTAAAAGTAAGTCCTAAACTCTAGAATTTATTCTCTCATCAAGTAACTTGAGATTTGATTCCATCTAACTCCTCGTGGAATTAGTGCATCTAACATATGCACTTTTACATGGGTAAAAGTAATTGATTTTACTAGGGAATGATCATATGTGATTATATGGAATACATGCTAATTATTCAAGTATGTAGGCTTGGATTCTCTTGCACCAACAACTTATAGAGCTATTCTAATTGGTTTTTTGAGCTATTTAACCTATGGTAAGTCAGGCAACTACGTGAGTGAGCTTTCCATGACTATTGGGAACTACAAAATTCATTTCATCCATAAGATTTAGAGTTGTAAGATAAGTGGGAATATTTAAAAATTTTGCATGGGATTTCAAAATTTTTGCTTTGAGTCTTTGCATTGCTTTAATTCACCTTGCACACTTTGTATTGCTTGTCACCCACCAAATCTTTAATTTTCCCTTGATCTACAACAAGATAATTGCAATTTCATTTGCATGGGCCTCAAGGGAGGTTGATCCAATTTTTCCCAAATTTCTTTTGTAACTATGGCAACTCTTGAATTTGATTCTAGTATAGCTTTGGTTGGTAATCATTGTGAGGATAAGCAAACACGTGTTTTCCTCATCCCCTTTATTCTAACCTCCAAACATATCTAGTGAGATTTTCTTTATACTTGATTTAGCTTGATTGTAAGAAATCTCTAGGTTGGCTTCTTAGTGTGGCTCAGTGCATTTGGCTAGCTTGTCCCAAGGATGTAGTTTAACTTTCATTAGGTCCTTTCAAGTGAGAGTGCATCAAAATATGCTCTTTTTCAATTCTTCTATTATTGATTGCTTCAACTCACTTCCCTTAATGCACTACTTTCTCATGATTGGCACTCTCTTGAATTTGAACTTTGCTTTATACTCCCCAATGTTGTTAGAAAGAGTATACAAACTCAAGAGGCTTCCTCATGAATATAAAAGCTTTGACAATGATCATAACAAGATCCTTTTGGATCTCATCTTGTTGTCCCATGATTATCTCATGGATAGGTTGATTGATCTATTTATTTTTATTCCATCATGTTTCATTATCTCTCTACCCGAGTTATTGAGGCCAAGCTTCATCCATGTCTAGTAGGCTCTTTACGTGCCATCTGTTGTGTGAATTCTTGGAAGTTGTGTTCTAAAATCATGGTATTTGGTACCATCATCCATACATGTTCTACACATAGTTTGAGAAACCCCTACCGTTTCCCATGCACAATGCTAACCTTTCGCATTTTGGGGCTTTCTTAGGATAAAAGTTTTGATGGTGCTCTACGCTAGTTTCAACCACGAGTCCCACTTGATAAGCCTTCAAGAACATCTCTATGTATTCATGTATAGGATGCGCTAGAACTTATGTGGCATGTTACTAAGTTTGGTTCCTCTTGGGTTCATCTTAAAAAAATATCACTTTAACTAATGATTGCACATGATTAGCAAGAGATTCTTTAAGCAATTGATTCCTTTTTTAGAAATGTTCCTTTAAGTAATTCATTTTTTATTTCTATTTATTCTTGAGTTTCTCTTTTCTTGCTTTCCATGCATGTGCTCTCTTTTTATGTGGTCTTTCACTTTTATCGGTTGTGTTTTCTATGAATCTCAAGATTTGATCCTCTTCATTCTCATCAAATGGGCTAGAAATTTCTATTTTCATCAAGACTTCTCTATGATGGGATTGATCTCTAGTTATTTCTTGCAATGATACTAACGTATCATGGCCCATATAGGCTGGTACTACTACTTGTATGGCTCTTATCTAAGTTTTTTTAACCTTGTTGGGATCTAACATGTGAAAGAACTTTACATGGATAAATGTTGGAAATTTATTAGGCCCATAACTAATACCACAGGTTCATGGTTCCATAGGTCCAGGTTCTACAACACAGATTCCAGCAATCTTCCAATATTGAAAAACATCAACATACCACACTTAATCATACAAATGATGAGACAAAGATAGAGAAAGATTAGAGAACATGTGTAAAGTGTTACGTAAGCCACTGTTTACTCCCACTATCATATATACAAATGTCAATTTACAATGTGGGAGTCAAAACTCTCAACCACTCTATGTGAACAGAAATAGATGGATGAGTGAATGTACAAATGTAATAAACATATACAGATGTATGGACAAAAATCTAAATATATATGAGATGTATGACCTGATAGGTTGTAGAAGAGTGAATATGAGTGACAGAAAGAGGAAGGATCAATCTAAAATTGATAATCAGCAAACCCTCATCTAACTTTAGGCTATGGAAGACCCTAAGTCAGACATGTGTGTGAAAATATCACATACTTAAAAAGTAGCAAAGAATGCTAACAAGTTTGCTATCAGAAATCCTCAAACTCATATGAACATATCTTCTCTAACACCTCATCCAAATATGCATGAAGCATACATGTACGGATTCTCCTTTGGATATGCCGAATAGGACTCCTCCTAATATGGATTCCACTGCCTCCATAAGCTCCAAGTAGTACCTGTGTGCATAAAGAGAATATGTACCTGAATTCTTAACGTAAGATGCAAATCTTATGTTAGCCACCATCCAATGTCTTTGAAGTAACCTGGAATCTTCATGTAGAAGACAATCTTCAAATACATCATGTGGATGGCTGATCCACACCACCAAGCTACTTATGGGTATGTCCTCTCCATAAGCAAGGGTGTTAGCACACTCTTATTCTCCAAGAAGAACTCCATATCCACTCCTCAACATGCTCCAAGATAGCACCATGGCTGCCCCATGTGATTAACCTTTTTCTTGTAAAGCCATCTACACTCTGTAAAAGCTTCCCCCGCCCTATGGGATTTGGGGGATCTCGTTAGCCATAATAAATGAAGGGATTAGATATCAACTTGTTTAAGACCTTTGTACTATGTTTGAAAAGAAGGCAATAGATACTAATTTTCTTGAGATGTTCTAGGGCACATAGTTGAATCGAATCTATCTATCATATCCACCACCCTATGGAACCATAAGAAGAAGGATTCTAAAGGAATTTGATTACTTAAAGATGTATGAGTGCATGGATGTAAGATTAAGATTTGTCTCGAATATCCCGAACATCAAAGGAAACACTGATTATCAGGTCAACCTCAATAAAAAGTGGTGCATGTCGTGGACTTAGTTGCGATGGGATATGAAGTTCATGGTTCTATGGCACCCTCTCATAGAAGTCAAAAAGCCTATCCTTTTATGGCAAATCCTATATGGACCAACCTAAAGGCTAGAAAAATTTGTGGGGTGCCCCCTGGTGCAAGCGCTACTGCCGGTCCATTGAAGATGTTGTTCACATCTTCTTCACCTGCCCCAACTCCAACAGGATCTGGGAGATTGTCGAAAAGAAAATTAGACTTCAGAAGCATATCAGCTAGAAACAAGCTCTGCTGGGAGAAGCGATCGGCTGCTTAGCTACTCTCTGGAATGCCATCAGGGGGGAGGTCCTCTGGAAGATCTGGCGGGAAAGATGTGCTTATAACTTTGGCGACTCCCCCAAGGAGTGGTCGATTGAGAAATCATTGTTCCTTCTCGGTTGTAGAATCACCAACTGTGAGAAATCCCCTCCCCCCTTTTCAGGCATCATAAAGTGCTTTGCTTGATCAACAACAAGCTTAAACCTAAGTGGGCGCCACATGAGGGTGATACGAAGGTGATTAACCTTCTTTGTAATGACAACTAGTCTCTGTAAGATCTACCCCTGCTTTGTGGGACTAGGGTGATGGAGAGTGTTAATCCCCAAAAGAACAACCTACTCTTGAATTTAGAACACCTCTATATCAAGAGTAAACTAAAACCTTCACCAAATTAGAGGTCCAATCTCCAAATTATCAAAAGTTGAAAAATTCTGTGAAGAAGATAAAACACAGAAAGTCTATTGCACAGTTTCTTCTCATTGACCTATCAAATATGTAAAGTTTTCTATGAAATTTTGTATGGAGTGTCACCTAGAAGTTGCGCACCTCCTCCAAGTTAAAGTTCTTCAAAAAGTTTAGTATAACTTGAGAAATCAACTTCACAAGTTACCTATGTCTAAATCTGCACTTCTGAGAAGTCGATTTGACACCCCTAACTTCTTAACTTTGGTTCTCACAATGTCGAACCCGTTTTATCAAATCCTTTTGGCTGTAGATAGCTTATCTCTCAACTTAGATTTTGAGCTATCATATGTGTAAAACTTTACATTGTGCACTGAACACTACTCATTTCTTTGGACTCGAAATATGTGCCTGTTTCAGAGAACTGTGAACACTCATCACATATGAATGTTCCTACACACAATTCTCCTAGCCTGTTTACAATTAAACTCTGAAACTCAAGTCATAGACTCATTAACTATGAACTTAGATATCCTCAAAAGGATTTCACAAATGATCTACCACAGACGGAGCAAACACAGAAACATCGGGCGCAATATTTCTTTCATTTCTGGAGAAGACTACAACTAAAAATGAGAGAGAGACTTCAACTCACTTCTCATGTGTCTACTGACATTTAGAATCACTTATTTCTCTATTCCTATGCTCATACATAGTCTCTCCTTGTCTTCTCCCTATACCCCGACATTTTCCAAAAGTATTTATAGGCAATTATGTACAAACTTTTATCAAAGCATAAGTATATGTAACCTATGTCTTAACTAATGTACATATGTGTACATGTCCTTCACTCTTGTGAATGTATCCATCTTCTTTGCTTCAAATCTTCAATTGGTGATTGGTCTGCACCAACAGCTCCCCCTCAATCATCAATTGAGGTTTCTCTTTTCTTCTTTATACCTGCCATGTCTTTAAACTTCTGTAGCTTTGGTCCATCCAAGCTCTTTGTAAGCATATCAGCTATTTGATCTTTAGTTGAAGTATGTATGACTTCAATCTCTTTATCCATCACCTTCTCTCTTAGAAAGTGATACTGTATCTCAATGTGTTTGGTCCTGGCATGAAAAACAGGATTAGCAGCTAAATACAATGAACTCATGTTATCTCCATATATAATTGGTATCCCATGCACAATGTCAAAACTCTTCATCAAGGTCTTGAGCCAAATCACTTCCTTTGCAGCTTCAACCATGCCTTTATATTCAGCTTCTGTAGAAGACAAAGCAACTGTATGTTGCTTCTTGGAACACCATGAGATTAACTTATCTCCCACATAACACATGTATCCAAAAGTTGATCTTCTATCATCTGGATTACCTGCCCAATCTGCATCACTATAGATCTTGATGTTTGTATCTGATGTGAACCCATAATACAAACCTTCATTGAGTGTACCCTTAATGTACCTCAACACTCTTTGTCCTGCAATCCAATGTTCTTTCCTTGGGCAATGCATGAATTGAGACAAAACCCCTACTGCATATGATAAATCAGGTCTAGTTAAAGTAGCATAGATAAGACAACCAACCAAACTCTGATATTGTCTCATGTCCTTGAATTCTTCACCTCCAAACTTACTCAATTTGTGATTCACCTCCATTGGTGTAGGTGCTACCCTGCAATCATCCATTTTAAACTTGATTAACAAGTTCTTCAAATACCTTTCTTGGGTCACAAATACTCCATGTTGAGTATATGTAATCTCCATGCCCAAGAAGTATGACAAGTCTCCCAAGTCACTTATTTTGAACTCCTTTTCCATTTGCTTCTTGAGTCTTTGTATTCCTTCTTCATCTGTACCTGTAAGGATTATATCATCAACATATATGCACATGTATATGAAACCATTATTACTTGCTTTGACAAGCAAGCTATTATCTGCTTTAGACACCTGAAATCCAAGTTCTTTCAAGAACTTTACAAGTCTATAGTTCCATGCCCTTGGGGCCTGCTTCAAGCCATACAAAGCTCTCTTGAGCTTACACACATGATCTGGATACCTTGTATCTCTGAACCCTTGAGGTTGCTCCATGAACACATCATCTGAAATATAACCATTCAAAAACGCATTTTTTACATCAAGTTGACATAACTTCCAACCTTTACATGCAGCAATAGCTATAAGTGTCCTCATGGTTGTCATCTTTGCCACAGGACTATAAGTCTCATCATAATCAACACCATATGTCTGAGCAAACCCTTTAACAACAAGTCTAGCTTTGTATCTAGACACACTTCCATCTGCAAACCTCTTGGTCTTGTAAACCCACTTGCATCCAATGATTTTCTGACTATTGGCTTTGGAACCAAATCCCATGTTTGATTCTCCAATAGTGCATCATATTCTTCCTGCATAGCTTTCTCCCATTTTTCCTTACCTTTTGCCTCTTCATATGTAGAAGGGTCTTCATCTGTTTTCATCATATAAGCATAATCTTTTGTGGCCAAAAATGAAGTATCATAGCTATACCTTGTAGGTTGCCATTTGTGTTGGATGTGATGGTTGGATGCACTCAGAAGATCAGTTGGTGCTGCAAAACCTGCTTCACACCTGCCCTCCTTTGACTCCAGATATGCTTAGTAGACTCCTTGAGCTTCCAAATGATACCAAAATATGCTATATGTACTTTGGAAATGAGTTGAGTAATGATTAGATCAAAACAGACTACTTGTGATTTCAAGAATCCTGAAAAACTTGCTATATTGGTACTGACACCTGCTCAGAGTTATGCTCAGTGTGACCAGCACACTTAAAATTGATCTAATTGCTTTTGGACATAATCAATTAGCTTAACAAGCTTTCATTTGCAAGTGGAATGAAAGGAAATGATAAACTACACTCAGAGAAATCACTTTAGCAAAATAAGGTGTACCCCCGATTTTTTAGGAGACTTACAGTCACAAACCAGTGAGCACCCCGACTGAGATTTCTCTGTAATGGTAGATTCAATGGCCTTGAAACTTTGTGCGTGTATAGTAGACTTTGAGCTGAATCCAATGCACTTTGAATCATCCAATTTGGTTCCGTAGATCTTGAGATATGCCT
Organism: Ceratopteris richardii; assembly: GCA_020310875.1. NCBI lineage: Eukaryota > Viridiplantae > Streptophyta > Polypodiopsida > Polypodiales > Pteridaceae > Ceratopteris > Ceratopteris richardii. The sequence continues at coordinate 169,909,156 of CM035414.1, read as the reverse complement.
CTTGGAAGTTGACAGAGTTGGAGGTAGTCACTTACAGAAACCAGAGAATATGAATATAAGTATATTGATTAAATCTAATGATTGTACATTCCCATTGGGATGTAATGTGATGCTCAATGGTACTCAGAGGTGTAGGCTATGGTGTAGCTCATACACACTCAATGATTGGCTCAGAATTGCCTCGGGAAGAGAGTCTACACCCGCGACTTTCTTACATAGCTTTTTATAAGAATTTTGAAAAAAGTTTGAATTTTGAATTCAAGTTTTGGCTCCCTTCAATCTCTCCACTAAACTTAGGGAGATATTCCCTCAATCATACCATCTGCTTTTCCACGACTCTAGTCTAGTAGGTGTGATTACATGATTGATAAAGTCATATAGACTTTTTACATTGGATAAAAAGTAATAACCAATTAAGCATTGGTTCCTATGGTTCAAGGTTCATGTAAATACATCCTTCAAGGGTTCAAGCTTTTAGCCTTCCAAGATTCCAATGTTCCAAGCCAATGTGTGTAGGCTTGTTTTGCACCAACAGCTCCCCCTCAAGCCAAACACTTTGGCTCAAGTCTTCATCTCTAGTCTTCAATTATTTCCTGCAATCCAATCATGGATTTAAATCTGCATAGCTTGCTTCCATCCAGAGCTTTAGTAAGCAAATCTGCACATTGTATATTAGTAGACACATATGATAATTGAATTTCTTTGCTAAGTAACTTCTCCCTCACATAGTGGTAATGAACCTCTATGTGTTTTGTCCTAGCATGATAAATTGGATTAGCTGCTAGGTGAAGAGAACTTGTGTTATCCCGAAATATGATTGGTGGCCTTGTGTATAGGCCCAATTCTGAATATAAAAGCTTCAACCATATAGCTTCTTGAGTGGCATTGGCTAGCCCTCTATACTCTACCTCAGTAGATGATAGAGCCACTGTGGGTTGTTTCTTGGATGACCAAGAAATTGGTTTATCACCTGCAAAACATATGTAACTAGATGTACTTCTCCTGTCATCCTTGCAACCTGCCCAATCTGCATCTGAGTATACCTTAATATCAATGTCTGATGAATATGGAAAGTACAAACCATGATTTTGTGTTCCCTTTAGGTACTTTACTATCTTCTTTGCTGCCTCCAAATGAGGTACTCTTGGTTTATGCATAAATTGGCTAAGTACACTAACACCATATGATATATCAATCCTGGTTAAGGTAGCATAATTTAGACTACCTACCAAACTTTGGTAACCTGTAATATCTTTGAGTTCTTCTCCTTCATGTGTACTGAGTTTGTGGTTGACCTCCATAGGAATGTTTGAGACTTTAGCTTCCTGCAAATTAAACTTCTTGACCATGTCCTGAATGTACTGCTTCTCAGTAATAAAGATACCTGTGTTTGTGTAGACCAATTCAAGTCCTAGGAAGTACTTCAATAAACCAAGATCATTGATCTTGAATTCCTTCATCATCTGTCCTTTGATGTGTCTTATTCCCTGAACATCATTTCCTGTAATAATGATGTCATCAACATAGACACACAAGTATATTACCTCTGAATTGTTCCTTTTGATAAACAATGAAGTATCTGCTTTACTCATCACAAATCCTTGATCTAGGAGATAGGTTGTCAACCTGTAATTCCATGCTCTAGGTGCCTGCTTCAATCCATACAGAGCCTTCTTCAATTTACAAACATGATTTACCTTATTAGGATCTTCATAGCCAGGTGGTTGTGACATGTAGACCTCTTCAGATATCCATCCATTCAAGAATGCATTCTTCACATCCAATTGGTACATGTTCCAATTCTTGGATGCAGCTACACTCACCATAACTCTGATAGTTGGCATCTTGGCCACAGGAGAAAATGTCTCCTCATAATCAATGCCTTGGGTTTGTGCAAAACCCTTGGCTACCAACCTAGCTTTATACCTGTTTATTGTACCATCTGAGTTCCTCTTGAGTTTGTAGATCCATCTGGATCCTATCACCTTCATGGAGTCCTTCTTGGGTACCAAGTCCCAAGTATCACTCTCCTTGAGAGCCTCCATTTCTTCATCCATTGCTTCCTTCCATTCTGATTTAGTAATTGCTTCTTCAAATGTACCTGGTTCTTCATTCAAGAGATCCTTTGCAAGATATACAGAGTGCTTGGTTACAAGTGAAGTATCATACCCATACCTAATAGGTTTCTTCTTTTCTCTTTGAGATCTCCTCATAGCTTGAGTTGAGGATTCTGGATTGTCTTCTAGTTGCTTCATCTTCATCTTCCCTTTGGATTTCCAAGCCTTGAACTCTTCAATGTTGATGGTGTCTTCATCATCTGAGCTTGTGTCCTCTTTCTGAATTGGTTCTTGCCTGATAAGCTTTGGAAAGTCTTCTTCCATGTCATAAGGTAGGCTAACTTTCCTGCACTCATTTTCATACCATGAATCATTTTCATCAAAGATGACATCTCTGCTTACCTTGAAACCTTTGTTTGAGGGGTTATAGAACCTGTATCCCTTCTGATTCAAATCATAACCAATGAAGATACATTTTTCAACTTTAGGGTCTAGCTTTCCCCTTACCTGTGAGGGAATATGCACATATGCAACACATCCAAAGATTTTACAATGATCCAGAGATGGTCTCTTACCATGCCAAGCCTCATAGGGTGTCATTCCATCAAGTGTCTTTGATGGCAACCTGTTGATCAAATATGTGGCAGTAGATACACTCTCTGCCCAAAGATAGTTTGGCAATTTCTTTTCATTTAGCATAGACCTAGCTGTCTCTACAATGAGTCTATTCCTTCTCTCAGCTACCCCATTTTGTTCAGGTGAGTACCTTGTGGTAATCTCCCTCTTGATGCCTCTTTCCTGCAAGAAATCTTCAAAGTCATTGGAGAAGTATTCTCCACCACCATCTGACATTAGCTTCTTCAAATGTCTACCTGTTTGATTTTCAACTAATGCAAGATACCTTTTGAAACAATTAAATACTTCATCTTTATGTTTCATGAAGTATAAAACAGTCCACCTGCTATAGTCATCAATAAAGGACACATAGTACCTTGATCCAGATATGGATGGCTCCTTGCTAGGTCCCCAAACATCTGTATGCACCAATTCCAGATAATCTTCATGCATAAAACCTTTCTTGGTATAGGGCAACCTGTGTGACTTACCAAATTGACAAGCCCCACACTTGTATATCATGTGTTGCTTGGATACATTAGGTATCCCAAGCACACATTGATCCCTACTCATTTGCTTTATGGTCCTCTCTCCAATGTGACCTAATCTCTTGTGCCAAATCTCCAATTCTGATAGGGTTTGGTCTTTATAGTTGTACAAAGCAATGCTCTTTGTGTCTTCTAGTTCAAAGGTAAACAACCTACCTGTTTTTTCTCCCTTGGCTATCCTTCTGAATCCATGTCTTGGATCCTCCACATATGCATAATGTTGAGTGAACCTGACCTGTAGACCTTTTTCCACAATCTGACTTACACTCATCAGATTCTTGGTGATTGTTGGAACATACAACACTCTGCTTAATAGATTCTGATTACCATCACTTGTTTTGACATTGCCTACTTTAACAACTGAATGTTTAGTGTCATCACCTGTCTGCACTTGATGCTTACCTTTGGGTTCTTCCAAATCAGAGAGTAAGGCAACATTTCCAGCTACATGGTTAGAGCAACCTGAATCAATATAGAATAAGTGATCATCATTGATACCTGACTTAGATGTCATATTCATGATCAATAAGGAATCATCTTGCTCCTCTGCATAATTATTGTAGTCTTTCCTATTTCTGTATCCACCTTGATAATTGCCATTGTGATTGTAGTTATTGTTGTAATTATTGTTGTAGCCATGGTAGCCTTGAGATTGATTGAATCTGCCTCTGCCTTGAGAGTATCCTCCTCTTTGGTGACCTCTTCCTCTTTGGTTTTTGTAGTTTTTGTAGCATTCATCTGTAGTATGGTTAGACAAGCCACAAATATTGCATGGAGATTGGTTATAGGGTCTCCCCCTACCTGACTTACCTCCTCTGCCCCTACCTCTAGATGATCTACCTCTCCCTGCATAGTTTGCTTGGGAGGTAGAGCCTTCTTCATCAACCTTTTTGTTTTTACCCTTGTCTTTAGTCTTCTTATCAGTATATAGGGCAGAGGGATTGTTACCTTTTGATTGCTCTCCATTCTTTGTGATTTTTGCTTCATGTGTAAAGAGTTGTCCAATCAGAGTTGTTAGATCAGGTGCTTGGATGTCCATGTATAAGTCCATTGCTGTGGTAAAGCTCTCCCACTTGTCATCTGCCTTTAGTCCATTGATCACTTGTCTGACTATTTGCTCTTCCTCAATTTCCTCTCCAACACTTGCAAGTTGATCTGCAATGTCCTTGACTTTGGTGACAAAATCTGAGACACATTGTTTTGATTTCTTCCTAAGAGTTGTAAACTCAATCCATAGCTGATTCTTTCTGGCCCTTGTGCTTGATGAAAAATATGTAGACAAGGTTTCCCAAGTCTCTTGGGAAGTTTTGCAATTCCTTATATGTGGTAGAAGGAAATCAGAAATAGAGTTTAGAAGATATGACCTTGCCAAAGCATCTTTAGCACACCATTGGTTGAGCCTCTCATGTTCATCCTTTGTTGGTAGGCCTCTAGTCTTGAATGAGGGCAACTCCTCATCTCCTGATATGTATCCATACAAGCTCCTTCCTTGTAGATAGGTCTTCATCCTTAGAGACCAAGCTTGGTAGTTGTTCCTGTCTAATTTGTCAATGAAGGAAGGAAAACCATCACCCATGATTACCTTATTTGCTCTGATACCACTGTTGGATGTGATGGTTGGATGCACTCAGAAGATCAGTTGGTGCTGCAAAACCTGCTTCACACCTGCCCTCCTTTGACTCCAGATATGCTTAGTAGACTCCTTGAGCTTCCAAATGATACCAAAATATGCTATATGTACTTTGGAAATGAGTTGAGTAATGATTAGATCAAAACAGACTACTTGTGATTTCAAGAATCCTGAAAAACTTGCTATATTGGTACTGACACCTGCTCAGAGTTATGCTCAGTGTGACCAGCACACTTAAAATTGATCTAATTGCTTTTGGACATAATCAATTAGCTTAACAAGCTTTCATTTGCAAGTGGAATGAAAGGAAATGATAAACTACACTCAGAGAAATCACTTTAGCAAAATAAGGTGTACCCCCGATTTTTTAGGAGACTTACAGTCACAGACCAGTGAGCACCCCGACTGAGATTTCTCTGTAATGGTAGATTCAATGGCCTTGAAACTTTGTACATGTATAGTAGACTTTGAGCTGAATCCAATGCAATTTGAATCATCCAATTTGGTTCAGTAGATCTTGCGATATGCCTCTTCGAAGTTGACAGAGTTGGAGGTAGTCACTTACAGAAACCAGAGAATATGAATATAAGTATATTGATTAAATCTAATGATTGTACATTCCCATTGGCATGTAATGTGATGCTCAATGGTACTCAGAGGTGTAGGCTATGGTGTAGCTCATACACACTCAATGATTGGCTCAGAATTGCCTCGGGAAGAGAGTCTACACCCGCGACTTTCTTACATAGCTTTTTATAAGAATTTTGAAAAAAGTTTGAATTTTGAATTCAAGTTTTGGCTCCCTTCAATCTCTCCACTAAACTTAGGGAGATATTCCCTCAATCATACCATCTGCTTTTCCACGACTCTAGTCTAGTAGGTGTGATTACATGATTGATAAAGTCATATAGACTTTTTACATTGGATAAAAAGTAATAACCAATTAAGCATTGGTTCCTATGGTTCAAGGTTCATGTAAATACATCCTTCAAGGGTTCAAGCTTTTAGCCTTCCAAGATTCCAATGTTCCAAGCCAATGTGTGTAGGCTTGTTTTGCACCAACAATTTGTTCCTTGTAGACCTCCTAAGTTCTCCACTTCTTGAGGTTTCTGGTTCTTCATATTCAGGATCAAATCTTGGTGTTTCTTCCACTTCAACCTGCACTTCATTATTCTCTTGTTCATCAAATATCTGAACCTTTGATTTACCTTTCCTTTGGCTCACTTCTTCTTCATCACCTGTATTGATATTGATTGTACCTGCATACCAAGTGCTTTGCTCATCAAATGTAACATCTTTAGAAACCATGAATTGTTTTGTAGATGGACTCCACAATCTATAACCCATCTGCTTATCATCATAACCAATGAAAACATATTTTTCAGCTTTAGGCTCCAACTTGTGCCTTAATTGTGATGGCACATATGCATATGCCACACATCCAAAAACTCTGCAATGATCCAAAGGTAGGTCTCTTACCCCACCAAGCCTCATATGGTGTCATACCCTGCAAGGCTTTACATGGTAACCTATTGACCAAATAAGTAGCTGTATTTACAGCCTCAGCCCACAAATAATTAGGACAATTTTTCTCCTTCATCATGGATCTTGCAAACTCAAAAAGTGTTCTATTTCTCCTTTCTGCTACACCATTTTGTTGAGGAGAGTACCTGCAAGTAACTTCCCTTTTTATACCTGCATTCCACAAGTAATCACTGAACTCATTAGAAAAATACTCTCCCCCTCCATCTGACCTTAATCTTTTCAACTTACGTCCTGTAATTCTTTCTGCATATGCATGATAGTGTTTGAATGTATTAAACACTTCTGACTTATCTTTGATCACATAAATAGTGATCCATCTAGTAGCATCATCAACATAAATCACATAATACCTTGACCCATTTATACTGAAATCCTTTGATGGTCCCCACACATCTGTGTGTACCGATTCAAGCTTCTGTGAGTACATAAAACCATGCTTGGAATAGGAATGCTTATGAGCCTTACCTAATTGACATGCCTCACATTTATATGTCATATGTTGACCTGCAACATTAGGCAATCCAAGCACTGAACCATTGTTAATCATGTCTTTAATACCTCTTTCATTGAAATGTCCAAGCCTCTTGTGCCAAAGATCTAACTCAGAGATCTTATGTCCTCCATATGTGAACATAGCATGACCAATATTGCCTTGAATCTTCAATGTAAATAATCTTCCTTCTTTCTTCCCTGAAACAATCTGTTTATACCCTTGGCTAGGGTCTTCCACATATACTCCATCATTAGTGAACCTTACTTCATATCCCTTTTCAACAATTTGTCCTACACTTATCAAATTCTTAGGAATTGTAGGAACATACAAGACCTTACTCAATAAGGTGCTACCATCCTTGGCCTTTACTGATCCAATTGACTTCACATTGTGCTTTGTGTTGTCACCTGTTTGAACAACATGATTAAAAACCTTATTCTCCAAATCAGTCATCAAAGCTATATTACCACTTAGGTGATTGCTACACCCTGAGTCAATGTAGAAGACTCTCTGATCTTCACTCTGCCTTTCACAAGTTGCATTCATTATCAATGTTGAATCCTCATTTTGATCTGAAGCATAATTGTAGTAGGTGTTGTTGTATTGTTGACTTTGGAATCCTCTACCTGCATTTCTTCCAAAGTAACTCCTACCACCTCTGCCTCTGAAATTACCTCTTTGATTTCTGCCTCCTCTTCCTCTTGAATTATAGTTCTGATTATATCCACCATTACTCTGATTATTATGCCAACAATCATTAGCTAAGTGATTTGTCTTACCACAAATCCAGCAAGCTTTGCCTCCATCTTTGTTGTTCCTGCCTCTTCCTCTACCTTTGCCACCTCCTCTTCCTCTTAGGAAGTTAGCTTGACTAGTTGTACCTTCATCTTCACCTGCTTGTTGCTTTCCTTTGCTATTCTTCTTCTTGTCCTTTGAGTACATTGCATGACCTGCACTCTTGTCACCATCTCCTTTAACATCTTGCTCAAATGTCAGCATATGACCTAGCAACTGATTTAAATCAGGAGTGAAATGATCAAGTGATAATTCTGTAGACAAAATGAATGGCTTCCATTTGTCATCACCTCTTAAACCTGTAAGAATTTGCCTTACCAATTTATCCTCCTCAATGTCTTCATCAACAGCTCCTAAAGCATCTGCAATGTCTTTCATCCTTGTTACATAGTCTGAAATAGATTGAGAAGCCTTCTTCTTAAAGGTTGTAAATTATGCCCATAAAGATGCCTTCCTTGACTTTGTAGTATTCTGGAAATGCTCCTCCAAAGCATTCCAAATATCAGTTGCACTTTCAAGATCTCGAATGTGAGGTAACAAGTAATCATTGACTGCCATATATATAATGCTCCTAGCTTGAGCATCTTTCTTCATCCAATTTTTCAAATCTGCTAACTCTTCCCTAGTTGGAACACTAGGATCTCTGAACTCTGGCTTCTCTTCTTCTCCTGTGATGTAGGCTATTAAATCTTTGCTCATAAGATGAGCTTCCATCCTCATTGACCATGCAGGATAGTTTTCCCTATCCAATTTCTCTATCTGTAGAGAATCTCCCATCTTGTGTCCACCTGTGTAGTGAAATCTTCAAGCTTTATGAACAATATATGTACCTTTACTTCGAATTAGACTCCTTTTGTCCTTCTTAATGTCGTATGGTCTCCTCCTCAAGCTTTGCTTTCAAGCTTTCACCTTTTAGTTCTTCAATTATTGAATTTCTTGAATCTGCAGCAGTCGGGATCCTCCTTTCCTTGATTTTGATGTCTCCTGCTCTGATACCACTGATGGAGAGTGTTAATCCCCAAAAGAACAACCTACTCTTGAATTTAGAACACCTCTATATCAAGAGTAAATTAAAACCTTCACCAAATTAGAGGTCCAATCTCCAAATTATCAAAAGTTGAAAAATTCTGTGAAGAAGATAAAACACAGAAAGTCTGCTGCACAGTTTCTTCTCATTGACCTATCAAATATGTAAAGTTTTCTATGAAATTTTGTATGGAGTGTCGCCTAGAAGTTGCGCACCTCGTCCAAGTTAAAGTTCTTCAAAAAGTTTAGTATAACTTGAGAAATCAACTTCACAAGTTAGCTATGTCTAAATCTGCACTTCTGAGGAGTCGATTTGACACCCCTAACTTCTTAACTTTGGTTCTCACAATGTCGAACCCGTTTTATCAAATCCTTTTGGCTGTAGATAGCTTATCTCTCAACTTAGATTTTGAGCTATCATATGTGTAAAACTTTACACTGTGCACTGAACACTACTCATTTCTTTGGACTCAAAATCTGCGCATGTTTCAGAGAACTGTGAACACTCATCACATATGAATGTTCCTACACACAATTCTCCTAGCCTGTTTACAATTAAACTCTGAAACTCAAGTCATAGACTCATTAACTATGAACTTAGATATCCTCAAAAGGATTTCACAAATGATCTACCACAGATGGAGCAAACACAGAAACATCGGGCGCAATATTTCTTTCATTTCTGGAGAAGACTACAACTAAAAATGAGAGAGAGACTTCAACTCACTTCTCATGTGTCTACTGACATTTACAATCACTTATTTCTCTATTCCTATGCTCATACATAGTCTCTCCTTGTCTTCTCCCTATACCCCGACATTTTCCAAAAGTATTTATAGGCAATTATGTACAAACTTTTATCAAAGCATAAGTATATGTAACCTATGTCTTAACTAATGTACATATGTGTACATGTCCTTCACTCTTGTGAATGTATCCATCTTCTTTGCTTCGAATCTTCAATTGGTGATTGGTCTGCACCAACATAGGGGGGTCCCCTGGGGCACTAGTCCCCCTCACTTGTACTTTTCTTTTCCTTTTATTTAATACAAGTCCGAGAGAGTAGGCCAAGGCGGAACTTCCTTTACATTAAAAAAAGATTAGGATTTGTCAAGAATTATGGACCGTATCGCCTTGATGCACATCCAAAATGACGAGCTAGATTTCTACAAGAAGATCGCATGTTGCAGGGTGTCTTTGGTAGAGCTTCAAAACATCTTCAATACAATCCACTATACTTCCCAATGGCAAGAAGACACATAGCAACTCAATGCAAAAAATTACGTGGGCCAGTAACAAAGCAAGTAACCAATGAATGCACTTTCTATTTATTGCAAAACCCCGGGAAGGACACAACCCATAGAGGAGTACATGATGAAAACTTTTAAACATTGGATTATATTTTTCAAAATTTCCTTGATCCTAGTTGTATGATGTTAAAGAAGATTTTTATGATGATGGAAACATCCAAGCACACAACAATGCCGTACCTCACTAGGAAGGCTTTAAACATGAAACAAGGCTTATGGTACATGAATTAAAGGAGTCACTAAACTTTGAGACACTATAGCATATTATGTTCGACTAAAGTATCTACCCACCCACTATATGAAAATGTTTAGTTTACCATTGTTATTGATCTGGATCGATCTGTTCCCCCAAAGATTAAAGATTATTTTGATAAAATTATTTTCAACGCTCAAAACCTTGAGGGATCACTGGACGAAGTCCCATTCTAGTTTCTCATATGCTTTGTCGAGGTTGATCTCTAAGAGAAGAACGTTTTGACCCAGTTCTTTAGCATGTTCCAACCCTTCCCAGACATCAATGATGATTTTCAAGACTGACTTTCTCTTAGTGAACTCTTTTTGTTCTTTGTAAATCCAAAATCAAAGATGTCTTGTAATACATGTTGTGAGGGCTTTTAAAATCATCTTACACTCCATTTGCAACATTTTTACATATATTCAATTGTCAAAATAGTTTTTTTTGTCGTTATTATGAAAAAAAATTACCCTAAGATTAAGGCATCTTGCAAACATACCACTTTTGATGATCTCACAAGACACCATGTGAAGGCACCACACAAGTGTATCTTTGATGATCTTGAAGAACACATTTGTAAGACCACTAAGGCCTAGATTTTTACCCTTAAGAAAGGATCCAATGGCACCAAGAAGTCTCCTTCTAGAAAGTGGCTCTTCAAGCCATCGTGTTAAATTATGAGCGACTTTTTTCGGTCCTAAACTAAGAGATGTGGACCATGCATCCCCTTTTAGTGGTTAGTAGGGAATAGATTCCAAGAAGCTCTTTAAATATGGTTGACTATAAAGTTACGGTTCTCCAATCAATCAAGCACTTAGTCTTGGTTTTGCAAACCATATGGGGTAGAAATTCTTTTTTTAACCTTCTTTTCAGTAGCTTGTACATTTCTTTTGATCTATTAGCTTTCCCCGTGCGCCACTCTCAAAAGTGAAGTCGATGCTTTTTACTCTTTACTTCCTCTTCAAGCCTAACTTTCTTTCTAATTTTGATTAGACGATTTAATACCAAACATTTCTTTGTCTACTTTATCTTCAAGGGAAGAAAACCTTTTGAATATATTCTCTCTTCTTTCTTTTCTTATTGTATGATCTTCATAAGATCGGATTTCTAGATCTAATTGCTTGAGTCAGACAACATGTGAGGGAGAAACTATGGAAAGTCTCCCAGTATGCACACTCTATATCCCACCTAATCTATGGCAAGGAAAAGAGATTAGGATCAACATGAGATCAGGGAGCCCTATTCCCTTGACTTGGGATTGGAAAGTGGCAAAAATCGGGAAATGGTGAAATAAAACCATATCATTATAGGGAGAAAAGTTAAGAGTCCAAAGAAATTCGGCAATGTTTATTTAACACATAGCATCAATCAAATCTTAATTTTTGAAGCTTAGATTAGAACATTTAAAAGAGGATGGTTCTTTAAGCTTGAACATGTCTTTGTGCAAGCTCACATGGTTATAATGATCATTTTCTAGTCCATCAATGAATCAACCCTTCTGCTCCCAATGATCATATGTTGTTTCAACAATGTTGAAATTTTGCATGAGGATATATAAGTAGGGAAGGGAGTCCCGAGTAGCTCATGTCCCAATCCTCTCTGTCTTAGAGTTTGGTGAATACATGGAAATCATAAAAAAGGGATGAGGAACTCTTAAGTTAACTACCCATCCATTTGTGATGACTATCAAAAGTGGAATGCTGACCACCAATGACTGTATCCAAGAACAGTCCGACAGGTACCATGAGGTTCATCCATCAAGATCTAAAGGCGATTAGAAGAAATCTTTTGAATCCTCTACAAGAGGTCCTCTTTTCTAATCTTCACCTCTTGGAAGTAGATAGAAACTAGGTTTAAACTTTTTTCTCTAATCCACTAGTTTATAATCACTACTCTTAATGGACTCGTGAGAAGCCAAATATGAAAAAAATATTATTTCAAATTTAGGTGAGAAATAATTTTTTTTCTATTATGTCTCTTATTTCTTCTTTGTGTTTGCCCCATTTAAAGTGGTTCTACTAGTCATTTTCCCTAAATTGAGATCCTTCCATGCGACCACAATTGAGACCTTGCCTTCGGAGAAACTCTCCCTCTTTTCAAGGGTTTTTGGAACCATTGAGCAGATTATAGAGCTTTCAACCTCTATTTTGTCTTCTTCACTTGTAGAATATTATTCGTAGGAGCCTTAATCTTTAGGAGATGTTAAATCTTCAACAAGACCAAAGCTACTTGATTGGTCCATTACAATGATCTTTTTCGAGCATGAAGCGCTTAATTTCCTTCACTTTCCCTTTCTCTTTTTGCCTTTTTTGAGTTTCTTTCTATTTACTTCTTTGCACTATAGTAAAGCTATTGTTTTCCATTTTCAAACTCATCACAAGTGTGTGCTTATCAACATCTTGTTGTCCATCAACCTGACAATTGGTGGCGACAAGGGTGGGCAAGGGGAGGAAGGATCCAATACCTTGAGAATGGCACTCTAGGTTAGAGCATCTTGCAACTTCGGTTCAAATGCTCTCTTCATCATTGGGCACTCCCTAGTCTTGTGGCCCCTGATGTTATTGAAAGGGTGCGTTTAGAAGGCTTTTATACACGACTTCTTGATCAAATAATTTTGATTCTCGTATGTTGATGTACATCAAGTTTGATAATTCTTTTGTTAGGTCTTCCCACATATGTACTTTCCACTACCACCTAGCATTGAAAGTGGGAAAACCCCTCATAGATGATTCCATTCACATTGCCATTGATCACTAGTAGTCAATTAAAGTGATAATTTCATTGACCTAATGATAAAAGAAATATGAGAGATTGGGTAGTTTAGTCCATAAGAGGAATTTGAGAGTTTCATGTTGTTGAGGGAGAATTTGTCAAGCCACTTGAAAAGGCACATGTTGGTCCTTTGAACTTGTCAACCACCTATATATAAGGCCTAAAAGTCCATATTTTCACTTTCAAATACGAGGAGCATGTGTTTGGTGGGTAAGAATTGGCACTTGCTAATGATGGTACCCCTTGGTAACCACTCTTTCTTGAACGAAGCCATGAGAGTTGTGGTCATGGGACACGAGATCAAAAACTTCGTCAAAGAGGCATGTTCTCTTGAAATCTTATTTAATTTTAGCAAGTTACATATTTAAAACCGCCACACCACTGAAAATTGAACATAAAAAAGAGGAGTGGAAGCTCTTGTTCCTTGAACAATAGCTTCCAAACTAACATTGCTCATGAAAAGGGAGGGGATAGCCATACCCGCTTTGCCCTTAGTTAAAGACTCCTGCATGGAAACAAAACGTTCTTTTCAACAAAACAACTTTTTCTTTGATAGCATAATTTTGGATGTAAACTTGCCAATCAAGAATGATAAGCCTTGAGACTTGCATTGATAGATGTAATCGTCAGCAACGGATAAATAAGCAACATTGATCGTTAGCGATCTCGTCTATGGTTGCAAATGATCATGCAAGGAAAAATGGATAAATGAATTGAGAACTTATTTTCATGCATATGATTCCAAGGTGGTGATTTAGCATATGGAGAAAGTATTTTGATCAACTTCGTAAACCAATTGAGGGAAGGCTCTTAGATGAGAGGGTCACTTCGTGAAGTGACCAAGGCAAGCGAATTGTGGGTGATGAGTTTCTTCAATCACTAACGATTAGCTCAAAGGACAACCCCATGAGAGATCATTCTTATGACCTGCGGGGTGATCAACTTTTAGATGCATCAAGAAATTAATCCTGAATGTGTGAGGCAATGAACATGCGTTATCGTACACAAGCAGCCAAGGCAATCGATTGTGGCAATAATTGGTTAGCGATCAGCAACATTTCCAAGGATGTACAGATTGTGGTCAACCACGGTGACCATTCCACCATCTGTGAAACCTTCCCGTATTCTTGTAGTGGTTGCATCCCTTCTTACGGCTCTTTCGATTAAGTAACCTGCTTATGTAAACAAGAATACTTCATTGCAAAGCACCTATGTTTTATTTCTGGCAAAAGCTCTTAAACGAATAGAAAACAAAGAGATACAAGAAGATTAGAGAGAGGTGCAAAAAAAGGCTGATGATCTTGGTAATGGATCCATTTACTTTTTAGCTTATTGTTTTTTAAAATGACACCTTGTGACGTTATGTTTGAAGGGGGGGGAGGGGGGGATTTTACAATTTCTTATCCTTCTGCCATAGTAGCCTAGGGATTTCTCTATGGACCATTTTGTGGTGGGTTTTTGAAAGTTTGTTAAACATCTTTCCCTTCCGAAATTTTCAGATATTTGTTGCTTTTAATGGCATTTCAAATAGTTGTAGAGAAGCCAATAGGTGATCTGGGAAAAGCTTGCTTCTAGATGATTTGAAGAGTTAACCAAAACCAAAGAGCCTTAATGACGAACTCTGCTAGATCCAGGTGCTCTTAGGATAGGAAAAGAAAAGGTGACTGAAATCTTCACAATCACTTATGCATCACACCATTAGACCAAGGGGAGGGATCACAAACTTTACTAGCTTTGGGATTGGTCCAAATTCTTTTGTGAAGAATCCACCACATTAGGGGATTTCCTTGTTCTTTATTAACAGGCGCCACAAGTCCTTGAACTTGTATTGCCATCTAATCCACGACCAATGAGTACACCACTTCTTATCTACTTCATGAATATTAAGTCTTAATGTAAATCTTGGAATATCTTCCATTTTGTTTCCATTACTCTACTTCGGACCCTTGAAAGGCGGGGGAGCAGGCAAGGAGGGCATTTGCGAACCAACGAATTATAACCAACCCTTGACGATCTAATCATCGCCATGTAATATATGAGTACTCAGAACAGGTTTGGCCGACATGTCTGCTAAAATATCGGAATGCAATGATCAGCACTTTCGTGAAAAAGATTGTCCATGGATACCGAGAAATAGAGAGAGAGAGAGAGAGAGGCCTTCAGCTCCATCTGGCCGCCGGACGATACTTTGAAATCATATTGGATTGATTTTCCTATTACAGTTTATAAATAGTGCAGAAAAGGGAGTATGCGTTGTTTTAATCATAAGATTCGATTGACCGTTCAGTTATTGAACACTGAGAACGAAAGTGGAGCACAAACTTTTAAAAAATCTTAATTGATGTGGGTTATTGAGTCTGAACTTGCCACCTACAATAGCTCTACAATCTACTATATTGTCTGATGAATCTTGCAATGTCGGATATTAGAAATATTAGCAAGAAGTGACACGTCCTTCACTTTAGCCTCTGAAATGAGAATAATGGTTTTGTTTACATTTCCATCCCCAATATTCATTTAAGGAGAGGCAAGAGTTTCAACGATTGTCTTCAACACTCAAAGCTCTTCATGTGAATCCCCTATTACTGATCGCAATTTCTTATTACAGACATTCCATGGACCTACGACTGCAATGCATGCAGATTCGTTGTATTATATATGTGCATGTGGTTCCCTTTCTTGCATTTTTTATTTCTTGTTGCAAGGAATTAGGATATCGTACGCCCAGGAAGGGAATGCCAATCTTATCTGCAAAGGATTTTGATTCCAAAGCTTTGATACAACATTTAATCCTGAATAAAGATTATGTAACTCATTCCTCCACTTGCATGGTGAAAATCATGAGCTTTGCGACTTTAATTATATTTCCCTTATTCGTCCAAGTTCACTAATGAATAACAAGTGATATGGATTGTACCATTTTATTCTGAATCATTGGTTGTCAAGAGACTGAAAATTTACTCTCAAGATATTTGTGTCCATTGTCCTGTGCGTTAAGCATGATAGTGAAGTTAATGATGAAAATTTAAGAGTTCAATACTATTAATACGTATTTTTTCTTGGAAATCCTTTTTCTTTGAAATGGATGATTACGTTGTAGAAGGTAGATTTGTATGGGATATATATATATATATATATATTAAAAGCATCGCCTTAGGTATTTATACTCGATTACGTGAGGTGATGCAAGGAATGCAATTATTCCGAAAGAGGCTTAAAATTCCGATTTACTACTATTTGAAGCAGTAACATGAGTTGTTGCAATCACATTGAGGAGATTGACCCAAAGCTTAGGATAGCTTGTGAAGAGTAGGACCTATATAAAAGCAGCATGATTTCATTGAGGTGGTAGATGGAAGAAGGTTTGAGATTAATTTGCACTAACCTATCAGTACGTATAAAGCGTTACTAGGAAGAAACAACATGGAAAATATGCTTGATCTACACAAACAATATTACATCCCATCTACAAACAATGTGGCATACAAGGTCCATGGAGTGGACTCTGGTGGAATGTGATATCTTTTAATAGGGAAGAAACAATTGAAATTACTATGCAAGACCGAACACAATAGGAATGGCAAAAATGTCAGGGCTTCAAGAAATAAGTTTGGATTTTAGTGCGGATGATGTAAAAGGGACTCGGAATGCATTGCACATCTATCTAATTAGTAATAAAATTAGATTCTAATTTTCAAAGAACAACGGGCATATATAAGAGACTTTTTCTCTTTTTCTGTATGGTTTTGTATGGTTTTTTAACAGACTGACTCTTGCATTGTTTGATAATGTAACCAAGAACTACGTCATGCCAACGTCGGCGTTGCTGAACTACGTCATGCCAACAAATGATAATATGTGTGTTAGAGCATATCACTCATCACACACACACAGAGATCACTCATTTACTACCTGCGCCTCCAGAAAGAGAAGAGGTCGTCGCCACAGCCGCTCATTTTCATGGCGTGAAAGAATGATTTTGTTGTCTTGTCTCGAACAAAAGTGAGTTTGCGGAAGCATCATTCATTACAAAAAGCTTCTTCGATATCTTTGCTTTCAAGAAAAATCTACGCTTCACACTACTACTTCACGTCATTTCCACTCAACTGCTGCTTCTATCTTCACGTTTTTCTGTTTTTAATGGAAATGACTAGACCCCACCAATCGCTTTTGTCTGTCCCACTGGAGACAACGTCCTCATTATAGCACAAAATGGCCATCCATGAATTGTTACCAAAAAAATCTTCCCAAATGACAAGCTACCTCAATTTATTACACATCCTAGCGTTGGGGACATATATGTCTCCATATTCCATAGGCCTTCTTTCTCATTGTGAATGCAAAACAAAATATGTCACAAAGTAGTATGCACACATCATTTTCATATACCTTCATCGTTTCTGCTGACATTTCGCTTATTATGACTATAATAATAATAATAATTTATCTCTTTAATGCATTATTTATCTCTTTAATGCATTATTCTGCTGACGTTTCGCTTATCATGACTATAATAATAATAATAATTAAATGGAATATATATAACTCCATCATCACTAGCTCAAGTTCATGTTCATAAGTCACTCCCCCTCTGGAAAACCATGTTTCAAGACATCTTGGTTGCATCCATAACACACTCTTCATCATATGATATGATCACATATTAAACAAAATCCGTTCGGGAAACCATTGTTTTTTGTTCTCTTTTGGTCAATTATCGACAATGGCAATAAGCTTCCTC
This sequence comes from Ceratopteris richardii, assembly GCA_020310875.1. Taxonomy (NCBI): domain Eukaryota; kingdom Viridiplantae; phylum Streptophyta; class Polypodiopsida; order Polypodiales; family Pteridaceae; genus Ceratopteris; species Ceratopteris richardii. Next base: position 169,891,389 of record CM035414.1, on the reverse strand, counting down.
ACTTAAGTCAAACCCATCTCCTTCTCTAACCTTAACGATAGACACACACACACACACACACACACACACATATATATATATATATATATATATATATATATATATATATATATATATATATATTTATATTTATATTTATATTTATATTTATTATATATATATATATAGAGAGAGAGAGAGAGACTTAGAGAGAGAGATATAGATAAATATAAATATGGGCTAATAGATAGATAGATACACAGATAGATAGATAGATAGATAGATAGATAGATAGATAGGTAGGTAGATAAATAGATAGATAGATAGATAGATAGATAGATAGATAGGTAGATAAATAGCTAGGTAGATAGATAGATAGATAGACAAATACACAAATAGACAGATAGATAGATAGATAGATAGATAGATAGATAGATAGATAAATAGATAGATAGATAGATAGATAGATAGATAGATAGGCAAATAGATAGATAGACAAATAGATAGATAGACAAACACTACAACACATCAAGGGCATACCGACGATCGGCATACCGAGGGTCACGGGTCGACGTCGGTATGACCATCGAAACATTTTGGAAAACCCACTAGGCAATGGATGCGTCGGTACAGATGTGTCGGTATAAGCATCGATATAAGCGTCGGTAATTTACTAGAAACTATCGACGTTCATACCGATGCTCATACCGACGCCCTTTTTTAACCAGGCCCGACAGAAAAAATTCGACATTTCGGGCGTTTTGAAACTAGATCTTCTACTATCGACTTTGCACGCGCAAACAACCTATCTCTCTCTCTCTCTCTCTCTCTCTCTCTCACTCTCTCTCTCTCTCTCTCTCTCTCTCTCTCTCTCTCTCTCTCCCCCTCCCTCTCTCTCTCTCCCCCTCCCTCTCTCTCTCTTTCTCTAAGCACACCTCTATTTTTCTAGATCTGAAGTTTTGGTAAGTATATTGCACATACTGTAGCACTCTTTTTTCTTTGTTTATGTTTTTCCTTTTCTAATATCTTCTCTCTTTAGTTTTGCAATAGATTTTGGAATCAAGTCTTTGGAAATTCGACGAAGGACAATTTCAAGTGGATTTTGATGACAATGATTCAAACAATCACATCGATGTAAGTGACTGTTTTGTTTTCGATTGACATAGAGAGAGAGAAAAAAAAAACATATACATACACCTACACACTCACATATGTATAAACACACTCACATATACATACACACTCACATATACACACACACTCACATATGTACAAATGCAATTGCATATATGCATATGCATACACACATGCATGCATACACATGCATGCATACACATGCATGCATACACATGCATATGCATACAAACATGCATATGCATATGCATACACACATGCATATGCATACAAACATACATATGCATACACACATGCATATGCATACACACATGCATATGTATACACACATGCATATGCATACACACATGCATATGCACACACACATGCATATGCATACAAACATGCATATGCATAGACACATGCATATACATACACATGAGAGAGAGAGAAACATATACATATACATACACACTCACATATGTATAAACACACTCACATATACATACACACTCACATATACACACACACTCACATATACACACACATGCATATGCATACACACATGCATATGCATACACATGAGAGAGAGAGAGAGAAACATATACATACACACTCACATATGTATAAACACACTCACATATACATACACACACATTCACATATGTACAAATGCATATGCATATATATGCATATGCATACACACATGCATATGCATACAAACATGCATATGCATAACACATATGCAAATGCATACACACATGCATATGCATACACACATGAGAGAGAGAGATAAACATATATGTATAAATACACACTCACATATGTATGAACACACTCACATATACATACACACTCACATATACACACACACACTCACATATACACACACATGCATATGCATACACATGAGAGAGAGAAAGAGAGAAACATATACATATACATACACACTCACATATGTATAAACACACTCACATATACATACACACTCACATATACATACACACTCACATATACACACACTCACATATACACACATATGCATATGCATACACACATGCATATGCATACACACATGCATATGCATACACACATGCATATGCATACACACATGCATATGCATACAAACATGCATATGCATACACGCATGCATATGCATACACGCATGCATATGCATACACACATGCATATGCATACACATGCATATGCAAACACACATGCATATGCATACACACATGCATATGCATACAAACATGCATATGCATACAAACATGCATATGCATATGCATACAAACATGCATATGCATATGCATACAAACATGCATATGCATATGCATACAAACATGCATATGCATACACACATGCATATGCATACACACATGCATATGCATACACACATGCATATGCATACACATATGCATATGCATACACATATGCATATGCATACACACATGCATATGCATACAAACATGCATATGCATACACACATGCATATGCATACACATATGCATATGCATACACATATGCATATGCATACACACATGCATATGCATACAAACATGCATATGCATACACACATGATATGCATGTGTGTATGCATACACACATGCATATGCATACACACATGCATATGCATACAAGCATGCATATGCATACAAACATGCATATGCATAGACACATGCATATGCAAGTGTGTATGCATATGCATGTGTGTATGCATATGCATGTGTGTATGGATACACACATGCATATGCATACACACATGCGTATGAATACACACATGCATATGAATGTGTGTATGCATACACACATGCATATGCATACACACATGCATATGCATACACACATGCATATGCATACACACATGCATATGCATACACACATGCATATGCATACACACATGCATATGCATACACACATGCATATGCATACACACATGCATTTTAACATCTCCACATTGGAGCAGATGGGATCTCCACGTACACCTTGGGGAGCGCATGACCATGACGACTCCAAGATATATCACATACGTAATGGAGCTCCAGTCATGGATAAAGTCTTTATGTCAACACATTCGACAACTTTGCTCCATAGAGTTTGGACATTCTGTAATGTCAAAATGGAGCGAAGAGGATAAGGATTCCAAAAATTATATCACACAATCGATATATGAAGAGTACCGGCCAGCACCTGGACATCCTATTGTGAGTTCAGATTGGATTCAGCATACTTGTTGGGGGATTCTTTGACAAGAAGGAGTTTGAGGGTTTGTAGGAGAAAATGAAAAGACCAAAAGAGAAAATACACCTTGGAAGTTTCTGCCGTTTGATTACAATAAGAAAAGTACAATGTTTGAAATACAAGATACACCAATACCTCTGTGCACAATCCCACAGAGTGCCCAATTACAAGATATCCAAGATTCCAATGTCCTCTTGCTGCCGACCTCCTCTGCAACAGACCTCCACCTGCTTCAAGCTTCTCCTTGTGCACACCTTGCACCAAGCTTCCACAAAGGGGGGAGGAGTGAATACCTGCTGTCGGCAAGCGTACACTGCCAAAGGACCTTGAGATACTTGGGGGAACTCTAGCTTAGCACACCTCTGCACCAAAATCCTTGGTCACTCTCTATGCACCTTGCACTTCCACTTCTGTGCGACGTACTCTGGTGACTCTTGCACTTCCCTCTCTTGCTCCACTTGGCCTATGCTCTCTTGCTTACTCCAACCTTGGTCCAAGAATGGCTCTTCCTTGATTTTGGTGTGCCGATCACGTACGCTCCTAACTGCAAGTGAATCTTGGTGCTCACTTTGATGTCCCAAGATTGCTCTCACAAGTGGCAGCCAACTACTCACTGTTTTGTCCTGTAGTGACTTTAGTCTAAAACCAAAAATTTTAATGGGGGCCATACTTTCACCTGTGCGTACACTTTGCCGCTTCACATGCCTTCACATTTCCTTTTAATTCTTCACTTTTGCACATAAGGGGGGTTCACCTGAACCTTCCAAAACACTTTAAAACACACTTTGAACCTTAGGGAAATTAGAGAAAGTACCTCTGCAACCTGCAACCTATTTTCTCCAATTTACCCTTTGTGGACAATTCATTGTGCACTACCTGTGCACTTTGACACCTGCACTTACGCACTTTGACTTTGCACCTGTTGACTTTGACCTTGACCTTGTTGACTTTGACCTGTTGACTTTGACTGCAGTTGACTTTGACCAACATGACATTTATGGGCTCAACAGTTGCCCACCACCTAATGTGCTCTCCGTCCCGGAGAGCGATAGCTAAACTTTGATCACGATGAAGATATAGCCGCAAAAACTTGAATAGGACATCTGAGCAGCAACCAATTCCACCAAAACAGGAGAGAACAAGCACCAGAGAAGAACCAAAATTGGGATTGTGGAATGGCAAAGCAGAAAAGGGGGGCAATGGGAGGGTAGAAAGGAAGGTGAAGGGAGGGCTGAGGGTGCTAAGATGGATTGGGTAGGGAGGGGAAAGGATGTGTCTGGGCATATTGGTAAAGGGAGGGATTGGGAGTAGGAATCAGGGGTCGGGAGGAGGCTAAAATGATCAACCCGGAGGGCTACAGAGGGTACATATGGGAAAGGATTAAACATAAGGTAAGACAAGGTGAGAGTAGACCATTTGGACAATGTTGTGAAATAAAAACATGTGAGAAAGGTGTTCAAAACATGTGGTTTTAGACCAAAAGTCATACAAAAAGTGGGAATTTGTAAAAAGAAATTCAAAAACTGAGTTCATAGGTGCCAAAAAACATGAAAATGACTCCATTTTTGTAAAAAACGGCCAACCGAGGCACAATCCAGAGCCAATAGCTTTGATCCATGAAAAAATAAAAAAAATAAAGTAAAATAAAGTAAAAATAAAAATAAAAATAAAAATGATCGCTCTTTTTTTTATTTATTTATTTATTTATTTATTTATTATTTTTTTTTTCTTTTTTCGTTTCGTTTTCAACTCTCAGACAGAAAATAAAATAAAGAAGAAAATAAAATAAAATAAAATAAATAAAAGATAAAAATTAATAAAAATAAAATAAAATAAATAAATAAAAAAATAATAATAATAATAATAAAAAGAAAATAGAGGGGGGCGGGGGGGGGGGGGGGGGGGGGGGCGGGGGGGCGGGGGGGGGGGGGGGGGGGGGGGGGGCGGGCGGGCGGGCGGGCGGGCGGGCGGGGGGGGCGGGCGGGCGGGGGGGCGGGCGGGGGGGGGGGGGAGGGGGGGGGGGGGGAAAGGGGGGGAAGGGGGGGGGGGGGGGGGGGGGGGGGGGGGGGGAGAGGGGGGGGGGAGGGGGGGAGGGGGGGAGGGGGGGGGGAGGGGGGGGGGGGAGGGGGGGGGGGGAGGGGGGGGGGGAAGGGGGGGGCTGGGGGGATTTTTTTTTTTTTTTTTTTTTTTTTTTTTTTTTTGGGACCCCGCAAATTCCCTAGGGGGCTTTTTTTTTTTTTTTTTTTTTTTTCAATTTAAATTTTTAAATAGCCCAATTTAGAGAAAATCAAGGAAAAATCTGAAAAAAATGCCAAAAAGTGGCCAAAAAATTATAAAAAAGTTCTGATGAAATTTTCTTCATGTGGAGCCTAAAATCCTTCATCAAACCACAGAGATCCTCCATTTATTCCTCAAATTGGGCAATAAAAAGTCACATGAAAAAGGCGACAATACTAGAAAAAGTCCAAAAAAATGCCTGAAAAAATCTGAAAAAATTTCTAAAAAATTCCAAAATTTGTGCCTTTGCAAAGTGGATGAAATGACTGCTAAATTTGCTAAAACCTCAAGAAACAAGCATGAAATGGATAAGAAAACTACTAAAACTTAAGTAAAAATGACGAGAGAAGACTATGTACAACCTGGACAATTTTTTCAGGGTCCAGGTGATCCATAAAACTTCATTTGGCTTGATAGTAGGCCTTGAGCCTTGTATTGTTGACTGAGAGAGAGACTCCTCCATAAACTGCATTTGTACTGCACTTCATTGCTTTAGTCTTCTCCTGGGGCACCCTGGCCATCTGAGAGGAGTACCCTAAATCCTTCATTAGAATGTTATCTCCTCCAGCAACTTTATGATATGATTTGCAAAATTTTAATTTTACTACTCTAGCTTCTTCATCCAGAGGAACCCTATGTTCCCAAATACTGGCAGTAGCAACTTCCACATTCTTGTAAAGCCCTGCACTTGCTACCATAAGAATTGAAATAACAGATGATAGCCATACCAGAATCCATAAAAAAGTGGCCATTGATATATGAATTTGAGTAGCTTTATCACTGCTGCATGTAAGGACTTTGCTTTTCTTCGCTTTGCTATGGCCTTTGACTGCTACTGTTTCAACCTGAGTGATTTCCTCTTTTTCTTCATATGCTTTTTCTATACATGAGTTTGGAAAAATTCCATAGCAGGAGGATGGGTCTTCTGCATGGAGCCAAGCCAACATGTTTTCATCTTCATATAAATCTGCTCTTTCAAATAGGTCTGCTTCTGGGTTGTCCACCACTTCTTCTTCCATACAAATACCGATTGTCTGCATCATGCTAGTATTTTTCTGATTATCTGGGCCTTCTTCTAAAATTATCTGCTGCAACTCTTTTCCCTCTTGCTTTACCCACATTGTGTCCTTGCCCCAATCATGCAGCACATTGGCATGCCTTAACCAAGGTCTCCCAATTAACAGTGGGAAGCTTCCTTCTACCTGTGGCAGCCTTAAAACAACAAAGTCCAAGTTAAAGATAGTACCTTGTATCCTGACTGGGACTCCAGGAACCACTCCCATAGGCCTTACTATGCTTTGGTCTGCCATTGTTACAGTGAAGTTGGCAGGTTGTGAAGGGTATAGTCCAATCTTTTTCATGGTATATTCAGGCATCAAGTTAATGCCAGAACCACCATCCACAATAACTCCTTGAAACTCATGACCTTTAATAGAAATGGTTAGCCGAGGGCTCTTGTAATCTGTGAGGGGTGCTTCCCCTGCATATTTATCTTTATGCATAACAGCAGCTTTTGCCACTAAGCTTGTTGTGGACATTTCATCAATTATCTGCAAGAGTTCTGACCTGAACTTCCCATCAATCCTTATTAAATCAAAAATACTAACCTCCTTTTTCATGGACTTGAGCAGTCTGGAGGCTTCTGATTCCTTAAGAGCTTGGGCTCCATTTGACTTATCCAACTCCTCATGAGCCCTGCTGAATGCATGTCCTATGGCATCACTGGTACCTGTGCAATTTTCCTTTTGCCTTGTGTCTGCACTTGTGGTGGCTTGGTCTTCAGACACACCTTTGTCTCTGTTTAATCCATTAATCAATGATTCTTGACCCCTGTCCACTGGAGCCTTCCCCTTGCTTCTTGTCTGCACAGTAAAAGAGTCGATTTCCTCTAACTGCACCACCCTGGTAGATGGTGATGGCACCTTAACTTGATTTGCCATTTCTTCTTCCTGCACGGAAATCATTTGAATGTGGGGCCCAGATGAAGAGGCTTGATTCTTAGGACAACAAATTGTGTAGTGGTCTCCGGCCTCTGGGCAGTTTCTGCAAGGGGGGGCATTTTCTGGTAGGGTGCACCTACTTTGATAGTGCCCACATTCCCCACATCTGAAACAAATAATTGGCCTTCTAGGCCCATTTCCAAAATTATCCCTCTGTCTAGGGTTATAAGTGTTACCTTGATTGGGTGCAGCTGCCATTACATTTGCTGGTGGCAGGGGTCCTCCTTGTGTCCAGTATGTCGTTGCAGGCATTCCCCTTGATTGGCATTCATGGGCCTCATGGCCAACCTTCCTGCATAATTGGCAAGTTACACTTAACAGAGGGCACTCACTTACTATATGCCCTTGTTTGCTGCACATGGAACACCAAAGACCACTCTTGATGCCTCCTCCTTTGAGCTCCTGCAACTTCTGTCGCAGCTGAGCTAATTCCTCTGCCTGGGCTTCCTCTTCCTTTTGAAGCTTGAGTGCTTCAATCTCCCTTCTCAATTGAGCCACAGCAGTCTCCTCCTCTTTGTAGGGCTTATTTCTCTTTAAGCCCTCCAGCTCCCTCCTCAGCTGGGTCACGGGATCCTCCATGTCTGTACCATATGTTGGTGGTGAAGAAGTTGTCCCATATTGGTGCCTTATTTGCTCCAGTCTTGTAGCCGTGGTGATGAACTCCTCTATGGAGGCTGTAGGTAATACTAATTCCTTTATTTTGCATTGAGTGGCTACTGGTAGGGGCTTGGCTAACCATTTCTTGACAAAAAAATCATGGGGTGGATCTGGTAGTTTGGCCATTAGTGCTTTGGCTCTGGTCACAAATTCTGGGAACTTTTCTCCTGGACCCAATCTCAAGTTCTCTAGCTCTTCTATGATAATCTCTGCTGTGTTCCCCTGCTGGAATTGATTTCTAAAAGCATCCTTCATCAAATCCCAAGTGGTAAAGTGGTTTTCAGCAAACTGGCTGAACCACTTGTCTGCCAGTCCTTCCAATGTGGCTGGGAAGAGTATCAAGAAAGCATCTTCCCTACCCATTAGCCCCCTAGTCTTACATAATGCAAGAAATCGTCGAATGTGCTCATCTGGGTCCTCCTGGGCTAAACCCCTGAAGGAGGGAAATTTTATGTTTAATCTGGAGAGCAAGATTTCTAGGTCCACCTGTCCTGCCATGCTTCCTACCGATGAAGTCGATGAAAGTGGACTCGATGATCTTCTGTTTGTCTTTCTTCTTGTCTGCTTGCACTTGATTCTCAAGGTTTGTGACCGGGTCGCGGTCATGAGCTATGCATAGTCCACTTAAAATAAGACACTTGATAAAAGTATGCACCTTTTGGCCCACTGGAGTAATGTTATCGACACTGGAATATTGTCCTCCAATGGCAATATATAGCCTCCTATGCTCAAAGCTCCTTGGAAGTCCCACCGGGCGTGCCAAATTTGTTGGGGGATTCTTTGACAAGAAGGAGTTTGAGGGTTTGTAGGAGAAAATGAAAAGACCAAAAGAGAAAATACACCTTGGAAGTTTCTGCCGTTTGATTACAATAAGAAAAGTACAATGTTTGAAATACAAGATACACCAATACCTCTGTGCACAATCCCACAGAGTGCCCAATTACAAGATATCCAAGATTCCAATGTCCTCTTGCTGCCGACCTCCTCTGCAACAGACCTCCACCTGCTTCAAGCTTCTCCTTGTGCACACCTTGCACCAAGCTTCCACAAAGGGGGGAGGAGTGAATACCTGCTGTCGGCAAGCGTACACTGCCAAAGGACCTTGAGATACTTGGGGGAACTCTAGCTTAGCACACCTCTGCACCAAAATCCTTGGTCACTCTCTATGCACCTTGCACTTCCACTTCTGTGCGACGTACTCTGGTGACTCTTGCACTTCCCTCTCTTGCTCCACTTGGCCTATGCTCTCTTGCTTACTCCAACCTTGGTCCAAGAATGGCTCTTCCTTGATTTTGGTGTGCCGATCACGTACGCTCCTAACTGCAAGTGAATCTTGGTGCTCACTTTGATGTCCCAAGATTGCTCTCACAAGTGGCAGCCAACTACTCACTGTTTTGTCCTGTAGTGACTTTAGTCTAAAACCAAAAATTTTAATGGGGGCCATACTTTCACCTGTGCGTACACTTTGCCGCTTCACATGCCTTCACATTTCCTTTTAATTCTTCACTTTTGCACATAAGGGGGGTTCACCTGAACCTTCCAAAACACTTTAAAACACACTTTGAACCTTAGGGAAATTAGAGAAAGTACCTCTGCAACCTGCAACCTATTTTCTCCAATTTACCCTTTGTGGACAA
>CM035414.1:169853985-169871485 GCA_020310875.1 Ceratopteris richardii | reverse complement strand
GCCGGTGATGATAAGATCTACTCAAATGTGGACACAAGGATCAAGAGCAGTAGAGGTGAAGCTATGCATGGTTTTCAGTGGATGGGGGTAGAGAATCACTTCAGAGAGAGGTGTTTTCAAGCTTGCGGTGCCATGAAAAGCCACATCTATGGGAGGAAGGGAAAATGTGATTGCAATTGCTTTTTAGCATCAGGACATTTGCTATGCAATTGTCCTTGGATTTGGAGCATTTTTTTTTTGCAGTTTTAACAATAATGATTAGTATCTTCGATAGGAAATATGGTGGTGCAAGAAATACTTCTGAGGAGTTCAATACGGCTGGAAGGTCAATTAAAACTGGCTTGGTAGCTGTGGATGTTGCGAGCCATTGGACATGGGTCTCCACTTTACTACAATTTGCAAATGAGGCATTCATGTATGGAATCAGTGGCTCATTCTGGTATGCAACAAGTTCTAGCGTTCAGATACTTCTTTTTGGTACTGTTGCAATGGAGATAAAACGAAGGGCACCAAAAGCCCATACAGTCATAGAGCTTGTGCGACATCGTTGGGGCCATATAGCAAGCCTTGTATTCATGTATCTTTGTTATTTGAACAACTTACTTGCATGCATGATTCTCTTCATTGGCGCAGGGGAAGCATTGTTGGCATCTACAGGTGTATTTTTCCAATATATATATCCATTAGGAAGTATTGGAAGTGTGTTGAGGAACGCGTGGTGCTGGGCAGCGCAATTGGAGGGGACACTCGGGATAAGGCCATTCTTCGACCATGATTGGAGGGAGATTCATACGGGAAAAAAGGATAAATCTGGGGAGTTTTTTTTCTCTGCTTGTGGGGGGGGGCACCGAGAGGAAGGCATGAGAGAGCATTGAAGGGGGATTCTTCTATTGCAGACGACTGCTTGTTCCTTGTTTTTTGGTGTGTGCAAGACAGTAGGCACGGGGAGTTCTCTGAAGGAGTAGAGGGATCTGAATTTGATCGATGTGTGTGGGGAGGTGCTCGTAGACAACAAAGAGAGTCCCTCTGCTGGAGAAGGGCAGTGGTTGCGAGGTTATATTCGGAGGAAGCCTTAACACCAGGAGGGGGCATGTCTTAATATTTTGGGTTTTAGCTGATCGGCGCCTCCAAAGGAGAAGCTGTACACGCTCGAGAGGGGAGTGTTTGTCGGCTGCTACTGGGGCATGGTAATCACTACGAGGAGCACAAAAAGGGAAAGGGAGATCCAGGAGAGCTCTGGGCGGCAGGGCAGACATGCACCGGGGGGAAGTACATGTGTCATACAAAGGAGGAAGGGAGGACTTGTCGGCTGTGCATAGAAAAGTTGATTGCTGATGTGAAGGCTGCTCTAGGATTCAAGAAGGAGAAGATCGCTGCTGGAAATCAACTACTCTGAGATGAACTATGGAGTGGACGTGGTACTACTACTAGCAAGAAAGAAGGATGTGGCGGGTACTCTTTCTGATGCCGACTTCTATGCTGCATTCATTAACCTGATTGTTTATCTGTCACACAACAATAGGACGCTCTCAGTCACTATAATTGTTTGATTCATGTAAGTGTACTTTAGATGTAATTGTTCGACTTCGGACTTCTTTTGCAAGTTTTGTTGTTGCGCATTTTCGTACATTACGATTGATCTCTGTGCCTCACTGGAACATTCAGTCACATGTGCATTTTCCATCGGTCTGCATTTGTCCAGAATATGTTACATTCAATTGCACATCACTACTCCTCTTCTATTAATTTGGCAAGACTTCATATGTAGTAATGCTGCTATGAACTTATTTCCCACAACAAATAAGAGAGGAATTTTTCTACAAAAGCTGATTTTTTGAACCGTAGAGCACCTCAACGTGTGGATTATATTATCCTCTAGGCGAAGGAGGAAGGTGTTAGAATTCTATGCTACTGTTAGTGGATGAATTTCTCAGCGACATTCACAATCTTGGATTGTGGGCATAAATTGAAATGATTTCGATATATAGATGAAAGCAAATATGTCTGTCTTTTGCTATAAAAAAAATGGACAAGTTTTTCTAGGAGCATCCACGTGAGGGGGGCACACATAGATATATTCGAAGGGGGATCAGAGGAAGAGGGGGCTTTCTCCTCGATGCTAGCAGGAAAGGGGTACTATAAAGCTGATGCTGAACTGGAGGGAAGGAAGGCGGTTGCACAGAGTGGCAGTATGCATACTTGTTTATGAGATGCAATGGGAGGAGCACATTGGTCAAGAAACTCTCTAGCCCGTTGATCTTTTGAGGAATTAGCTTGGTCTTGCTTTGGAGTCGGGAGCGCAAAGAGCTCAAAGTCTCTTGCTTTCGGCCTATGCTATGCCTGCAACCGATTTCTTGCATGAGTAATAGATATGCTATAAGTTTCAGCCAACATGCATTTCAGTGCCTGGCTCTCTTGATGTTTACATTCTCAACAGCATTCAGATTACAGTTCTCTATCCTTAGGCATAATCGCTTGTAGGGCCTTCTTTCTGAATGCTTTATCATCATTGATTCTATGTGATTATGCCCGATGTTGAATTTCTATTGCTCTAACTACTCACGCATGTTTTTTGGGTCCATCTTCGCTCGCATATTTTGGGATGTAGGGATGCATTAGTCATTCGGGTTTCCATTTGAAATCATAATGCGGTATGCTGGTTGTTTTCTTCCAGGTGTGCGCTAAGTATGTTTTCTTGAATGATCCATGTTCATGAATGTTCTTTTCAGCGTGTGATTGAATTTTGTGCTATATGCTTTCTGGGTTATCATCGCACATGCTTGGATCCTTCCATTTTTAATGTTATCATGATGCATATTTGCTCTTTTGTGAGCACTCTTTTGCAAGTTCGCGCTCTCACGGTCAAAGTTTGAGTATATTTGAAGGTTTAAATATGATACCCACAACAATGACGAATTGTTAGATGGTGCTAAGATGGAATATAAGCGTGGAAAATTTAGAACTCTTTCTACATAATAATTCATGTTGTATATGAGCCGTAAGATGTACACACATTGATTGATGATATGATATAAATGAACTGTTCTTGTACTTTATTTTTGTGCATATAGATGGGCAGGCTATAAGTTGCTCCGAGGTAAACAAAAAGAGCGAGGGAGTTGATTGGGAAATTTGAGATTTGGCTCTTGGAAAAGCTGTGAGCGTTGGATTGCATGTAGGAGGGAGTAACTTTAACTGAACGAGGTTAGATGGAATTTGAAATGAGACAGCAGTGCCAAGCAAGTTTAAGGTGATCGAGGATGTCCTTAGTGTAGTTTCTTGGATATGTTCTGAGTATACGTGTGTGTTTGGGTGCGAGAGTAAGGGAGTGTGTGAGCCTACATATCCGGAAAGTGTGTAAAAGAGGAGAGAGGGATAAAGATAGTGTAAGTAAGAAGTTGTGCATGTGGGTGTATGCGAGGTGTGTCGGGTTGTTAGGTGGGTATGAGCGCTTGAGTGTGTGTGAGAGAGGGTGCAAGCAAGGAGAGAGCAAAGGGGAATCGCAAGGGGTACCATTGGGAAGTGGATCTCCGAGTGCATATACATTAGGGTCTGCGTCCCCTTCTCCTCAGCAAAAACATTCAAGTGCAATCAAGAACACAAACGAGAGAAAGTGGGGTTGCACAAGCAAGTTAAGCAAAATAGTATATATACAAAAGGGGGATTCCTCAAGGGGTAATTATGGGATCCAGGTGATCCAATTGGACCGATTCCGAGGGGTTTGAACAAAATAAAGTCTCGTGTAATCATCTTTTCCTTGGGCTCAAGAGCTTATCATTTTGGTGCGTTTGCCGGGAATTGGCTTAGCACATCTCATCGAGAGTGCTACGAGTTCGCTTGGTGCCCCAATCGTGTGGCACAGCCAAGTCGATCCCAAATCTGCTTTGACCTTCATGAAAGAAATGGCTCAACAAAGGCAAGCCTGTGGTTTTGAGAAGACCAACATGAGGCAAATGAATTTTGGACGAAATAGAAGATGCATATATTCTCATTCAACCATGAGAGATCATGCGAACCGAGGGTGGCGATTTGGCCCGATATCAAATTATGTGAGATGCTGGTGTTGCGAGCAGATTGGGCATATAGCCAAATATTGCCCTCGTGTATGCTCCCCGTTGGATTTTGTCCCCACATGTGCGGACTGCGGGAAAAAGAAACTATGCGAGCACGTGTGTGGCTCAAAAGAGGTGATTGACCTAAAGGTCGCAACGAATGAACCAGATAGGTGTTTATCCTCCTTGTATGTGGAAGTTGACAAAGGTGGAGTTACTTCATCGACGGAGACTGCGAGAGCAAGTGAAAGCAAGGACACTCGATCTCATGATCGAGACTTGATAGAACTTGTGAAGAGCTTGGAATGTCAAGTCAATTGGTTGCATGAGGAGCGAGATAATGAGAGGATCAAAATAGCGAAATTAGAGGAAAATCAAGAGAAAATGGCCGAGGTCCTAGAAACTTGGGAAAAGCAAGTACGCGTGTTGAAAAATGAAAACAAGGAAAGGAAAAGAGTAAACAAAAGCTGGAGGCAGAATCTTGTGAAGCCCGAGAGTGAAAACGTGGTCTGGGACTTGAGATCCAGCTTGATGGTAGCCGACTGCTTTGGAGTTGCGATCGAAGGAGAGCTCTCAAGAGACGAGGATGACTTGATGACGAGAGTCGAGCGAATGGAGCATGAAATTGAGAAGGTACAAAGCACAATCTGTCGATACAGTGATCAAGCGAGTAAGGCATGTGACGAGTTCCACCTGGAGTTAGAAAGAATGAAGAGTGCCCAAGCAGAGAGCGATGAGAAAATGAGACATGTAGAAAAAGAGAATGCAAAGCTGAGTAGCAAGCTCGGTAGGTGGATGAATCGGAAAAACGACGAGATGCGAGGACAGGTGGAGGATCCGAGAGCGAGGAAAATGGAGGAAGAGTTGAAAGCGGTGTTGGATAGGTTGGATGCATTCGAAGCAGAGTTAGAAAGAACGAAGAATGAAATGTCGAAAAAAGTGGATGATCTGGAAGTAGAAAATATGAGTAGAATCTGGGAGGAGAGGTCGATTCGAGAAGAGGTTGAAAAGTTGTCTGGCCAAGTCGGGAGGAGCGAGGAGGTTCCTTTGGAAATAGAAAGAAAGATGAGCCATTTAGAAGAGGAGAAGAAGAAAATGTGGGTTCGGTTCCATCAAGTGGATGATGAGATTTTTCGACTCCAAGGCAGTGATGAGCGAAAGGAAGAAGGGATAAGGGATTTAGCTTTGAAGCTCGAGGCATTAAGAGGTGTAGTAATGAATGGTGGCCTTCCAGATCGTATCGCCTAGCTAGAGGACAATATCAGCAAGCTGTCAACTCATGTGGAATCTCTGCGAGGCAGAGGATGGAGATGAAAAAGAAAAAGATGATATGATGGATGCCGGTGAGGACGGCTTGAGTCTGATTAGGGTTTGCTTTGCGGATTGCGAGTCAGAGATGTGAGGACGGATGGACCAAGTCTGTTGTACACTTAGGACTGAAGTGACACTTTTTGAGGTTTCAGGTCGGCAAAGTAATTAGTGTGTGCGGGTTTTGCCAGGACGGGTTGACCATGGCATTAGTGGCTGGATTTTGGCTTGAGTAGCAGCAGAGAGGAGATGTGTCTTATTGGGATGTCCACAGGGGGGATATATGTGTGTGTGTGTCGTGATTGGGATGGTTGGGAAAAGGTCCTTTCTTTTGTCTCCTAATTCTCGAGATGCGGGAATGAAAAAAAAAATGAAAAAATATATATGTTTACGTATGTGTGCGTGTGGCTACGCGCCTATGTGGGCCGATAGGTGGGTGGACCCACTTTGACCGGGTGGTCAAAGCCGCGAACCGACGTCGGTTTCGCACAGGGCTAGCCGTCTGTGTGTCGCGCGCTGCGTTGGGTTGGTAGATGGGTGGAACAAACTCGATCGGGTGGTCGAGTCCACGAGTCGCATCCAGCTTCAGCGTAGGCCGGCAAGTGTGAGTAAATGTGAAAAAAAAAATGATGAAAAAAGAGAAAAAAAATATGGAAAAAAATGAATAAGAAGAATTCCTCGCTCGAGGGGGGACATAAGAGAGGTGAGAGAGCATGATGCTCGGATGGGAATATATGTGTTTGTGTTGTGGGGATTTGGGTTATGTGTGGGCTCCCGATGAAACATGTCAAATTGAAGCTTAAGCTCGGCTAGGGTTTTTGTTGCGATGTGTCTATGGAAAGCTTGGACTTGAGGAATCCAATCGTGCTAGTTGCATTGTTTGTCTGCAAACCTTCCGGAAGTGTTCAGTTTGGCTCTTAGGTGGTGCAATGACTTGTGAAGTTCGGAATCGCGTCGACGATGAGTGATCTTGTTAGAGTGAGCTCGTGTTAGGCTTAAGTGGTCCTTATCGTGTATCCATCAAATTAGAGTGGTGTGGTGGTGACCTAGCATCTGATCTAGTTGACGAGCAAGAAAAACAGAGAGATAGACAGGAAGGCAGGCGCGTAGTGAAAACCCTAGGTCAAAGGGGAATGGAAAATGGGCAACAGGGTCTGATAGAAGTGGAAAAGAAATTAAGCAAGAGAACGTATAAACCAAAAGAGTAGCGGAAAGGAATAACGGATGCGGATCTTGCATGAATGTATGTGGTGTGTATGAAAAAGTAGCAGGAAAGCGATACTGAGGCCCAAAAGGATACCAAGAAGAAGAATTGACTGCGGTTTTTACTTGTGTTCACATTACATGTGAATGGAGAGGAATGACGAGAGAGGGAATGTGGCTTGGCTTCTGCTTGTATGTACGTAGGTTGTGTGTGACGAGAATGCATGTGTGATGTGGAATCTTGATGTGTGTGCTGAGTATATATGTGTGATGTGGATCAAGGATATAATTGTCTTTTCATTTTGGTTGTACATATTGTGATTTGAGGAAGAAAGGTTCTAATGTTTTAATGAAGTTTGCAGATAGGCGGACATGGCGATGAAGATACATCAAGATGGACGAAGATGGTAAGTGAAATGATTGGATTTTGGTACTAACCGATGATTGTATGAGGGTGATTGCAGGTGCTACATAGAGGAAAAAGAGAATAGGCATACAAGGTAAAGATCTGTATTTGATGGAGTGATGATCACATGTTGGATAACTTGAGTGTAGGTAGCATATCGCTCGTCGAGGACGACTTCGCAAATAAGAAGAGGGGAGTATGTTAGCTCATGAACTGGTTGATTTTTATGCACTAACACGCCCCATTTTAGTGAATATTTGTTTGAACATAGGTGTTCTGCAATGAGAATAGATGGCCGGTGATGATAAGATCTACTCAAATGTGGACACAAGGATCAAGAGCAGTAGAGGTGAAGCTATGCATGGTTTTCAGTGGATGGGGGTAGAGAATCACTTCAGAGAGAGTTGTTTTCAAGCTTGCAATGCCATGAAAAGCCACATCTATGGGAGGAAGGGAAAATGTGATTGCAATTGCTTTTTAGCATCAGGACATTTGCTATGCAATTGTCCTTGGATTTGGAGCATTTTTTTTTTGCAGTTTTAACAATAATGATTAGTATCTTCGATAGGAAATATGGTGGTGCAAGTAATACTTCTGAGGAGTTCAATACGGCTGGAAGGTCAATTAAAACTGGCTTGGTAGCTGTGGATGTTGCGAGCCATTGGACATGGGTCTCCACTTTACTACAATTTGCAAATGAGGCATTCATGTATGGAATCAGTGGCTCATTCTGGTATGCAACAAGTTCTAGCGTTCAGATACTTCTTTTTGGTACTGTTGCAATGGAGATAAAACGAAGGGCACCAAAAGCCCATACAGTCATAGAGCTTGTGCGACATCGTTGGGGCCATATAGCAAGCCTCGTATTCATGTATCTTTGTTATTTGAACAAGTTACTTGCATGCATGATTCTCTTCATTGGCGCAGGGGAAGCATTGTTGGCATCTACAGGTGTATTTTTCCTATATATTTATCTATTAGGAAGTATTGGAAGTGTGTGGAGGAACGGGTGGTGTTGGGCAGCGCAATTGGAGGGGACACTCGGGATAAGGCCATTCTTCGACCATGATTGGAGGGAGATTCATACGGGAAAAAAGGATAAATCTGGGGAGTTTTTTTTCTCTGCTTGTGGGGGGGGGGCACCGAGAGGAAGGCATGAGAGAGCATTGAAGGGGGATTCTTCTATCGCAGACGACTGCTTGTTCCTTGTTTTTTGGTGTGTGCAAGACAGTAGGCACGGGGAGTTCTCTGAAGGAGTAGAGGGATCTGAATTTGATCGATGTGTGTGGGGAGGTGCTCGTAGACAACAAAGAGAGTCCCTCTGCTGGAGAAGGGCAGTGGTTGCGAGGTTATATTCGGAGGAAGCCTTAACACCAGGAGGGGGCATGTCTTAATATTTTGGGTTTTAGCTGATCGGCGCCTCCGAAGGAGAAGCTGTACACGCTCGAGAGGGGAGTGTTTGTCGGCTGCTACTGGGGCATGGTAATCACTACGAGGAGCACAAAAAGGGAAAGGGAGATCCAGGAGAGCTCTGGGCGGCAGGGCAGACATGCACCGGGGGGAAGTACATGTGTCATACAGAGGAGGAAGGGAGGACTTGTCGGTTGTGCATAGAAAAGTTGATTGCTGATGTGAAGGCTGCTCTAGGATTCAAGAAGGAGAAGATCGCTGCTGGAAATCAACTACTCTGAGATGAACTATGGAGCGGACGTGGTACTACTACTAGCAAGAAAGAAGGATGTGGCGGGTACTCTTTCTGATGCCGACTTCTATGCTGCATTCATTAACCTGATTGTTTATCTGTCACACAACAATAGGACGCTCTCAGTCACTATAATTGTTTGATTCATGTAAGTGTACTTTAGATGTAATTGTTCGACTTCGGACTTCTTTTGCAAGTTTTGTTGTTGCGCATTTTCGTACATTACGATTGATCTCTGTGCCTCACTGGAACATTCAGTCACATGTGCATTTTCCATCGGTCTGCATTCATCCAGAATATGTTACATTCAATTGCACATCACTACTCCTCTTCTATTAATTTGGCAAGACTTCATATGTAGTAATGCTGCTATGAACTTATTTCCCACAACAAATAAGAGAGGAATTTTTCTACAAAAGCTGATTTTTTGAACCGTAGAGCACCTCAACGTGTGGATTATATTATCCTCTAGGCGAAGGAGGAAGGTGTTAGAATTCTATGCTACTGTTAGTGGATGAATTTCTCAGCGACATTCACAATCTTGGATTGTGGGCATAAATTGAAATGATTTCGATATATAGATGAAAGCAAATATGTCTGTCTTTTGCTATAAAAAAAATGGACAAGTTTTTCTAGGAGCATCCACGTGAGGGGGACACACATAGATATATTCGAATGGGGATCAGAGGAAGAGGGGGCTTTCTCCTCGATGCTAGCAGGAAAGGGGTACTATAAAGCTGATGCTGAACTGGAGGGAAGGAAGGCGGTTGCACAGAGTGGCAGTATGCATACTTGTTTATGAGATGCAATGGGAGGAGCACATTGGTCAAGAAACTCTCTAGCCCGTTGATCTTTTGAGGAATTAGCTTGGTCTTGCTTTGGAGTCGGGAGCGCAAAGAGCTCAAAGTCTCTTGCTTTCGGCCTATGCTATGCCTGCAACCGATTTCTTGCATGAGTAATAGATATGCTATAAGTTTCAGCCAACATGCATTTCAGTGCCTGGCTCTCTTGATGTTTACATTCTCAACAGCATTCAGATTACAGTTCTTTGTCCTTAGGCATAATCGCTTGTAGGGCCTTCTTTCTGAATGCTTTATCATCATTGATTCTATGTGATTATGCCCGATGTTGAGTTTCTATTGCTCTAACTACTCACGCATGTTTTTTGGGTCCATCTTCGCTCGCATATTTTGGGATGTAGGGATGCATTAGTCATTCGGGTTTCCATTTGAAATCATAATGCGGTATGCTGGTTGTTTTCTTCCAGGTGTGCGCTAAGTATGTTTTCTTGAATGATCCATGTTCATGAATGTTCTTTTCAGCGTGTGATTGAATTTTGTGCTATATGCTTTCTGGGTTATCATCGCACATGCTTGGATCCTTCCATTTTTAATGTTATCATGATGCATATTTGCTCTTTTGTGAGCACTCTTTTGCAAGTTCGCGCTCTCACGGTCAAAGTTTGAGTATATTTGAAGGTTTAAATATGATACCCACAACAATGACGAATTGTTAGATGGTGCTAAGATGGAATATAAGCGTGGAAAATTTAGAACTCTTTCTACATAATAATTCATGTTGTATATGAGCCGTAAGATGTACACACATTGATTGAAGATATGATATAAATGAACTGTTCTTGTACTTTATTTTTGTGCATATAGATGGGCAGGCTATAAGTTGCTCCGAGGTAAACAAAAAGAGCGAGGGAGTTGATTGGGAAATTTGAGATTTGGCTCTTGGAAAAGCTGTGAGCGTTGGATTGCATGTAGGAGGGAGTAACTGTAACTGAACGAGGTTAGATGGAATTTGAAATGAGACAGCGGTGCCAAGCAAGTTTAAGGTGATCGACGATGTCCTTAGTGTAGTTTCTTGGATATGTTCTGACTATACATGTGTGTTTGGGTGCGAGAGTAAGGGAGTGTGTGAGCCTACATATCCGGAAAGTGTGTAAAAGAGGAGAGAGGGATAAAGATAGTGTAAGTAAGAAGTTGTGCATGTGGGTGTATGCGAGGTGTGTCGGGTTGTTAGGTGGGTATGAGCGCTTGAGTGTGTGTGAGAGAGGGTGCAAGCAAGGAGAGAGCAAAGGGGAATCGCAAGGGGTACCATTGGGAAGTGGATCTCCGAGTGCATATACATTAGGGTCTGCGTCCCCTTCTCCTCAGCAAAAACATTCAAGTGCAATCAAGAACACAAACGAGAGAAAGTGGGGTTGCACAAGCAAGTTAAGCAAACTAGTATATATACAAAAGGGGGATTCCTCAAGGGGTAATTATGGGCTCTAGGTGATCCAATTGGACCGATTCCGAGGGGTTTGAACAAAATAAAGTCTCGTGTAATCATCTTTTCCTTGGGATCAAGAGCTTATCATTTTGGTGCGTTTGCCGGGAATTGGCTTAGCACATCTCATCGAGAGTGCTACGAGTTCGCTTGGTGCCCCAATCGTGTGGCACAGCCAAGTCGATCCCAAATCTGCTTTGACCTTCATGAAAGAAATGGCTCAACAAAGGCAAGCCTGTGGTTTTGAGAAGACAAACATGAGGCAAATGAATTTTGGACGAAATAGAAGATGCATATATTCTCATTCAACCATGAGAGATCATGCGAACCGAGGGTGGTGATTTGGCCCGATATCAAATTATGTGAGATGCTGGTGTTGGGAGCAGATTGGGCATATAGCCAAATATTGCCCTCGTGTATGCTCCCCGTTGGATTTTGTCCCCACATGTGCGGACTGCGGGAAAAAGAAACTATGCGAGCACGTGTGTGGCTCAAAAGAGGTGATTGACCTAAAGGTCGCAACGAATGAACCAGATAGGTGTTTATCCTCCTTGTATGTGGAAGTTGACAAAGGTGGAGTTACTTCATCGACGGAGACTGCGAGAGGAAGTGAAAGCAAGGACACTCGATCTCATGATCGAGACTTGATAGAACTTGTGAAGAGCTTGGAATGTCAAGTCAATTGGTTGCATGAGGAGCGAGATAATGAGAGGATCAAAATAGCGAAATTAGAAGAAAATCAAGAGAAAATGGCCGAGGTCCTAGAAACTTGGGAAAAGCAAGTACGCGTGTTGAAAAATGAAAACAAGGAAAGGAAAAGAGTAAACAAAAGCTGGAGGCAGAATCTTGTGAAGCCCGAGAGTGAAAACGTGGTCTGGGACTTGAGATCCGGCTTGATGGTAGGCGATTGCTTTGGAGTTGCGATCGAAGGAGAGCTCTCAAGAGACGAGGATGACTTGATGAGGAGAGTCGAGCGAATGGAGCATGAAATTGAGAAGGTACAAAGCACAATCTGTCGATACAGTGATCAAGCGGGTAAGGCATGTGACGAGTTCCACCTGGAGTTAGAAAGAATGAAGAGTGCCCAAGCAAAGAGCGATGAGAAAATGAGACATGTAGAAAAAGAGAATGCAAAGCTGAGTAGCAAGCTCGGTAGGTGGATGAATCGGAAAAACGACGAGATGCGAGGACAGGTGGAGGATCCGAGAGCGAGGAAAACGGAGGAAGAGCTGAAAGCAGTGTTGGATAGGTTGGATGTGTTCGAAGCAGAGTTAGAAAGAACGAAGAATGAATTGTCGAAAAAAGTGGATGATCTGGAAGTAGAAAATATGAGTAGAATCTGGGAGGAGAGGTCGATTCGAGAAGAGGTTGAAAAGTTGCCTGGCCAAGTCGGGAGGAGCGAGGAGGTTCCTTTGGAAATAGAAAGAAAGATGAGCCATTTAGAAGAGGAGAAGAAGAAAATGTGGGTTCGGTTCCATCAAGTGGATGATGAGATTTTTCGACTCCAAGGCAGTGATGAGCGAAAGGAAGAAGGGATAAGGGATTTAGCTTTGAAGCTCGAGGCATTAAGAGGTGTAGTAATGAATGGTGGCCTTCCAGACCGTATCGTCTGGCTAGAGGACAATATCATCAAGCTGTCAAATCATGTGGAATCTTTGCGAGGCAGAGGATGGAGATGAAAAAGAAAAAGATGATATGATGGATGCCGGTGAGGACGGCTTGAGTCTGATTAGGGTTTGCTTTGCGGATTGCGAGTCAGAGATGTGAGGACGGATGGACCAAGTCTGTTGTACACTTAGGACTGAAGTGACACTTTTTGAGGTTTCAGGTCGGCAAAGTAATTAGTGTGTGCGGGTTTTGCGAGGACGGGTTGACCATGGCATTAGTGGCTGGATTTTGGCTTGAGTAGCAGCAGAGAGGAGATGTGTCTTATTGGGATGTCCACGGGGGGATATATGTGTGTGTGTGTCGTGATTGGGATGGTTGGGAAAAGGTCCTTTCTTTTGTCTCCTAATTCTCGAGATGCGGGAATGAAAAAAAAAAAAGAAAAAATATATATGTTTACGTATGTGTGCGTGTGGCTACGCGCCTATGTGGGCCAATAGGTGGGTGGACCCACTTTGACCGGGTGGTCAAAGCCACGAACCGACGTCGGTTTCGCACAGGGCTAGCCGTCTGTGTGTCGCGCGCTGCGTTGGGTTGGTAGATGGGTGGAACAAACTCGATCGGGTGGTCGAGTCCACGAGTCGCATCCAGCTTCAGCGTAGGCCGGCAAGTGTGAGTAAATGTGAAAAAAAAATGATGAAAAAAGAGAAAAAAAATGTGGAAAAAAATGAATAAGAAGAATTCCTCGCTCGAGGGGGGACATAAGAGAGGTGAGAGAGCATGATGCTCGGATGGGAATATATGTGTTTGTGTTGTGGGGATTTGGGTTATGTGTGGGCTCCCGATGAAACATGTCAAATTGAAGCTTAAGCTCGGCTAGGGTTTTTGTTGCGATGTGTCTATGGAAAGCTTGGACTTGAGGAATCCAATCGTGCTAGTTGCATTGTTTGTCTGCAAACCTTCCGGAAGTGTTCAGTTTGGCTCTTAGGTGGTGCAATGACTTGTGAAGTTCGGAATCGCGTCGACGATGAGTGATCTTGTTAGAGTGAGCTCGTGTTATGCTTGAGTGGTCCTTATCGTGTATCCATCAAATTAGAGTGGTGTGGTGGTGACCTAGCATCTGATCTAGTTGACGAGCAAGGAAAACAGAGAGATAGACAGGAAGGCAAGCGGGTAGTGAAAACCCTAGGTCAAAGGGGAATGGAAAATGGGCAAGAGGGTCTGATAGAAGTGGAAAAGAAATTAAGCAAGAGAACGTATAAACCAAAAGAGTAGCGGAAAGGAATAACGGATGCGGATCTTGCATGAATGTATGTGGTGTGTATGAAAAAGTAGCAGGAAAGCGATACTGAGGCCCAAAAGGATACCAAGAAGAAGAATTGACTGCGGTTTTTACTTGTGTTCACATTGCATGTGAATGGAGAGGAATGACGAGAGAGGGAATGTGGCTTGGCTTCTGCTTGTATGTACGTAGGTTGTGTGTGACGAGAATGCATGTGTGATGTGGAATCTTGATGTGTGTGCTGAGTATATATGTGTGATGTGGATCAAGGATATAATTGTCTTTTCATTTTGGTTGTACATATTGTGATTTGAGGAAGAAAGGTTCTAATGTTTTAATGAAGTTTGTAGATAGGTGGACATGGCGATGAAGATACATCAAGATGGACGAAGATGGTAAGTGAAATGATTGGATTTTGGTACTAACCGATGATTGTATGAGGGTGATTGCAGGTGCTACATAGAGGAAGAAGAGAATAGGCATACAAGGTAAAGATCTGTATTTGATGGAGTGATGATCACATGTTGGATAACTTGAGTGTAGATAGCATATCGCTCGTCGAGGACGAATTCGCAAATAAGAAGAGGGGAGTATGTTAGCTCATGAACTGGTTGATTTTTATGCACTAACACGCCCCATTTTAGTGAATATTTGTTTGAACATAGGTGTTCTGCAATGAGAATAGATGGCCGGTGATGATAAGATCTACTCAAATGTGGACACAAGGATCAAGAGCAGTAGAGGTGAAGCTATGCATGGTTTTCAGTGGATGGGGGTAGAGAATCACTTCAGAGAGAGGTGTTTTCAAGCTTGCGGTGCCATGAAAAGCCACATCTATGGGAGGAAGGGAAAATGTGATTGCAATTGCTTTTTAGCATCAGGACATTTGCTATGCAATTGTCCTTGGATTTGGAGCATTTTTTTTTTGCAGTTTTAACAATAATGATTAGTATCTTCGATAGGAAATATGGTGGTGCAAGTAATACTTCTGAGGAGTTCAATACGGCTGGAAGGTCAATTAAAACTGGCTTGGTAGCTGTGGATGTTGCGAGCCATTGGACATGGGTCTCCACTTTACTACAATTTGCAAATGAGGCATTCATGTATGGAATCAGTGGCTCATTCTGATATGCAACAAGTTCTAGCGTTCAGATACTTCTTTTTGGTACTGTTGCAATGGAGATAAAACGAAGGGCACCAAAAGCCCATACAGTCATAGAGCTTGTGCGACATCGTTGGGCCATATAGCAAGCCTCGTATTCATGTATCTTTGTTATTTGAACAAGTTACTTGCATGCATGATTCTCTTCATTGGCGCAGGGGAAGCATTGTTGGCATCTACAGGTGTATTTTTCCTATATATTTATCCATTAGGAAGTATTGGAAGTGTGTGGAGGAACGGGTGGTGCTGGGCAGCGCAATTGGAGGGGACACTCGGGATAAGGCCATTCTTCAACCATGATTGGAGGGAGATTCATACGGGAAAAAAGGATAAATCTGGGGAGTTTTTTTTCTCTGCTTGTGGGGGGGGGCACCGAGAGGAAGGCATGAGAGAGCATTGAAGGGGGATTCTTCTATCGCAAACGACTGCTTGTTCCTTGTTTTTTGGTGTGTGCAAGACAGTAGGCACGAGGAGTTCTCTGAAGGAGTAGAGGGATCTGAATTTGATCGATGTGTGTGGGGAGGTGCTCGTAGACAACAAAGAGAGTCCCTCTGCTGGAGAAGGGCAGTGGTTGCGAGGTTATATTCGGAGGAAGCCTTAACACCAGGAGGGGGCATGTCTTAATATTTTGGGTTTTAGCTGATCGGCGCCTCCGAAGGAGAAGCTGTACACGCTCGAGAGGGGAGTGTTTGTCGGCTGCTACCGGGGCATGGTAATCACTACGAGGAGCACAAAAAGGGAAAGGGAGATCCAGGAGAGCTCTGGGCGGCAGGGCAGACATGCACCGGGGGGAAGTACATGTGTCATACAGAGGAGGAAGGGAGGACTTGTCGGCTGTGCATAGAAAAGTTGATTGCTGATGTGAAGGCTGCTCTAGGATTCAAGAAGGAGAAGATCGCTGCTGGAAATCAACTACTCTGAGATGAACTATGGAGCGGACGTCGTACTACTACTAGCAAGAAAGAAGGATGTGGCGGGTACTCTTTCTGATGTCGACTTCTATGCTGCATTCATTAACCTGATTGTTTATCTGTCACACAACAATAGGACGCTCTCAGTCACTATAATTGTTTGATTCATGTAAGTGTACTTTAGATGTAATTGTTCGACTTCGGACTTCTTTTGCAAGTTTTGTTGTTGCGCATTTTCGTACATTACGATTGATCTCTGTGCCTCACTGGAACATTCAGTCACATGTGCATTTTCCATCGGTCTGCATTCGTCCAGAATATGTTACATTCAATTGCACATCACTACTCCTCTTCTATTAATTTGGCAAGACTTCATATGTAGTAATGCTGCTAGTATGAACTTATTTCCCACAACAAATAAGAGAGGAATTTTTCTACAAAAGCTGATTTTTTGAACCGTAGAGCACCTCAACGTGTGGATTATATTATCCTCTAGGCGAAGGAGGAAGGTGTTAGAATTCTATGCTACTGTTAGTGGATGAATTTCTCAGCGACATTCACAATCTTGGATTGTGGGCATAAATTGAAATGATTTCGATATATAGATGAAAGCAAATATGTCTGTCTTTTGCTATAAAAAAAATGGACAAGTTTTTCTAGGAGCATCCACGTGAGGGGGGCACACATAGATATATTCGAAGGGGGATCAGAGGAAGAGGGCGCTTTCTCCTCGATGCTAGCAGAAAAGGGGTACTATAAAGCTGATGCTGAACTGGAGGGAAGGAAGGCGGTTGCACAAAGTGGCAGTATGCATACTTGTTTATGAGATGCAATGGGAGGAGCACATTGGTCAAGAAACTCTCTAGCCCGTTGATCTTTTGAGGAATTAGCTTGGTCTTGCTTTGGATTCGGGAGCGCAAAGAGCTCAACGTCTCTTGCTTTCGGCCTATGCTATGCCTGCAACCGATTTCTTGCATGAGTAATAGATATGCTATAAGTTTCAGCCAACATGCATTTCAGTGCCTGGCTCTCTTGATGTTAACATTCTAAACAGCATTCAGATTACAGTTCTCTGTCCTTAGGCATAATCGCTTGTAGGGCCTTCTTTCTGAATGCTTTATCATCATTGATTCTATGTGATTATGCCCGATGTTGAATTTCTATTGCTCTAACTACTCACGCATGTTTTTTGGGTCCATCTTCGCTCGCATATTTTGGGATGTAGGGATGCATTAGTCATTCGGGTTTCCATTTGAAATCATAATGCGGTATGCTGGTTGTTTTCTTCCAGGTGTGCGCTAAGTATGTTCTCTTGAATGATCCATGTTCATGAATGTTCTTTTCAGCGTGTGTTTGAATTTTGTGCTATATGCTTTCTGGGTTATCATCGCACATGCTTGGATCCTTCCATTTTTAATGTTATCATGATGCATATTTGCTCTTTTGTGAGCACTCTTTTGCAAGTTCGCGCTCTCACGGTCAAAGTTTGAGTATATTTGAAGGTTTAAATATGATACCCACAACAATGACGAATTGTTAGACTGTGCTAAGATGGAATATAAGCGTGGAAAATTTAGAAATCTTTCTAC
>CM035414.1:169818985-169838985 GCA_020310875.1 Ceratopteris richardii | reverse complement strand
GAAGAGGTTGTTGGAGAAACACTCAATAATTGGACATATATTTGAAGGTCAAAGTCTTAGGAAGAAAACCCCATGCCTATGTGAAGGGACAAATTCACAAGTGTATCATACTTGTAAAGTTAGTTCACTTTAGTTCTAGAAGTTTTTTTAAAAATCACGGGAATGAGAAAGTCTATATAAGTTAGTTAGTATTAACTGACGCGAAGAGAGTGAGAGAGAGAGAAAGTGAGAAGAACTCATTTTTGTATGACTGAGTATAGTCGGGCTTCTCTGAGTGAGAAAGCCTTTGTAAAACTTCTGAGTTTTTATAGTTATGAGAAGAACTGAGTAAAGTTCTGTGTATGAGCCTCTCTCCATCATCTCCATGATTACCTACTGTGTGATGAGTTACAAAGATCAAGTTTTCCAAGCAACTCGATGCCTGGCATCGAATCTCTGTTGATAAGTCATATTTTCTTTTATATTTTTCATTCAGTACTGAAGTGTTTGAAAAACATGATGTTGTTGGAGCAACTCGATGCCTGGCATCGAATTCCAGTTGATAAGTCATATTCTAAGTGTGCATGAAATCACCTCTAGTTTTGGTGTCCAAAAGATCAAGACTTTATGCGGGAAGTCGATGCCCGGCATCGAATCCCTGCTGAAAAGTGGCCAAAAACATCCCAAGTCGATGCCCGGCATCGAATTCTCGTTGCAAGTCGATGCTAGGCATCGAATTCTAATTTTAAACAGGCGCTCTTACTAAAACAGGCAAGTTTTCCAGTTTTGGAAGGTCATACAGGGTCATCTTGTGAGGGCCATAACTTGAGTTCTAGAGCTCCGTTTGATGCATATGATAGCTTGTTGGAAAGCTCTACTCTTCTAGTTTCAGCCTATAAAGTTTCATGGAGAAAGCATACTTGAGCTAGGAGAAATTAGCAAAATACTGAAGGTATGTCATTTCAGTGACTAGGAATTTCTGTAGAAGCAAAGTTCTCACTTTAGGCTATCATTTCTCAAAGTTTGGAGTGGCAATGAGTTAATGGTGACCATAGAGGTGTTCTAGTGTCACCTTAATTCATTTCTTGTGGTGTTTCATACATCAACAAGTGGTATCAGAGCAGAAAGATTCTCGAGAGCAGAAGACGACAAAGGTACGAGAAGTTTTGTAAAGTTTTCCATTAAAGTTTGAAAGGTGAAGCATTTGAAGACACAAGGCATCAAAAGGTTACTTCAAAAGTATCCTCATACACAAAGAACTTCAAAAGGTATTATCCTTTATCCTTTAAGCTCACAGGTTGCAGCAGAAGGAAAGAACTATGGCAGATCATATCTCCATTGACAAACTGGACAGAGATAATTACCCCGCATGGGTAATGAGAATGGAAGCCTTACTTATGAGTAAGGATCTCATGGTATATGTTACAGGTGAAGAAGAGAAGCCAGTATTTGAAGATGAAAGCCGACCAAAGAAAGAGGAACTTGATGCTTTAAAGCATTGGCAGAAGAAGGATGCAAGTGCAAAAGCCTACATCTACAATACAATCTCTGATCATTTGCTACCACACATCAGAGGATTGGAATCATCAGAAGATATATGGAATGCATTGGAATATCATTTCCAAAGCACTACTAAAGCACGGAAAGCAAGTCTATGGTCAGAGTTTACAACATTCAAGAAGAAGCCAA
The DNA here is from genome assembly GCA_020310875.1 of Ceratopteris richardii. NCBI lineage: Eukaryota > Viridiplantae > Streptophyta > Polypodiopsida > Polypodiales > Pteridaceae > Ceratopteris > Ceratopteris richardii. Next base: position 169,837,317 of record CM035414.1, on the reverse strand, counting down.
GTCAAACCATTAGTGATTATGTCACTAAGATGAAGGATCTAGCAGATAGTCTTGGATCCATAGATGAAGATGTTGAAGATCATAGATTGATTGCTCAACTACTTGCAGGCTTGAGAGGGGATGAAAGGTGGAAACCTTTTGTCTTATCAACAGAACTTTCATTAAATCATTATGTTCCAGATTTGAACCAGTTGCTTGGTTTGATGCTCACATATGAGCAAGACTTGAAGGGAGATGGAGATAAAGGACAAAGTTCTGCAATGTACATGAAGAACAAGAAGAAAGGAGATAAAGGTAAAGCAAAGGATGAAGAGGAGTCTAATTCTCAAGCTTATTATGCAAGAGGTAAAGGCACTGGCAAAGGAAGAGCAAGAGGTTTTGGAAGAGGAAGAGGTAATCAAAATAACAACAAAAAGGCTTGTTGGATCTGTGGATTGAGTAATCATTTGGCTCATGACTGTTGGCACAACCAACAAGGATCAAACCAGAATCAAAACAACAATAACAGAGGTCGAGGTGGAAGATATCAAAGTAATTTTCAAAGAGGTAGACAAAGTCAAAGAGGAGGCTATGGTAGAGGTGGAGGAAGAAGTTGGGGACAGAATCAATCCTACAACACCACCTACTACAACTATGCAAATGACACACAGAATGAAAGTCATACATCATTGATGATGAATTCAATCAGCACATCAGACAAAGAAGATCTAAAGGTATTTTACATTGACTCTGGATGTTCTAATCATTTGTCAGGAAACATAGAATTGATGTCAGATTTGGAAAAAGGCATTTCTAGTCACACAGTTCAAACTGGTGATAATACAAGACATAGTGTACATTCAATTGGAAAAGTGAAATGCAAGAGTGGAGCAGATTTGCTAACCAATGTTTTGTATGTTCCTACAATACCTAAAAACTTGATTAGTGTGGGACAGATAGTTGAAAAAGGTTTTCAAGTCAGGTTTACAAATGAAGGAGTATTTGTGGAAGATCCAGAGAATGGATATAATCAGATTGTCTCTGGTAAGAAAGAAGGTAGACTCTTTACTTTAAGAGTGCAAGGGAACATTGGTCAAGCTTTGCTCACACATGGTGAAGGAGTGATTACAGAACTTGATCTCTGGCATAAGAGATTAGGTCACTTTAATGAAAGAGGAATTAAAGCTATGGTTGCTAATCAGTCTGTACTAGGATTACCAAATGTGCAAAGTCAACATATGGTTTATAAATGTGAAGCATGTCAAATGGGTAAAGCACACAGGTTACCATTTCAGAAGAAAGGATTCAAACATGATGGAGTACTTGAGCTCATTCATACAGATGTATGGGGACCAACAAAAGAAGGATCTATCAGTGGCTCAAGGTATTATGTTCTTTTCATTGATGATGCTACAAGATGGATAACATTATATGTTTTGAAGGAAAGATCAGAAGTGTTTGGAGCTTTCAAGCATTTTCATGCATATGCAGAGAGAGTCACAGGTCAAAAGCTTAAGAGACTGAGGTCTGATGGAGGGGGAGAATACTTCTCCCAAGAGTTCAATGATTATCTTTGGAATGCAGGTATTAAGAGAGAAATAACTTGCAGGTATACACCACAACAAAATGGTGTAGCAGAAAGAAGGAACAGGACTTTGGTTGAGTTTGCTAGAGCTATGCTGAAGGAGAAGAATTGTCCAAATTATCTTTGGGCTGAAGCTGTAAATACAGCTACATATCTTGTGAATAGATTACCATGTGCAGCTCTGAATGGAATGACTCCATATGAAGCTTGGTGGGGTAAGAAACCAACACTAGATCATTGTAGAGTGTTTGGATCAATTGCATATGCTTATGTGCCATCACAACTTAGACATAAACTTGAACCAAAGGCAGAAAAATATGTGTTCATTGGTTATGATGAAAAGCAGATGGGTTACAGATTGTGGAATCCTCTAACCAAACAATTTATTGTTTCTAGAGATGTTACATTTGATGAACAGAAAAGTTGGTATGCAGATCAAAGTCATACAGCTGAAGAATTTGAAGAAGAGGTAAGAAGATGTGAGAAAGGAAAATCAATTGTGCAGGTGAATAGAGATGAAGACTATATGCAAGCAAGTACATCCAGAAGTGGATTAACAAGAATGAATGAAGAAGCTCCTATATTTGATGAAGAGGTGTATCCAGAAACTTATGAAGAATGTGAACCAAGAAGGTCAAGCAGGACAAGGAGACAACCAGAAAGGTATTCTTATGATACTTCTTACATAACTCAGAAGAACTATGCATATATGGTCAAAGATGATGAAGAACCTCAGAACTATGATGAAGCTAAAGGTAAAAAGCAATGGGAAGAAGCAATGAAGGAAGAGTTCAATGCACTGGAGGAGAACAAGACATGGGAACTTGCTCCTAAACCAAATGGTAAGAAAGTAATTGGAAATAAATGGGTTTATAAAGTGAAGAAGCTTGCAGATGGAAGTATAGCCAGATACAAAGCTAGATTGGTGGTGAAAGGCTATGCCCAGACCTATGGCATAGATTATGATGAGACATTCAGTCCCGTAGCTAAGATGTCAACTATAAGGACAATCATTGCTATTGCAGCTTCAAAAGGATGGACTCTAAGTCAATTGGATATAAAGAATGCATTCTTGAATGGATACATATCAGATGAGGTATACATGGAACAACCTCAAGGGTTTATAGATTTCAGGTATCCAAATTTTGTTTGCAGGTTGAGAAGAGCATTGTATGGATTGAAGCAAGCTCCAAGAGCTTGGAACTATAGACTGGTGAAGTATCTCAATGATCTTGGATATCAAAGTTCAAAAGCAGACTCAAGTCTACTTATCAAAAGAACAGAGGAAGGTACAATCTACATTTGTATTTATGTAGATGACATTATAATCACAGGTACTTCAGATGAAGGAATCAAGGAGGTAAAGAGATTACTTGAGAAAGAGTTTAAGATCAGTGACCTAGGAAAGTTATCATACTTTCTTGGAATGGAAGTTACTTATACAGATCATGGCATATATGTGTCACAAGAAAGGTATCTTCTGAACTTGTTGAAGAAGTTTGATATGGAAAATTGCAGAGAAGCTTCGACTCCACTTGAAGTTAATCACAAGCTCAGTAAATATGATGGTGCAGAATACAAAGATATGAGGAAGTATCAATCTCTTGTGGGTAGTTTGATTTATGCTACACTAACAAGACCTGATCTTAGTTATGCAGTGGGAGTTTTGTCACAATTCATGCATTGTCCAAAGGACCCACATTGGATTGCAGGTCAAAGAGTTCTCAGATATATCAAAGGAACTATAAAGGAAGGATTATATTATCCTTTTACATCAGATTTGAAGTTGAGAGCCTACAGTGACTCAGACTGGGCAGGTAACCAAGATGACAGAAGATCAACTCATGGTTACATGATATACATTGGTGATAAGCTTGTAAGTTGGTGTTCAAAGAAACAACATACAGTAGCATTATCATCAACTGAAGCAGAGTACAAAGGACTTGTGGAAGCAGCTAAGGAAGTCATATGGATGCAGACATTGTTCAAGAGCTTAGGCATTGATCAAGGTACACCTACAATACATGGAGATAATATGAGTTCACTTTATCTTGCAGCAAATCCAGTATTTCATGCAAGGACAAAGCACATAGAGATACAGTATCATTTTCTCAGAGAAAAGGTAATGGAGAAGGAGATTGAAGTGGAGTATATTTCTACTAAAGATCAATTAGCAGACATAATGACAAAGAGCTTGGATGGTGTGAAGACCAGCAGATTCAAAAGCATGGCAGGAGTAAAAGAAAAGAAGATGATATGAAGAGACAGGGAATGTCAATTAGTGATTGAGGGGGAGCTGTTGGAGAAACACTCACTAATTGGACATATATTTGAAGGTCAAAGTCTTAGGAAGAAAACCCCATGCCTATGTGAAGGGACAAATTCACAAGTGTATCATACTTGTAAAGTTAGTTCACTTTAGTTCTAGAAGTTTTTTTAAAAATCACGGGAATGAGAAAGTCTATATAAGTTAGTTAGTATTAACTGACGCGAAGAGAGTGAGAGAGAGAGAAAGTGAGAAGAACTCATTTTTGTATGACTGAGTATAGTCGGGCTTCTCTGAGTGAGAAAGCCTTTGTAAAACTTCTGAGTTTTTATAGTTATGAGAAGAACTGAGTAAAGTTCTGTGTATGAGCCTCTCTCCATCATCTCCATGATTACCTACTGTGTGATGAGTTACAAAGATCAAGTTTTCCAAGCAACTCGATGCCTGGCATCGAATCTCTGTTGATAAGTCATATTTTCTTTTATATTTTTCATTCAGTACTGAAGTGTTTGAAAAACATGATGTTGTTGGAGCAACTCGATGCCTGGCATCGAATTCCAGTTGATAAGTCATATTCTAAGTGTGCATGAAATCACCTCTAGTTTTGGTGTCCAAAAGATCAAGACTTTATGCGGGAAGTCGATGCCCGGCATCGAATCCCTGCTGAAAAGTGGCCAAAAACATCCCAAGTCGATGCCCGGCATCGAATTCTCGTTGCAAGTCGATGCTAGGCATCGAATTCTAATTTTAAACAGGCGCTCTTACTAAAACAGGCAAGTTTTCCAGTTTTGGAAGGTCATACAGGGTCATCTTGTGAGGGCCATAACTTGAGTTCTAGAGCTCCGTTTGATGCATATGATAGCTTGTTGGAAAGCTCTACTCTTCTAGTTTCAGCCTATAAAGTTTCATGGAGAAAGCATACTTGAGCTAGGAGAAATTAGCAAAATACTGAAGGTATGTCATTTCAGTGACTAGGAATTTCTGTAGAAGCAAAGTTCTCACTTTAGGCTATCATTTCTCAAAGTTTGGAGTGGCAATGAGTTAATGGTGACCATAGAGGTGTTCTAGTGTCACCTTAATTCATTTCTTGTGGTGTTTCATACATCAACAGAGGTGGCAGAAATCAAAGAGGAAATTTCAGAGGCAGAGGTGGTAGGAGTTACTTTGGAAGAAATGCAGGTAGAGGATTCCAAAGTCAACAATATAACAATACCTACTACAATTACGCTTCAGAACAGAAGGAGGAGTCAACATTAATATTGAATGCTACTTGTGAAAGGCAGAGTGAAGATCAAAGAGTCTTCTACATTGACTCAGGATGTAGCAATCACCTGAGTGGAAACATATCATTGATGACTGATTTGGAGAATAAAGTTTCTAATCATGTTGTTCAGACAGGTGACAACACAAAGCATAAAGTGAAGTCAATTGGATCAGTGAAAGCTAAAGACGGTAGTACCTTACTGGGTAAGGTTCTGTATGTTCCTACAATTCCTAAGAATTTGATAAGTGTAGGACAAATTGTTGAAAAGGGATATGAAGTAAGATTCACTAATGAAGGAGTATACGTGGAAGATCCCAGTCAAGGATATAAACAGATTGTTTCAGGAAAGAAAGAAGGAAGACTGTTTACACTGAAGATTCAAGGTAACATTGGTCATGTTTACATATGAAGATTCAAGGTAACATTGGTCATGTTTACATATGAAGGACAGAAAATTTCTGAGTTAGATCTTTGGCACAAGAGGCTGGGACATTTCAATGAAAGAGGAATTAAAGATATGATTAACAATGGTTCAGTGCTTGGATTGCCTAATGTTGCAGGTCAACATATGACATACAAATGTGAGGCATGTCAATTAGGTAAAGCTCATAAGAATTCTTACTCCAAGCATGGTTTTATGTACTCAGAGAAGCTTGAGTTGGTACACACAGATGTGTGGGGACCATCAAAAGATTTCAGTATAAATGGATCAAGGTATTATGTGATTTACGTTGATGATGCTACTAGATGGATCACTATCTATGTGATCAAGGATAAGTCAGAAGTATTCAATACATTCAAACATTATCATGCGTATGCAGAAAGAACTATAGGTCATAAACTGAAGAGATTAAGATCAGATGGAGGGGAAGAGTATTTCTCCAATGAATTCAGTGACTACTTATGGAATGTAGGTATAAAAAGGGAAGTTACTTGCAGATATTCTCCTCAACAAAATGGTGTAGCAGAAAGAAGGAATAGGACTCTTGTTGAGTTTGCAAGGTCCATGATGAATGAGAAAAATTGCCCTAATTATTTGTGGGCTGAAGCTGTAAATACAGCTACTTATTTGGTCAATAGGTTACCATGTAAAGCCTCGCAGGGTATGACACCATATGAAGCTTGGTGGGGTAAAAGACCTACCCTGGATCATTGCAGAGTATTTGGATGTGTGGCATATGCATATGTGCCATCACAATTAAGACACAAATTGGAACCTAAAGCTGAAAAATATGTTTTCATTGGTTATGATGATAGACAGATGGGATACAGGTTGTGGAATCCATCCACAAAACAATTTATGGTTTCGAAAGATGTTACGTTTGATGAGCAAAGTTCTTGGTATGCAGGAACAGTTAATAACAATACAGGTGATGAAGAAGGAGTCAGAAGAAAGGAAAATCAAAGGTTCAAATAATTGATGAAGAAGAAAATTATGAAGTGCAGGAAGAAGTTGAAGAAAGGCCAAGATTTGATCCTGAGTGTGAAGAACCAGAAACCTCAAGGACTGGAGAACTCAGAAGGTCATCAAGAAATAGATGGCAACCTACAAGGTACAGTTATGATACGTCATTTTTGGCTACGAAAGATTATGCTTACATAGTGAAAGCAGATGAAGACCCTTCTACATATGAAGAGGCAAAAGGTAAGGAAAAATGGGAGAAAGCTATGCAAGAAGAACATGATGCATTGGTGGAAAATCAAACATGGGATTTAGTTCCTAAACCAAATAGCCAGAAGATCATTGGATGCAAATGGGTTTACAAAACCAAAAGATTTGCAGATGGAAGTGTGTCTAGATACAAAGCTAGACTTGTTGTCAAAGGGTTTGCTCAAACATATGGAGTTGATTATGATGAGACTTATAGTCCAGTGGCAAAGATGACAACAATCAGAACACTCATAGCTGTTCCTGCGAGTAAAGGTTGGAAGTTATGTCAGTTAGATGTGAAAAATGCTTTTCTGAATGGATATATTTCAGATGATGTGTTCATGGAGCAACCTCAAGGGTTCAGAGATAAAAGGTATCCAGATCATGTGTGCAAGCTCAAGAGAGCTTTGTATGGCTTGAAGCAGGCCCCAAGAGCGTGGAATTATAGACTTGTAAAGTTCTTGAAAGAACTTGGTTTTCAGGTGTCTGAAGCAGATAGTAGTCTGCTTATAAAAGCAAGTGATAATGGTTTCATATACATGTGCATATATGTTGATGATATAATCCTTACAGGAACAGATGAGTCAGGTATACAAAGACTCAAGAAGCAAATGGAAAAGGAGTTCAAGATAAGTGACTTGGGAGATTTGTCATATTTCTTGGGTATGGAGATCACATATACTCAGCATGGAGTATTCGTGACCCAAGAAAGATATTTGAAGAACTTGTTAATCAAGTTTAAAATGAATGATTGCCGGATAGCACCTACTCCAATGGAGGTAAATCACAAATTGAGTAAGTTTGGAGGTGAAGAATTCAAGGATGTGAGACAATATCAGAGTTTGGTTGGTAGTCTTATCTATGCTACTTTAACCAGACCTGATTTATCATATGTAGTAGGAGTATTGTCTCAATTCATGCACTATCCAAGGAAAGAACATTGGATTGCAGGACAAAGGGTGTTGAGGTACATTAAGGGTACACTCAAAGAAGGTTTGTATTATGGTTTTACATCAGATACAAATATCAAAATATACAGTGATGCAGATTGGGCAGGTAATCTAGATGACAGAAGGTCAACCTATGGATACATGTGTTATGTGGGAGATAAGCTAATCTCATGGTGTTCCAAGAAGCAACATACAGTTGCTTTGTCTTCTACCGAAGCTGAGTACAAAGGCTTGGTTGAAGCCGCAAAGGAAGTGATTTGGCTAAAGACTTTAAAGAAGAATTTTGACACTATACAGAGGACACCAATTATATTTGGAGATAATATGAGTTCATTATATTTAGCTGCTAATCCTGTTTTTCATGCCAGGACTAAACACATTGAGATTCAGTATCACTTTCTAAGAGAGAAGGTGATGGATAAAGAGATTGAAGTAATCCATACTTCAACAAAAGATCAGATAGCTGATATGCTTACAAAAAGTTTGGATGGACCTAAGTTACAAAGGTTTAAAGATATGGCAGGAATAAAGAAGATAGAGAAAACCTCAATTGATGATTGAGGGGGAGCTGTTGGTGCAAGACAATCAACAATTGAAGGTCTTTAAGTCCGCAGAAACTTCAGCAAAAATTTCCTTAAAAAGGTCACCGGAAGGTCACCGGAACAGTACCGGAAGATCACAGTAAAGTCACCGGAATGTTACCGGAATTGATCACTTTTACAGTTTTCAGTTTATGAAGAGTTGAAAGATGAAAGGAGGAAGAAAAGAACAAATTTTGGAGCTTGGAAGAAGAACCGGAAAAAGTTGTACACATATGTACAATAGTATAGTCAGTGTTATAAGGTTGTACAAATTTATCTATAAATACCTGGAAAATGTCGAGGCGCGGAGAGAAGAAAAAAGTATGAGAGGCATAGATGATAGAATGAGAGACAATGAGAGAGAATGAGAAGTTAGATGTCATTAGACATATGAAAAGTTAGTTGAGTTTTCCTCTCATCACTCAACTGTAACTTTCTGAGTAATCGAAGAAATATTGCGCTGAAATTTCTGTGTGTTCTTCATCTGTGATAGATGATTTGGTAAATCCTTTTGAGGATATCTAAGTCTATAGTTAATCAATCTATAGCTTAAGTTTCAGAGTTTAATTGTAAACAGAAACTGAGAATTGTCAGTAGGAACATTCATATGTGTTGAGTGTTCAAAGTTTACTGAAACAGGCGCATTTCCAGTGATCAATGTTTTGATCATTTCTCAGTGCATACTTTAAAGTTTTGCATGAGTGAGGGCTTAATCTTTAAGTTAGAAGATAAGCTACTCGTAACCAAAAGCATTTGCTTAAACGGGTTCTATTCAAGGAGAACCAAGTCTTAGAAGTTGCAGATGTAAAATAGACTGTTCAGAATGACAGTTTCAGACATAGGTAACTTGTGAAGGTGATTTCTCAAGTTATACTAAATTTTTTGAAGAACTTTAACTTGAAGGAGGTGCACAATCTCTAGGCGACACTCCATACAAAGTTTCATAAAAAACTTTACATGTTTGTCGGATTAATTTGAAGAAATTGTGCAGCATACTTTTGTGTTGTGAAGTTTTTGACTTACTCTTGGTATAGAGGTGCTCTAATCACAAGAGTAGGTTATTCTTTTGGAGATTAACACTCTCCATCAAGATAGATAGATAGATAGATAGATAGATAGATAGATAGATAGATAGATAGATAGATAGATAGATAGATAGATAGATAGATAGATAGATAGATAGATAGATAGATAGATAGATAGATAGATAGATAGATAGATAGATAGATAGATAGATAGATAGATAGATAGATAGATAGATAGATAGATAGATAGATAGATAGATAGATTGATTGATTGATTGATTGATTGATACATAGATAGATAGATAAATAGATAGATAGATAGATAGATAGATATATATATAGATAGATAGATAGATAGATAGATAGATAGATAGATAGATAGATAGATGGATGGATGGATGGATGGATGGATGGATGGATGGATGGATGGATGGATGGATGGATAGATAGATGGATTGATGGATGGATGGATGGATGGATGGATGGGTGGATGGATGGATGGATGGATGGATAGATATATAGATAGATAGATAGATAGATAGATAGATAAATAGATAGATAGATAGATAGATAGATAGATAGATAGATAGATAGACAGATAGATAGATAGATAGATAGATAGATAGATAGATAGATAGATAGATAGATAGATAGATAGATAGATGGATAGATAGATAGATAGATAGATAGATAGATAGATAGATAGATAGATAGATAGATAGATAGATAGATAGATAGATAGATAGATAGATAGATAGATAGATAGATAGATAGATAGATAGAACACTGAGTCACAACAAAGGAGAACAAAGACATGTTCTCTTTTTCTTTTTACCTAAATACCATTATATGAAGCAAAAAAGTGGGCATTTTACAATATCTAGAAAGCATCACGAGTCTTGCTTGTAAATATTGTCTTTAGAAGCTTGATCTCATATCCCAAGTAGTCAAGATAGATATACTAAAATTCTTGCTGCCATGAAAACTAGTTGTTGAGCATGACCAAGAATCCCACATCATGATCTTGGACAATAGATTAGAGTTGAAAAGGTACATGTAAGAATTCGCGAAGCTCCTTCATTACATCTATAACCTCAACAAGCACAGAAGATAGCTAATTAAGAGGTACTCGAAAATTAGAGTACATGTGTTGTAAAAATCAGAGCATTTTAACAAGGCAATTAAGATCATCCCCTTTGTATGGTTAAGATCCCCATTGAATGCCTGGCCATATTAACAGAATATGAAATACACTTCACAAAAGCATTCCCAAGAGAAAATAATATTCAACAAAATTATACTAAGAAACATTCACACATGATCAGAGAAATGCTCAAGATAAATCAAGCTGAACACCAAGTGGAAGCAGAACTCCAAATTATATTTCCATTAAAATGATCTTTTACATTTCATGTGTTTTACAAGAGTTATGTGAATCTACAATAGAAGCTGATCATAGCTTTCCTCAGGCTCAAGGGTATTGGTATCCTCTGGCACATTAGAACACCTATCTTGCCTCTCTTGCTCCAAGATTGGCTCTTCAAGGTCAGCCATGTCCCCAGGTTCATCTGCAAGTGGGGGAACAGGCTCCCTTGAAGCTGCTTGGAATCTCTCCGTATCTGCAATGTGCTTCCTTCCAACCTCTTGGTCTTCATCTGGGCATTCATTCAGCCCATTGATTCTCATTCTAATGAAGCTCACTTGAGCATCATCCTTCTCCACAGCTATGCAGTGCCTGAACATCTTTAAGGAGCAAGCCAGAGTCGTTCCTGAAACAGCAGAAAACCTCTTAGAGGCTTCAATCAACAATGACTAATGAAAATTGTGAAAATTGAAATTACCTGTGCCCGAAAAAAGGTCTAGGACCCAGTCATCATCATTGGAAAATAGCTGAAGCAATCTCATTATGAGTTTTTGTGGCTTCTGATAAGGGTTAACCAATGTCATGTCCCCAGCTACATGACGAAGTTTTTTGGTAACGGCTGGGAACATGAGCACATTTGAGATCCCATTCTCATTGCAATGCTCCCTGACTCTCCTTTTGCTTACTTCATCATAATAGCCCACTGTAATGCATTCAGTGGCACTCACAAACCGATGCAAAGGAGTGTGATTTACGTTTGTCTTCACCCTGCAAAAAAGAACTATGAGTCACATAGGGCATCATTAAAGCCATGGAGATAGAAAGAAGATTACTTACCAAGTGAGGCACTCCACAGCATGACATCTTGCCTTCAGAGCAGTTGAAACAGAGAAAGACTGGTCTCTGCTATGGAAAATTACTATCCTCCAAAGAGGAGACATAGTCAACTCTGCAAAATCAGTGACCATCTTCCGAATCTGAGGGTGTTTGAAGGGTTCATCATCATTAACTGATCCTAACATCCTAAATCCATAGGGTATGTCCGCTATGAGAAGGGAGAAATGTTTTCTAGGCACAACAGAACAAATATTATTTACATCACTACAGAACACATTGTAATATACAGGCCTAAGGGGGTCTAGGGGATTGGAGAAACATTTAAGATCGGGTTCATCATCAAAATCCATCTCCTTCGCTTTCAGTCTAGATTTCTCATGCCTTGCTCTTTGAATGTGAGCAAGGAATGCAGGGGGGCAATCATCTAGTACCTCTGTAGACTTACTTTTCCTTGGTTTCTGCAGAACAAATTGGAAAAACAATTAGAAGAGCTCTTCAGTACAGCAAACAGAACATAAAGAACGGATGTATGGCATCGATTTCTTGTTGGGGTAGATGCCTGGCATCGACTTTTGCCACGAGGTCGATGCCAGGCATCGACTTTTGTTGCAGGTCGATGCCAGGCATCAACTTATGCTGCAAGTCGATGCCAGGCATCGACTTATGCCCCCAAGTCGATGCCAGGCATCGACTTATGCTGCAAGTCGATGCTAGGCATCGACTTATGCCCCCAAGTCGATGCCAAGCATCGACTTATGCTGCAAGTCGATGCCAGGCATCGACTTATGCCCCCAAGTCGATGCCAGGCATCGACTTTTGCCCCCATGTTGATGCCATGCAATGCATCAAATTGTTTAGTATGAAATATTCTGAAAAGAGAATCTACCCAATCACGAAACAGGATGAAATATTCTGATAAGGCTTTGTAGGAAGATGTGGTTGGATAGTCTGCTTGGACCTCTGTCCAAGAAAAGCAACCCAGCCTCTTCATCATCACCTCCTGAATCTTCATGTACACTTTATGACTACAGACACATAAATATAAAAGCGACTAGGTTAGACAAGAAGCATGGGAGGAGGGAAAAAGGATCTGAGAATAACATACATACTTATTGAGCTCAGTCACCATCTCCTCGAGGCTTAACTCCTTCGAGATTACCCTTGACAAAGTTGATATGATCAATGTATCATCCTTGATTCCTTGAAGGGCCCTCCATGGGGTCAGCTTCATGTCCTCAGGAGCCTCTTCAATTGAAAGGTCAACTTTCCTTCCCTTTCCCCTCAGATCAATTTGTGGGTCTGGCCTCGACTTTCATTGCTTCTGGCCCTTGACCTCCTTGTGCTCCCACATTGTGAAGATTTTATCCTGAAGATCCCAGATCTCACCTGATCTGAATGCCAGTTGAAACCATGGATCATATTTCCTCAAAGCATCTGACTTTCTATTCTCATCCAATGCAATTCCAACCTCAATAAGGCATTGCTTTCGTAGATTGGGATGTATTCTCCCAGCTTCCTTCACAAGACAATCTTCGTATTCATGGTGGAAGAACCGAATTCTCTCTATGGAGGACATTTTCTGCCTGTAGTCATTGTCGTTGTTGTGATCCCAAGCAAGAAGCTTGGCTTCCTCAGTTGTAAGACCAGCATATATCTTACACTCTGCATACCTAAAGAAAAATGTAGTAGGGTGCTCCTTCACTAACTGTCTACGAGCCTCTGCAGAGTGTGAACCTCCAATCACATAATACGTGTACTCCTCAAACAAGCCCTCATTGAAATCCTCCACACAGCTTCACTCATGCGGATCCACCATGACAAGGAATGGCACAACAGTAGCATGAGGATTTATTTTCATTTTCTTCTTAAGATTTTGGACATGCAAATTATGTGGCTCCCTGATCTCAAGGGGCCTCCTCCCTGTGACTGGATCCACTGGTGGCCTGTGGATAATATTAATAGGCAGGTGGAACAACTGCCCCTTCTTCACAACTTTTCTTCTAGCTATGTCCTCCCTCATCTTATTCTGCTCAGTGCCAAGCACACCAGATGCAAGCTCTCCACCAGGTGCAACAATTATGTCCCCAGAGCTAGAGCTTGAGTCAGAAAAGTTGTCTTCTGCAATTATCTTCTTTTTCTTTTGGGGCTTTTTCTGCACACTCTGCTTACCCCTTGCCTTTACAGGGGTCGTCTTCTTGTGCTGTGTTGGCATGATATTGCCCTGTATCCATGGCATCAGGTCCTTGATGAAATTCACTGAGTCTCTGCATATCTGAGCTAGCTCTTCTGGAACACAGCACTCTGGGCACAAGAAATCCATCTTGCATATGACATTTCTTAATCCTTTCGATGTCTCCACCAAGAAAAGCAGGTTGTCAGAATCTTCATCTTCATAATCCAATTTGTAGACAAGTCCATACTGGAAACCTTGTGTTGTCGTGATCTTTCCTCTGCCATAGGCCCCTGCGAACACAAGGAGGACTGCATTCTTCTCTTCAACGTACTGAAGGCACCATTCGAGATTTGTCATGTCCCGAAGTGGACGATCTGTCCTCATGACCTCCGTCTCCCTAGACCTTTCCCTCATATTTGGATCCTCCTCAGGAATTTTTATGCTACTCTGTCCACCTGAGGATATTCCTAGTGGGTTGCTGGCCTTCTCAGAGGATAATGGTGCAATAATTTTCTTTGGCTTTGCTTGGTGACCACTGCCTTTGTCACGTTGCTGGTCAGCAGAGCCCATGGTGACTCTGAGCTTCTTGATGGGCCTTTCATCCTTGTACTCCGCATCCCTGAAAGCAATTGGAAATATCAGATCAAACGTAAATGTGGCTTCAAAGGCCCAAGTCCATGCAAGGCATGGATTTTGAGCTTCAGGTCGATGCCAGGCATCGATGTTTAAGTGAATGTCGATGCCAGGCATCGACTTTGTGTGCAAGTCGATGCCAGGCATCGACTTGAGGGTGAAAGTCGATGCTAGGCATCGAGTTGGGGGTGCAAGAGTCGATGCTTGGCATCCACTTTTGGGCCCAAGTTGATGCTTGGCATCGACTTTTGGGCCAAGTCGATGCCTGGCATCGACTTTTACCCTCAAGTCGATGCCTGGCATCGACTTGCACACAAAGTCGATGCCTGGCATCGACTTGGGCACAAAAGTCGATGCCCAAGCATCGACTTGGGCCCAAAAGCCGATGCCAAGCATCGATTTTGCACCCAAAAGTCGATGCCTGGCATCGACTTTTCAGTGAATGTTGATGCCGGCAAGTCGATGCTTGGCATCGTTTTTTGGGCCCAAGTCGATGCCTGGCATCGACTTGGGGCTGCAAGTCGATGCCAGGCATCGACTTGCACCGACAAGTCGATGCCTGGCATCGACTTGCACCTGCAAGTCGATGCCAGGCATCGACTTGGGGCTGCAAGTCGATGCCTGGCATCGACTTGCACCTGCAAGTCGATGCCAGGCATCGACTTGGGGTTGCAAGTCGATGCCTGGCATCGACTTGCACCGACAAGTCGATGCCTGGCATCGACTTGCAATCCTAAGTCGATGCCTGGCATCGACTTACACCTTAAAGTCGATGCCAGGCATCGACCTGTACATGCTTTTGATCCATATTTCTAGAGGTAAGAAAAATTAATGCCTAGAAAGCAGATATTTAGACAGACATACAGAGGGAATCTTTTTGGAATCTTTACTTATGTTATGATTTTGTCTACCTCTTGGTGCTTTTGCCAACATTCTTCTTCTCCATCAGACTTGGCTTGCTGGTATGCTGACCTCTGTGCTCCATGGCTGTCTGTGCTCTGCTGCTCTCTCTTGCTCGTGGATTTTGAAAATGCGAATGATCTCCTCCTCTGGTATTTATAGGCAATTGGGTAACTTGAACCAGAAACTAACTGGATCTAACTGAATGAGTCCACTTGCTAACTAAATCTGTCAACTTATCTAACCAGGGAATAGCACCCACACAAATAGGCTGTTTCAGAGCCACTTTAATGAAATATTCATAGACCCTTGCAACTATTTATATACATTTGCATAGAAATTACATTTCAATGGCAAGAGTATGGTATGTCCATGAGCATGTCTAAACTCATGTAGAGATTTGTTTCTAAGAATCTCTTTATTGGGAGAAAATCAAGTCAAAGTTGTGTTAAATGTGGGAGACTAATGACATCTTTATAGTATTACCCTCCTCACGTTAGTTCATATTCACATTTATCTTGTAACTCACTGTTGAAATGGAAAATCACAATGAATAAACATTCTAGTACAGAACCTTGCAACTATTTATATACATTTGCATTGAAATTAAACTTCAATGGCAACAGTATGGTATGTACATGAGGATTTCTAATCACATGTAGAAGTTTTTTCTTAGAGTCTGTTGCTTGGGAAAAAATTAGGTCTAAGTTGTGAGATTAATGACATCTTTATAGTGTTATCCTCCACACTTTAGTTCATATTCACATTTATCTTGTAACACATTGTTGAAATGGAAAATCAATGTATGAATATGCTTTCTGTGTGCCTCTTTTACACATAATTCTTTTTCAATATACTTTCATCTACCTCTTTGATATCTAGCCTACACCACAATAAAACCTAATCCTTGAAATCTTAACCAAATGTAAAATTTCTTCTTGTATAGTGTTCAATGGCATAGCATATTCCAGTTGGAACTCAACTTGGATATATTCCAGTTGTAAAATTTCTTCTTGTAGAATTTCTCCAAACAATTTTATTATATATTCCTGTTGGAACTCAACTTGGATATATTTTGATTCATTCACAATGCTTAGACTGAATGACTCATATGTAGTTAGAAATCAACTGTGTTTCTCATTTGAATCAAAAGTGAATCAAATCTTTGGTTCCCTGATTAGTGTATATTTGAGTAATTAAGTGATTTAATGTAATTTGATGTTTTATGTTATTTAATGTACTTTAATAAGCTTTTGATTTCATATCTTCTTGATGTGACATTTGATGTGATATCTTCACTTGATCTCGGATTTCTACTTATTTAAAAAGGTCATTCATCTTCAGTCTTCTGTGAACTCAGTGAAGATGAGCTCAATCTTTTCAGTGGATGCTTGGGCATCAGCTTCCTCTGCTCATATTGATTCATTGTTCTCAGTTGAACCTTTCCAGAGAAGTGATGATCCCTATGATTTAGAACGTGCTGATGATTCCATGTTTTCTGTTGAGTCATTTAAGTTATCCAATTCACAGTGCAATGCTGCTCAACCAAATGCACCTCTTGATCTCCCATCTGATCCAACCATTGATCTCCCTTCTGACTCAAGTGCATGTGGAGCAACGAAAAAGCAAAGCAAGCTCAATCTACGATTTAAAAGAAGGTCTCGTGAAGTAAGTCGAAAAAGATTTAAATTTCTTACTTCAGATAGACAGATTGCATTGGATATTGTGAAGCATTGTTGTGGTTTGAAATGCTTGTATAATTTAGGGATGAAGAAACTAAAGCACATAAGAGAAAAATTCCTCCATTTAGATAGTGAAAGGCAAGATATATACCTTGTTTCTTGCATGCAAATGATTGAGGATAACATGTCAGTAACGCGTGTTGGTTTTGAATATTTCTTTACTCAAGGGATGCCATGCTGTAGGGCTGCATTTAAAATTGCAATGGGTGTAGGAAATTTTAGAATACATAGGGTTCAACAAGGGTTTTTGAATGGGGATCTCATTTTGGATACGTTCCATGTTGGGACCAAAGGATCTGTTGGACGTCATGCAATGAATTGGATGATGAACTATTTTAGCTTGCATTGTGAAGTTATGCCTACAACTGGAAGGTTGCACTTGTCAGATAACTTTACTCGTCGAGAGGTATTTCAAATATATAGAGAAGACATGGAAAATAGAAATGAGAAGTATGTGTTGTATCGTCACTTTACTCGATTATGGAAGGAAGAGTTTAACAATGTTTCTATTCCTCGTAAAGTTAGAATGGGTGAATGTTCAGTTTGCGCCACTTTGAAAAACATGGCAAAAGGGGCTACAACACCATAGGAAAAGCATAATTTTAAAAACCTTCTTAACAACCATCGTGAGAGTCAAGCATTAGAGAGAAAGAAAGCAATTCATCATCGAAGTAAGGCACTCAGAAATCCGGAGCGTTAAATGTGTTTGTTGATCGATGGTATGGATCAGAAAAAAACTTGTTTGCCACATTTTTATCACATCCCTAAGGACATTGGAGATGAAGTCCTTGTGCAAATGCATTTGGTTGGCGCTTTGGTATACAATGGAACTGTAATGTCCAAGGTTTTCTTCACATATCCGAATGTGCATAATGATCCAAACCTTACAGTTACTGTCATTCATCGTGTTTTGCAATCATGGAAGGGTCTTTTGCCACCAACTCTATATTTGCAACTAGATAATACTCCAAGAGAGAATAAAAATTCTACAGTCTTTGGATATTTAAGCATGCTTGTTGAAAAATAGGTATTTCAGAAGGTTAAGGTAAATTTTCTTCTGGTTGGCCACACTCATGATCACATTGATCAAATGTTCAGTACTTTCTCTAAGAAGTTGGCACGTAACAATGCTTTTACTCTTCCGATTTTATCTGAGCTAATTTCAGAAGCATATACTCCAAAACCAGAAGTTCAACACCTCACACAGATTTATGACTTTAAGCACTTTTGCTCAATGGGCCTTGATAACAGTGCTAAGGTTTTGGCTCCATTGCACAATATTAGTTTCAACCATGTATTCTTGATGAGGAGGGTTGATGAAATAACCCTTTTATTTGCAAAGCAGTATTCATCTTCTCTTGGGTGGGAGCCTAAAGAGCGATG
>CM035414.1:169801485-169811485 GCA_020310875.1 Ceratopteris richardii | reverse complement strand
AGGTTCTACAATTCATCTCTACATACGTACACTCTCTAAGACTCTCTCTCCGGCTATATCTCGCTCCTCTTGAGCTCCTTTCACTTCTCACATTATTTTTTATCTTCTAACTCATATATATACAAATTTTTTTCGAGACTCAAAACTCGTGATTCTGGAGGTTTCTATGAACTATATTACAATCGTGAATTTGTCCCTTCACAAAGGCTTTGTTTTTTCTGAATGCTTTGTTTCTGCTTCTCTTCATCTTTCTTCAACCTTCATATATCTTCAGGTCTTTATGTCTAATTAGTGAGTGAATCTTCAATAGCTCCCCCTCAATCACTAATTAGCATCCTCTAATCTTTCATATATTCTTCTTTTCTTTAATTCCTGCCATTTCTTTGAATCTGCTTGTTTTTACTCCATCCAAGCTCTTTGTCAGAATATCTGCAATCTGATCTTTTGTAGGAGTGTATACTAGTTATCTCCTTCTCCATTACTTTTTCCCTTAGGAAATGATATTGAATCTCTATGTGCTTTGTTCTTGCATGAAATACTGGATTTGCTTCAAGATTCAACGAACTCATATTGTCTCCATGTATGATAGGTATACATTGATCAATACCCATGCTTTTGAACAAGGTATGTATCCATATCACTTCTTTAGCTGCTTCCACAAGTCCTTTATACTCAGCTTCAGTTGACGATAAAGCCACTGTATGCTGTTTCTTTGAACACCAACTGACGAGCTTATCTCCTAGGTATATCATATACCCATGTGTTGATCTTCTGTCATCTTGACTTCCTGCCCAGTCTGAGTCACTGTATGCTCTCAGCTTTATATTTGATGTAAAAGGATAATATAATCCTTCATTTATAGTTCTTTTGATATATCTAAGAACTCTTTGTCCTCCAACCCAATGTTGATCCTTCGCACAATGCATAAACTGTGAGAGAACTCCTACTGCATAACTAAGATCTGGTCTTGTTAGCGTAGCATAAATCAAGCTTCCCACTAAAGATTGATACTTTCTCATATCTTTAAACTCTGCACCATCATTTTTGCTCAGTTTATGATCTACTTCAAGCGGTGTTGAGGCTTCTCTGCAATTCTCCATGTTAAACTTCGTAGTAAGTTTAGGAGATACCTTTCTTGTGAAACATATACACCATGTTTTGTATATGTAACTTCCATTCCAAGAAAGTATGATAACTTTCCTAGATCACTGATCTTGAATTCTTTTTCAAGCAATCTCTTTACCTCCTTGATTCCTTCATCTGAGGTACCTGTGATGATAATGTCATCTACATAAATACAAATGTGGATCATACCTTCATCTGTTCTCTTGATGAGTAGACTTGCAGCTGCCTTTGAGCTTTGGTATCCAAGGTCATTGAGATACTTCACAAGTCTGTAATTCCAAGCTCTTGGAGCTTGCTTCAATCCATAGAGTGCTCTTCTTAGTATGCAAACATGATTTGGGTAACTGGAACTTACAAACCCTTCACGTTGTTCCATGTTTCTTATATATATCCAGTTAGAAATGCATTCTTTATATCCAATTGACTTAGTTTCTATCCTTTTGATGCTGCCATAGCAATTAATGTCCTTATGGTTGACATCTTTGCCACCGGACTAAATGTCTCATCATAATCTATGCCATATGTCTGAGCATAACCTTTGACTACCAGTCTATCTTTGTATCTAGCTATTCTTCCATCTGCAAGCTTCTTAACTTTGTAAACCCATTTATTTCCAATCACTTTCTTACCATTTGGTTTTGGAACAAGTTCCCAAGTCTTGTCCTCCTCAAGTGCATTAAACTCTTCCTTCATTGCTTCTTCCCATTTTTCCTTACCTTTTGCTTCATTGTAATTCTGAGGTTCTTCATCTTCCTTTACTAAGTAAGCATAGTTTTTCTGAGTCAAATAAGAAGTATCATAGGAATACCTTGTTGGTTGTTTCCTTACTCTGTTTGACCTTCTTGGTTCATACTCTTCATGTGTATCTGAATACACTTCTTCATCAAATCTCGGTGCATCTTCATTTCTCATAGTTGATCCGATCCTGGATGTACTTGCCTGCATATGATTTTCATCTCCATTCACCTGCATATGTGATTTACCTCTTTCAATTCTTCTTACCTCTTCTTCAATTGTTTCATCATTATGCTCTTTATCTCAGTACCAACTCTTCTCTTCATCAAATGTCACATCTTTGGAAACAATAAACTGTTTGGTTAAAGGACTCCATAACCTATAACCCATCTATTTTTCATCATATCCGATGAATACGTATTTTCCAGCTTTTGGTTCAAGCTTATGTCTGAGTTGTGATGGTACATAAGCATAAGCTACTGATCCAAACACTTTGCAATGATCAAGTGTTGGTTTCTTACCCCACCAAGCTTCATAAGGGGTCAATCCATTTAAATTTGTACATGGTAATCTATTTACAAGATATGTGGCTGTATTTAGAGCCTCAGCCCAAAGATAGTTTGGACAATTCTTCTCCTTTAACATTGCTCTGGCAAACTCAACTAGAGTTCGGTTTCTCCTTTCTGCTACTCCATTTTGTTGCGGTATATACCTGCAAGTTATTTCTCTTTTAATACCTACATTCCAAACGTAATACCTTGAACCACTGATAGATCCTTCTTTTGTTGGTCCCCGTACATCTATATGTATGAGTTCTAGCAGACCATCGTGTTTGTAACCATTCTTCTAAAATGGTAACCTATGTGCTTTTCCCATCTAACAGGCTTCACATTTGTGAATCATATGTTGTTTTTTCATATTTGGTAATCCTCTTACAGATTGTTTCTCCACCATCATTTTGATTCCTTTCTCATTAAAGTGTCCTAACCTCTTATGCCAGAGATCTAATTCTGTAAATGCTTTAGCACCATGTGTGATCAAAGCTTGACCAACATTCCCTTGTACTTTAAGAGTAAAAAGTCTACCTTCCTTTTTACCATACACAATTTGATTGTATCCATTCTATGGATCTTTGACAAGTACTCTTTCATTTGTAAATCTGACCTGAAAACCTTTTTCTACTATCTGTCCCACGCTAATCAGATTCTTTGGGATTGTTGGAACATACAAAACATTTCTTAGTAGGTCAGCTCCATTCTTACACTTTACTTTTCCAATAGATCGCACATTATGTTTTGTACTGTTATCACCTGTTTGTAATGTATGATTTGAAATACCTCCTTCCAATTCTGATAACAATTCTATATTTCCTGACAAATGATTTGAACAACCAGAGTCAATATAGAAAATCTTTAGATCTTTGTTCTCTGACATACTTATCAAATTCATCATCAACGTCGTATGATTGTCATTCTGTGTATCATTTGCATAGTTGTAGTAGGTAGTGTTGTGAGACTGATTCTGTCCCCAACTTCTTGCTCCACCTCTACCATGTCCGCCTCTTTGACTTTGTCTTCCTCTTTGATATCTTCCGCTTCTGCCTCTGCTATTGTTATTCTGATTCTGACTTGATCCTTGAGAGTTATGCCAGCAATCATGAGCCAAATGATTGCTTAATCCACAGATCCAACAAGACTTCTTGTTGTTATTCTGATTACCTCTTCCTTTTGTATTACCTCTATTTTTACTTCTGACATTACCTCTTCCTCTTGCATAATTTGCTTCAGTAGTCATGTCTTCTTCATCTTTCTCTTTTCCTTTGTCACCTTTCTTCTTACTCTTTTTGTACATAGCAGAACTATGTCCTTTATCTCCATATGTCTTCAAATATTGATCTTGATCAAATGTTAGCATTAGTCCAAGCAACTGATTTAAATCTGGTACAAAATGATTTAATGAAAGTTCAATTGAGATTACAAAAGGTTTCCACCTCTCAATCCTGCAAGCAATTGTGCTATTAACCTGTGATCTTTGATATCCTCATCAATAGATCCAAGACTGTCTGCCAAGTCCTTCATCTTGGTGACATAATCACTAATGCTTTGACTTTTCTTTTTCTTGAACGTTGTAAATTCTGACCATAAGCTAGCCTTCCTGGCTTTGGTAGTGTTTTGGAAATGATCTTCCAGTGCACTCGATATGTCTTCTACTTTCTTCAGACCTCTAATATGTGGTAGTAGATGATCTGTAATGGTATTGTAATATACGCTCTGCCGTTACATCTTTCTTCTGCCACAACTTCAAGGCTTCTAACTCTTCTTTCTTCGGTTGACTCTCATCTCCAAAAGTAGGCTTCTTTTCTTCTCCTGTCACATATATCATTAAGTCCTTACTCATAAGTAAGGCTTCCATTCGCATTACCCATGCGGGATAGTTATCTCTGTCCAATTTGTCAATAGAAATGTGATCTGCCATAATCTTCTTGTTTCTGTTACGCTTGATGAGTATAACATTAAAGGATTTTACCTTTTGTAAACCTTTACTCTTGAGAATGACTTTGGAATGCTTCTCTAATGCCATTTGTTGTTGATCTCCTCAGCTTTCACCTTTCTTATGAAGAATTCTTTAAATTCTCTTGAGTCTTCACTTCCGTTTACTCTTGAGAACCTTTTCTTCTCTTCAGAACCTTTTTTGCTCTGATACCACTTGTTGATGCGATGAAAGCTAAACTTAGCTGCGGAACTCACCGCACCATAACAAGAACTAAGCTAAAGTGATGTTGGAACACCTCTATAATCATCAATAGCTTAGCAACATTCTGAAAACTAAAAACTTTATAACTTTATTTAGTGAACTTTGAAAATTCACTTTACAGAAACCTTTGCCTTCCTACAGGCTTCAATCTTGATCTGGTTTACTTGAATCTTTTCAATTCTATGTTAGCTTACTGTTAGATATTCAATTCTCACCACTTTAGATGTGCCAAAACTATGTTTTAAACTTACCAGAATTTCATCGGAACTTCTTGATCAGGTTTACTTCAATTCTCACCGCTTTAGATGTGCCAAAACTGTGTTTTAAACTTACCAGAATTTCATCGGAACTTCACCGGACTGTTATCTGTTGGAGCAAACCAATCACAAATTGGTGATTATACAGGTCTTGGAGAATACTTATGGTCAGAATGAAGCAAAGGAAGAAGGTTGCAAAATAAAGAAGAAGTCAGAATGTTGTCTTGTACACATATGTACATTAGCATAGTCATAGATGACTTAGAACTTTTGTTCAGTGAGAATTATGTACAAATTATCTATAAATACCTTGAGAAAAGTCGGGGCATATGGGGGAAAGCACATGAGAGCATATGTGACACTAATTAGAAGTCAAGAGATAGAGGAATGTGAAAATGTGTGAGCTCTCATTACTCAGTTGTAAATGTCTGAGTTAATGAAGAAATATTGCGCCCGATCTTTTCGTGTCTGCTCCTTCTGTGTTTGATCATTTGTGAAATCCTTTTGAGGATATCTAAGTTGTTAGTTGATGAGCCTGTGACCTGAATTTCAGAGTCCAATTGTGAACAGGCTAGGAGAATTATGAGTAGGAACATTCATATGTGTTGAATGTCTACAGTTCTCTGAAACAGGCGCAAAATTCGTGTTTAATCTTTTGGTCAGTGCTCACTCCATAGTTTAAAGTTTTGTGCAAGCAAGCACTTAATCTTTAAGTTGGAAGGTGATCTACTCGTGGCTAAAAGCATTTGGCAAAACGGGTAAGATACTGTGAGAATCAAAGTTAAGAAGTTAGGGGTGTCAGAATCGACTTCTCAGAAGTATAGTTTCTGACATAGGTAACTTGAGAAGTTGATTTCTCAAGTTACACTTAATCTTTTGGAGTAATTCAACTTGGAATAGTTGCGCAAACTCTAAGAGATGATTCGTACAAAGTTTCATGGAAAACTTTACACATTTGATAAGTCAATGTAAGGAAATAGTGCAGCAGACTTTTCTGTGTATCAGCTTCTTCACAGATTTGTTCATCTTTTGAATATTAGAAGTTGATCCTCTAAATGTATGAAAGTTTTTGACTTATTCTTGGTATAGAGGTGCTCTAATCACAAGAATAAGTTGTTCTTTTGGAGATTAACATTCTCCATCTGTGGTATCAGAGCAGGAGACATCAATTTGAAGAAAAGGAGGATCCCGATTGCTGCAGATTCAAGAGATTCAATATTTGAAGGATCAAGAAGTGAAAGCTTGGAGCCAAAGCTCGAGGAGAAGACAAATTGACATCAAGAAAGGCAAAAGGAGTTCAATTCGAAGTAAAGGTACATACATTGTTTGTAAAGCTTGAAGATTTCAATACACAGGTGGATACAAGATGGGAGAAAGCTTGCAGATTGATAAGCTAGATAGGGAGAACTATCCAGCATGGTCCATGAGGATGGAAGCACACCTCATGAGCAAAGATCTTATATCATTCATTACAGGAGATGAAGAAAAACCAGAATTTGCAGATCCAAGTATTCCTACTAGAGAGGAACTTGCAATGTTGAAGACTTGGATGAGAAAGGATGCTCAAGCAAGGAGCATCATTTACATGGCTGTAAATGATTACCTTCTACCTCACATCAGAGGTTTAGAAAGTGCTACAGATGTTTGGAATGCCTTGGAAGAGCATTTCCAAAATACAACTAAGTCAAGGAAGTCCTCACTATGGGCTGAGTTCACAACATTCAAGAAGAAGAGTTCACAATCAATTTCAGATTATGTGGCAAGGATGAAAGATATTGCAGATAGCTTGGGAGCAGTGGATGAAGATATTGAAGAGGAAAAGTTGGTAAGACAAATACTTACAGGTCTAAGAGGTGATGAGAAGTGGAAGCCTTTTATATTGTCCATAGAGTTGTCACTTGATCACTTTACTCCTGACCTTAATCAATTGCTAGGACACATGCTAACCTTTGAGCAGGATCTTAAAGGAGACAATGATAGAAGTACAAGTCAAGCTATGTACTCCAAAGACAAGAAAAAGAATGGCAAGGGAAAGCAATCAAATGAAGATGAAGGGAATTCAAATCAAGCCAACTTCACAAAAGGGAAGACAAATTTCAGAGGTAAAGGAAGAGGAGGTAAGAACAAAGATAATGCTAAAGCTTGTTGGATTTGTGGCAGAACAAATCATTTGGCAAATGATTGTTGGTATAACAATCAAAGTGGAGGATACAACAATCAGAATTATAGTCAAAGAGGTAGAGGAGGCAGAAACCAAAGAGGCAACTTCAGAGGAAGAGGAGGTAGGACAACATATGGAAGAGGAGGTGGAAGAAACTTCCAATCTCAGTCCTACAACAATAATTATTACAATTATGCATCAGATCAGAAGGATGACATGACTCTTATCCCGAATGCAACTCATGAATCAATGGGAGATGATCAAAGAGTGTTTTATATTGACTCAGGGTGCAGCAACCATCTGAGTGGGAACCTATCCTTGATGACTGATATGGAAGCAAGGGTGAATGGACATACAGTTCAAACAGGTGATAATACCAAACATAAAGTGGAGAGCATTGGATCAGTGAAAACAAAGAGTGGAAGTACACTTCTGAGCAAGGTACTTTATGTCCCTACTATTCCTAAAAATTTGATAAGTGTAGGGCAAATTGTGGAGAAAGGTTATGAAGTAAAATTCACGAATGATGGTGTCTATGTACAAGATCCAAATCAGGGATATAGAACCATAATTGCAGGTAAAAAGGAAGGAAGATTGTTCACTCTCAAGGTCCAAGGTAATGTGGGACATGCACTATTCACCTATGGAGGACAAAAGGTATCTGAATTAGACCTATGGCATAAAAGGCTAGGTCATTTCAATGAGAGAGCTATAAAGGAAATGTCAAAGAATCAGGTGGTGCTTGGATTGCCAAACATTGAAGGGCAACATATGGTGTACAAGTGTGAAGCTTGTCAATTAGGTAAAGCACATAAAAGTTCTTATAACAAATCAGGGTACAAGTATTCAAATATGCTTGAATTGGTTCATACAGATGTATGGGGTCCCTCAAGGGACTATAGCATAAATGGATCCAGATATTATGTGTTGTTTGTTGATGATGCAACCAGGTGGATTACTTTGTATGTAATCAAGGACAAATCAGAAGTCTTCAAGACATTCAAACATTTCCATGCTTATGCAGAAAGGATCACAGGACAAAAGCTAAAGAGGTTAAGATCAGATGGAGGGGGAGAGTATTTCTCAAAAGAGTTTGATGATTATTTGTGGAATGCAGGTATCAAAAGAGAAGTGACTTGCAGGTACTCCCCTCAACAGAATGGAGTAGCAGAAAGGAGGAATAGGACTCTTGTAGAATTTGCAAGAGCCATGATGAAGGAAAAGAATTGTCCAAATTACTTATGGGCAGAGGCTATTAACACTGCAACATACCTTGTGAATAGGTTGCCTTGCAAAGCTTTGGATGGAGGAACCCCTTATGAAGCATGGTGGGGTAAGAAGCCTAGTCTTGATCATTGTAAAGTATTTGGATGTATTGCATATGCTTATGTTCCTTCACAATTAAGACATAAGCTAGAACCAAAAGCAGAGAAGTATGTGTTTATTGGATATGATGATAGACAAATGGGTTACAGGTTGTGGAGTCCATCCACAAAGCAATTTCTTGTTACTAAAGATGTAACATTTGATGAGCAAAACATGTGGTATACAGGATCACCAAATGAGTATGCAGGTGTTGAAGAAATTCAAAGGAAAGGAAAGGCAAAGGTAAAAGTATGTGAAGAAATTGTTGATGAAGTTGACTCTAGATGTAGAGTGCAGGATCATGTAGAAGAAGGGCCAAGATTTGATCCAGAATCAAATGAGGCTGAAACATCAAGAAGTGCAGAAATCAGAAGATCTACAAGGGAAAGGAAAGAGCCTATAAGGTATAGCTATGATACATCTTTCCTAACAACAAGAGATTATGCTTACATTGTGAAAACAGAAGAAGACCCAATTACTTTTGAAGAAGCCAAAGGTAAACAGAATTGGGAGAAGGCAATGCAAGAAGAGTATGATGCTCTACTTGAAAATGAAACTTGGGAGTTAGTACCAAGACCAAAGAATCAGAAGGTCATTGGATGCAAGTGGGTATACAAAACAAAGAGGTTTGCAGATGGTAAGGTGTCTAGATATAAGGCTAGACTTGTGGTCAAAGGTTATGCCCAAACTTATGGGGTAGATTATGATGAGACCTTTAGTCCTGTTGCTAAGATGTCTACAATTAGGACATTGATTGCTATTGCTGCTTGCAAAGGATGGAAATTATCACAATTGGATGTGAAGAATGCGTTTCTTAATGGTTACATTGCAGATGAAGTGTATATGGAGCAACCAGAAGGTTTCATGGAGTCAATTGGATCAGATTATGTGTGTAAGCTCAAGAGAGCTTTATATGGGTTGAAGCAAGCTCCAAGAGCTTGGAATTACAGATTGGTCAAGTTCTTGAATGAATGTGGTTTTCAAGCATCAAAGGCAGATAGTAGCTTGCTAGTGAAGGCAAGTGAAAATGGATATATTTATATGTGCATTTATGTTGATGATATTATTGTTACAGGAACAGATGCTCAAGGAATCAATGAACTCAAGAAGCAAATAGAGAAGGAGTTTAAGATAAGTGACTTGGGAAACTTATCTTATTTTCTAGGAATGCAGATTCTGTATACTCAACATGGAGTATATGTTTCACAAGAGAGATACTTGAAGAATCTTTTGATCAAGTTTAACATGGAAGATTGTAAGACCTCAACCACTCCATTGGAGGTAAATCATAAGTTAAGCAGGTATGGAGGTGAAGAGTTCAATGACATGAAGAAATATCAGAGTTTGGTAGGTAGTCTAATCTATGCTACCTTGACAAGGCCAGATCTATCATATGCAGTAGGTGTGTTGTCACAATTTATGCATTGTCCAAAGAAGACTCATTGGATTGCAGCCCAAAGGGTACTCAGATATATCAAGGGAACCCTAAGTGAAGGTTTGTACTATGGTTTCACTTCTGACACAAGAATCAAAGTGTTTAGTGATGCAGATTGGGCAGGTGACTCAGATGATAGAAGGTCTACTCATGGATATCTATGTTATG
>CM035414.1:169791485-169796485 GCA_020310875.1 Ceratopteris richardii | reverse complement strand
GCAATGGCGACTTTGACACCTGCAACTTCTTAGCACTGGTTCTCCCAGCTCTGAACCCGTTTGATCAAGATCTTTTAGCCATAGATGGCTTACCTTCCAACTTAGATTTTAAGCCCTCATTTGTGTAAAACTTTACACTGTGGACTGAGCAATGATCATTTCATTGAAGATGAAATGTGCGCCAGATTTTACGACTCTTAGAACATTCTTACATATGAATGTTCCTAATCAAAATTCTCTCAGCCTGATTACAATTAACTTCTCACATTCTAGCCATAGATAGATTAACTATGGACTTAGACACGTGCAGAAGGATTTCTCAAAAGATTAAACACAGAAGGAGCAGACTGCTAAACATCGGGTGCAAGTTTCTCGATTTCTTCAGAAAATTTACATACAAGTGAGGATGGATAATTCACTCACTTCCAATGTGTCTAATGACACTAATTTCTCTCTCCCTATTCTCTAATCTTCTTCTGCTCTATTTGCCCGACATTTTCCAACATATTTATAGATGAATATATACAAGTGTATGACTAGACAAAGGTATAAGTCAGCTAATGTACATATGTGTACATGTCTTTGGATTTTCTGAATATGCCCTTCCTTCAACCATCTGAATTTGTTCTCTTCTTGACTCCTTGACTTCATTCCTTCATAATTCTTCAATTGATGATTGTCATGCACCAACAGCTCCCCCTCAATCATTAATTGAGGTTCTTCTCTATCTTCTTTACTCCAGCCATATCCTTGAATCTTTGTAGTTTTGGTCCATCTAGACTTTTTGTCATCATATCTGCAACTTGATCTTTTGTGGGAGTGTGTATGACTTCAATCTCCTTCTCAATGACCTTTATATTCTGCTTCTGTAGATGACAAAGCAACTGTATGTTGCTTCTTGGAACTCCATGAAATCAATTTGTCTCCTACATAGCACAAGTATCCATGTGTTGATCTTCTATCATCCACATCACCTGCCCAATCTGCATCACTATATATCTTCACTCTTGTATCAGAAGTAAATCCATAGTACAACCCTTCTTTGAGTGTACCCTTGATGTACCTAAGTACTCTTTGTCCTGCAATCCAATGTTCCTTTCTAGGACAATGCATGAATTGTGAAAGCACACCAACTGCATATGACAAATCAGGCCTTGTCAATGTAGCATAAATCAAGCTACCAACCAAAGTTTGATAGAGTTTCATATCTCTGAACTCTTCTCCTCCAAACCTAGATAATTTATGGTTCACTTCCAAAGGTGTAGGTGCAACCCTGCAATCTTCCATTTTAAATTTGGTTAGCAAATTTTTAAGATACCTTTCTTGGGTCACATATACTCCATGTTGAGTATAAGAAATCTCCATTCCCAAGAAGAATGATAGGTTCCCCAAATCACTGATTTTAAACTCTTTCTCCATCTGCTTCTTGATCATTTGTATTCCCTTATCATCTGTTCCTGTAAGTATTATGTCATCAACATAAATACAAACATAAATGAACCCATCTTCACTTGCTTTGACTAGCAAGCTACTATCTGCCTTTGATGCTTGAAATCCAAGATCATTCAAGAATTTTACAAGCCTATAATTCCAAGCCCTTGGGGCTTGCTTTAACCCATACAAAGCTCTCTTGAGCTTACACACATAATTTGGACTCACTTGATCTTTGAACCCATCTGGTTGCTCCATGTAGACTTCATCTGAAATGTAACCATTCAAGAAAGCATTTTTTACATCTAATTGAGATAACTTCCAACCTTTGCAAGCAGCAATTGCTATGAGTGTCCTGATGGTTGTCATCTTTGCCACAGGACTATAGGTCTCATCATAGTCCACTCCATATGTCTGTGCATACCATTTCACAACAAGTCTAGCTTTGTACCTAGACACACTTCCATCTGCAAATCTTTTAGTCTTGTAAACCCACTTACATCCAATGATCTTCTGACTATTAGGTTTAGGAACCAAATCCCATGTTTGATTCTCTATCAATGCATCATACTCCTCTTGCATAGCATCTTCCCAATTCTTCTTCCCTTTGGCCTCTTCATATGTAGAAGGGTCTTCATCTGCTTTTACCAAATAAGCATAATCTTTAGTAGTTAAGAATGAAGTGTCATAGCTATACCTTGTAGGTTGCCATTTGTGCCTAGATGATCTCCTAACTTCTGCACTTCTTGAAGTTTCTGGTTCATCACATTCTGGATCAAACCTTGGCCTCTCTTCAACTTCAATCTGCACTTCATTGTTCTCACTTTCATCAAGTAATTGAATCTTTGCTTTACCTTTTCTTTGATCCACTACTTCTTCATCATCTGCATGTACATTATATTTACCTGCATACCAAGTACCTTGCTCATCAAATGTAACATCCTTGGATACAATAAATTGCTTTGTGGATGGACTCCACAACCTGTATCCCATTTGCTTATCATCATAACCAATGAATACATACTTTTCTGCCTTAGGCTCCAACTTATGCCTCAATTGAGATGGCACATATGCATATGCCAAGCATCCAAATATTCTGCAATGATCCAAGGTAGGTTTCTTACCCCACCAAGCTTCATATGGTGTCATACCCTGCAAAGCTTTACAAGGCAATCTATTAACCAAATAAGTAGCTGTATTAACAGCCTCAGCCCACAAATAATTTGGGCAATTCTTCTCTTTCATCATGGACCTTGCAAATTCAACAAGAGTCCTATTTCTTCTTTCTGCTACCCCATTTTGTTGAGGAGAGTACCTACAAGTAACTTCTCTCTTTATACTTGCATTCCACAAATAATCATTGAACTCATTTGAAAAATACTCTCCCCCTCCATCTGACCTTAGTCTCTTCAATTTTTGACCTGTAATCCTTTCTACATATGCATGATAGTGTTTAAATGTATTGAACACTTCTGACTTTTCCTTAATCACATAAATTGTGATCCACCTGGTAGCATCATCAACATATATGACATAATATCTTGAACCATTTATACTAAAGTCCTTTGAAGGACCCCACACATCTGTATGCACCAATTCAAGTCTTTCTGAATACATAAATCCATGCTTGGAATAGGATTGCTTATGAGCCTTACCTAATTGACATGCCTCACATCTGTATGTCATGTGTTGACCTGCAATGTTAGGCATTCCAAGCACTGAATCATTGTTAATCATTTCTTTGATACCTCTTTCATTAAAGTGTCCAAGTCTTTTGTGCCAAAGATCCAATTCTGACACCTTCTGCTCTCCATATGTGAACATAGCATGTCCAACATTTCCTTGTACCTTCAATGTGAAGAGCCTTCCTTCTTTCTTTCCTGCAATAACTTGTTTATACCCTTGACTAGGGTCTTCCACATAAACTCCATCATTGGTGAACCTTACCTCATATCCTTTTTCCACAATTTGACCTACACTGATCAAATTCTTTGGAATTGTGGGAACATAAAGTACCTTACTCAGAAGAGTGCTCCCATCCTTAGCTTTGACTAAACCAATTGACTTTACCTTATGCTTTGTATTATCACCTGTCTGAACTGTATGATTAATTGCATTATGATCTAGATCAGTCATCAAAGCAATATTCCCACTTAAATGATTACTACATCCTGAATCAATATAAAACACTCTCATATCCTCATGTGAAGTTTCACATGTATTCATAATGAGAGTCGAGTCCTCCTTTTGATCTGATGCATAGTTGTAGTAGGTGTTATTATAGGATTGACTTTGGAAGTTTCTTCCACCACCTCTTCCAAAAGAATTCCTACCACCTCTACCTCTGAAGTTTCCTCTCTGAAATCTACCACCTCTTGCTCTTTGATTAAAGTTCTGATAATTACCATTGTTTTGATTATTATGCCAACAATCATGAGATAGATGATTGGTCTTACCACATATCCAACAAGCTCTTGCATTCTCTTTGTTGTTTCTGCCTCTTCCTCTACTTCTGCAATTTCCTCTTCCTCTTATGAAGTTTGCTTGGTTTGAAGTACCTTCTTCTTCACCTGATTGTTGCTTCCCTTTGTTGGCTTTCTTCTTGTCTTTAGAATACATTGCATGACCTGCACTCTTATCAACATCTCCTTTGACATCATTCTCAAAAGTTAGCATATGACCTAACAATTGATTCAAGTCAGGAGTAAAGTGATCTAATGAAAGTTCTGTAGATAAAATGAAAGGCTTCCACTTCTCATCTCCTCTTAGCCCTGTGAGTATTTGTCTTACCAATTTGTCTTCTTCAATATCTTCATCCACTACACCTAAAGAATCTGCAATGTCCTTCATCTTTGTCACATAATCAGAAATTGATTGTGAGGCCTTCTTCTTGAAGGTAGTAAACTCTGCCCATAGTGAAGCCTTCCTTGATTTGGTTGTATTTTGGAAATGCTCTTCCAAAGCATTCCAAATGTCACATGCACTTTCAAGTCCTCTAATGTGAGGAAGCAAATAGTCATTGACTGCCATGTAGATGATGCTTCTTGCTTGAGCATCCTTCTTCATCCAATTCTTCAAATCTGCAAGCTCCTCCCTAGTTGGAACACTAGGATCTCTGAATTCTGGCTTTTCTTCATCTCCTGTGATATATCCTATCAAATCTTTGCTCATAAGATGAGCTTCCATCCTCATAGACCATGCAGGATAGTTCTCTCTATCCAGCTTCTCAATTTGGAGACTATCTCCCATCTTTACTTCACCTGTAACTTCAAATCTTTAACCTTTACAGATAATGAATGTACCTTTACTTCGAATGTTGCTCCTTCTGATCCTTTTGATGCTCTTTGTATGTCTTCCTTTAATCTTTCTTCACACTTTGACCTTTTGCACCTTCGAAATGTAAAGTTTTGTATTTCTGCAATAGTCGGAGTCTCCTTCACTTCAATTTTGACACAACCTGCTCTGATACCACTGATGGAGAGTGTTAATCTCCAAAAGAACAAGTTGACCTTGAATTTAGATCACCTCTATATCAAGATCAACTTTAGACTCCACTAAACTTAGAGGTC
>CM035414.1:169746485-169778985 GCA_020310875.1 Ceratopteris richardii | reverse complement strand
GCAAATTCCATTATACTTCAAGGATGTCAAAGGGAGTTCACATGCAAGATTTGGAAGAAATCAAGAAAATCCATGGTAGCAATCAAAGCTAGTCAAAGTTTGCACATTAGGGAAAAAAATTCACTATCACCAAATCACATGAAAATTCACATACTTGTAAAGACTACCAAAGGCAACCTATAGCCTCAAATTCAATTGGAAATGGATTTTCTAGCACATTGATATACCCATGTGCATTTTATAAGAATGTAGTTTTTCCACTTAGACCTACAAAATCTTGTATAGGAATTTCTCTTCACCATATGGTCTAGCATGTATAAAGACCATATGAGGCTATACATTTGTACAAAGTTTCTAGGCTACCAGAGCTTTCTACACACCTTAATGTCACCTTGCAAATTTGCAAATGTAGTCAAACTTGTATGACAAAAATTCGGATGGGAGTTTTTCTGCATATTCGTGAAGGAGATGTTTGAAAACATAAGCCTAAAAATTTTAATTTTCATCAAAGAATATTTGGAGGTTCAAAGAGCACAAAAGCCAATTTTCAGGATCACCATAATTTTGTAGATTAAGTAGATTAGAGGCTTGAAGGCCTACCATATGGGAAAAGATGATTGATCCATGTTGTATGGTCAGGATGACCTTACTCTCAAGTGTAGAGATGCCCCAAAGCTAAACATATAGGGGAAATCCACTACTTCATTCACTTGGATAAACCTTAATTTGATGGCCAAGAATAATAATGCATAGTTCTTCAAAGATAGTGGCTAATCTTATCCAATTCCATGTCAGCATTGATCCAATGGTCTAGATCTTCCCAAATCCAAGGGTGGAGAATGAAGGCCTCTTTTATCTCCTCCTTTGCCTAGATTTGATATAAAGAAGCGATCTTGTCCATTCATTTAATGAATCTAATGGTTGTAAACAAAAGTAGTTGATCCTAGGATTGAGAGTTTGATTTCTCCATGATGCAAGGTCCCAAATTCATTCAGAAACTATAAAAACCCCTCCCAAACTCATGGAGGATCATTATTAGGCATCCGTAATGCCTTCCTAGTACATGTTTTCATTGTGACGATCACTCTTAGTTGAGTATGTGAGGATCAAAGGTGGACTAGTAAAAGCTTAGATCCTAAATTCAAATTTAGTTAGACTTCCAAACCAAGATAGACTTATAAACTCAAGGGTTTCTCTCTCTTTGCTCAACCTCAATGGAGCATATGAGTGAGTTAGAGTTGGGTTTATTGTTCTTAGACTTCCTTAGATGTTGTTAGATATAGGATCCTTGAAGTGGTTCCTATCCTCTCACATGTGGCATCCAATTGAACTGTCATGGTGGAGGGTTGTGCGGAGTACCTTTGACCATTAGATTACCTAGATGATATACCATGATGCTCATATACACATATTGCATTGTAATCTCTTTTTAATTCAAGTCACATTGTCTCCATTTCTCTTATCTTCTAAGTTATTAGCATGGTGCTCATGTACACATACTGCATTGTAATCTCTTTTTAATTCAAGTCACATTATCTCCATGCCTCTTGTCTCCTAAGTTATTTTTTTTACATGTCTCCTCTCGAATCTTTCGACACGTGAGAAGGATAACTTTGCATGAAACAAGTGACGATTTACTATTTATTTGTGAGAAAAAGTCTCTTCACATTCATAATTCATGACCCCCATGCATACATATCATCCACATGTACCCATGCATATGTATTGATTTTGAAATTGTCTAAGAATCTCCTTATGGAGCGTTCTTTCTTTTAAGATTGATTCATGTGTAAGGTTTTTTTTGTTATTATTATTAATGTGCATATATTGATCTTACATTTATACATTCCCTTTCCACATTTACATCATCATATCTCTCTTGTCCATATCCAATTTTTACATATATACATCACTTTGCTTTACCTTAACTTCACTTTCACATTCATATTAAATCATCCTTTCAACACTCATTAGCAATTATCATACACCTTGCATGTGTTGTGATCGGATCTGTTCCAGCCAAATTGTGATCACCTCCACATTTGAATCCTATGTGAAATGATTTGCAACGTTTTCTTCTAATCCTATTGGGAGGTTTTGATCCATATCCTTTATTGCATATTTTTCATGATCATCATCATTCTTGATTGCTGCACTGGATTTCTCACAAACCAAACACATGATGCCTTAGTTGAAACAAATTACAAAATAGTAGAAAAGAAAATCAAACCCATAGCTCAACCATTACACCAAGGAAGTAACAAAAGAACTATTGATGTGAAAAATTATCCAATTCTTCGGGATAGGAAAAACATAGGACATGCATTCATGGATGAGACAATCAAACTGGTGAAAATTGGTGGAGATGATCTCACTACTCAGAGCGAAAATCAATTCCATCTTGTTGAAGTTTTGTACATGTTTGATATGTGGAACATGACCTTCATACTTTCGCTTCATCTTTCAAATTGGGCTTTGGACTGTAGAAGAAGGCTCATAATTCAATAAACATTGAAGTATCTACTTTTAGGACTCTTTGGATGACCATTTGTGAGTCTGTGGATAAGTATATAAATTAGGTGACCAACTTTTTTTTTCATCTTTATTAATTGGGCGATCACTTTATCCCACCTCCCTTGATACTTGCATGTTGCCCAAGGCAACCTTTGATATATCATTATTGGATGAATCTCCAACTTCTTTTCTTCCTCCAAAGCACAATCACCTTGATCAAGAAGACTACCTTCAATTTCCATCTTAGGGAAATCATAATGTGGCTATAAGAAATCTTCATCTTCTTTTCGTCATAGCCTCCCTTGATCTATTATACCACTTTCATTAGGTGAATTCCACCCTTAAGAAGACTATAATTTGGTTATCCAACTACCTTTCAAACTCCATGGATGACTTCATATCCTTTTATTTTAGGCTTTTACATTAGTTGCTCTTCCTCTTACTTTCATCCTCTCTATTAGAAAGACAACCATTATGATCACATATCCCCTACTTCAATCCTCTAGATAACCATAATTCATGCTAGAATGGTGAAGTAAGAGTGAGAGACAGAAGTTTAAATTCTAAGTATGTAGCCTGCAACCATGATAGATGGTAATTAAGTCTATGAAAGGTGAAACTTATATATCCTTAAAGGGATTTCATAAAGGAGAAATTCAAAAGCATTTGTTGATGCTTAGACTTAAGTAGTAGATGGATTCCTTAAAAGTTCTATGATAATTTTTCAAAGCTTTAGATAGAAATGAATTCAAAGATAAAGATAAATTCTTGTCACTACAAGTTGGTTAAAGCAAAAACCAATAAATCTTGAATGAAGGAAATTCAAGTCACTTGGCATTATATTGGTTTCTTTTTGAAGACCTTATTGGTTTGAAGTTTCTAAGAAAAGCATCAGAAAATTAGAAAACAAAAGATTTTTACTAGAAGAATAACTAGGAAAAAAATATAGAGGCAATCCCTTGTCTTCAAAAATTCTTTTTAAATGATTTATATAAAAGGTACTATATAAATAGACGGAGTGATGTTTCTAGAATTTTAGATAAATATCATCCATACATCAATGATGAATATAAAGTATGGTGGTATGCAACAGCACACTTTATATTCACATGGATGTAGGAATGATGGTATGGAACATCGGACCTCAAGATGCTAGGCACCTTTGGGTCTTGGACTGATTCCAATAGAATCTCGAAGTGAGAAAGAATTCCTAAAAAGGACTGAAACTTTAGGGATGAAGTTAAAGTATACAATGGTCAAAAGCATGACCAAAATTCACTTCAAGAACCCATAAATAAGAAAGTTACAAGATGAAAAAGTAACCCTCGTTAAGGATTAAAGTAGAGAAGTATAGTCTTACTTGATATTTCAAAGTAATTCAAAGTATTCGTAGTTCTTTATGGAAAACGACACAAAAACTTTTGGAGAGAAAGAACTTAGAAATATCTATTCAAACAAGATAAGGTAAAGACAAAGGCACCTAGCTGACAATGCATTAACTTAATAATCAAGATAATTGAAGCATCATGTTTTTGAGTGAAGGGAAACATCATCATTAAATATAAGCTCAATAGCTCGAGACATTTTTGTTTTTTGATAGCTTGATGATGGTTTAACTTAACTCAAATAAACCTTTTTGAGAATCCAGTTTATTTCTCATATAGATAAACTTGAATGCATCTACAAAGAATTAAAGCTCATAGAACTTGAATTAAATAAGTTAGGTGTCTTAGAAGTTTTGAATCCATTACATATATTTTCAGTTCTTCCTTCTTGCTTTTTAGAACATTGGACTTGACTCTCATAAAAAAAATGAGTTGTTTCTATGAAGATCAGAGTTAGCCAATAGGAATAGGTAACTGAATTAAATATCATAGATATATGTTATGTAGAAACTATTCAATCTTAGGAAATTCTTTTTGAATATTGAGTCAAATATAAATCACTCATTGAGTTTTGCTTCAAGTAAGTGTTTAAAAGAAACGGCAATGGATGAAGAAATATTCTCTAAAAATGCTTAAGTGAACTCTTAAAGAGAAAAGAGTTAGAAGTTTCTCATAAGTTTGACAATGCCAAAGGATTCAAGTCTTTAAGAAAGTGTCGTAAGTTTGGACAATTATAAGATTTTGGATTTTCTTTGTTCCAATTGAAGTTTTGTTGCCCAAGAAGTGCATGGAACACTTCTTCCTACATTCTACCTAGGATTCTTAAGCCTAGTAGGACATAATAGTCCTGTTAGAAAGAGATTGAATGATGTGTGTAAAACTCACCTCCCATCCATATATACCCTCTTGTACTCTAGAAATAGCAATGATGTACTCTAAGAATAGCAATGATCTGGAATAGTCTAGTGTGAACATGTGGACATGACACTTATTCCCATTACTACCCAAGTACTTCCCATTACTACAAACATACCTTAGGATATCCCTCGAGCTGAGGACCTTGGCTAGTTGGCCCTTGTCCCTCACACACATGGATTGATCCCTGTGGATCAATGTGAATTGATCCATGTGGATCAATGTGGACTGATCCCTATGGATCAATGTCTAACACTCTCTCCCCCTTCTAAATATCATTGTCCTCAATGATCAATGAGGGAAAGTACTTGTGAAATAGAGCTTTTGATTCACAAGTAGAGTCAGTAAGTGGTAATCCTCTCCAGGCTACTAGATACTCCTAGATGACACGATTCCTCAATCACTTCTATCTTCGATCTAGTATCCTGTCTGGAGAATGATCCGTGCTATTACTTTCTTGCAAAGAAACAATATCTTATATTAGATTATCCTCCCTGGAAATATACTTCTGAAGTTTACTGACATGAAACACTAGATGCACTCTACAATCTAGAGAAAGCTCTAATCGGTATACAAATTCACTTAGCTTTTTAACTATCTTCCAAGGTCCACAAAACCTTGGTGATAGCTTACTACACTTCCTTGTGGAGAGTGAAGTAGATCCAGTTGGTACCTGAAGAAAGACTTTGTCTCCCTCCTCAAAAGGATCTAAGAGATCTCTTCCTATCAGCATACTCTTTAGCTCTATCAGCTGCTTGTTGCATCCTGGCTTTAGCTATTTCTAAATTTTCTTGGACTATCATGGTTATCATGCATGACTTTTCTTCTCAAATCCTGGGAAACTAGTATGCAAACCTTTCCTTTCCGTCTAACTATTCCATTCTCCTATGAGAAATTGAATACAGAATGGACTTGTTCGTTGTGCTAGGGGAAGAAACAGTTGGAATTGTCACGTCTCCTATAATAGAGTCATCACTGATGGCTCGAATAAATATGGATCTTCCATCTGTGCTTCCTTTATCTCTTGAAGCAATGAGCTTTCTAGAGTTGTAAAGCTCATTTGATACATTATCCATGATAATGCATCAAAAACTATATTCTCTTTGCTCTTCTATACAGGATTTCCACATGAAACTCCTGCATGAACTCAACCCAATGAGCCTGACTGCCTCAAAGATCTAGTTGAATACAAAAAAAAAAACTTAAGTGTATAGTGTTCTGTGTATACCTTAAAGGTTGCACCATAAAGATAGTGTCTCTAGACTTTAAGTGAATACACCACTACATACAGCTTCTGTTCAATTCTTGCTTTCAAAAACTATGGGCCTACCATCTTGGCTCAAAATTGTCCCTATGGTTATGCCACTAGCATCTGTCTCTAACTCAAAGGATTTTTGTGCATCTACCACTTTGATCATAGGAGCCTCTGAAACAGCTTGTTTCAGAGTATCAAAACTATCAATGTCTGATACTCTGATCCCTATGGATCAGCTGGATTGCTCCCTGTGGATCAATGTCTGACACTAAAACTATCTTACTGCTCTTGCTTCCATGCAAATGGAACTTTTCCGTGAAGCAATTTCATCATAGGTGCCTCTATCGACGAATAAGAAGAGATGAATCTCCGATCAAAATCAGAAAGTCCTTGAAATGACTATAATTGTCCCTCATCTTGAGAAGTAGGCCAAGATAATATAATTGAAACCTTCTTGATATTGATCTAAACCCCATCAATAGATATTCTATCCTTGAAAGATACAACTGAGTCTTCTCTAGATTAACTGAGTCTTATCATGATCTCTTACTCTAATCTGATGGTAGCCACTTGTAAAATCTATTTTACTAAATACAACGGCTCTACCTATTGTATCTAAAAGATCATCAATCTTGTACATAAAATATATGTGTCTAATAATAATCTTATTGAGTGCTCGGTAGTTGACCCACATCCTATAAGATCCGTCTTTCTTCTTCACTAGAAGAATTGATGCTGCAAAGGGTGAATAGCTGGGTCTAATCAACCCTTTCTATAATGGACCTCTTGGAATTTTTTTCTCACTTTTACTAAAAGTACTAAAGCATTCCAACTAGAGTCTCCATTACTGCATGAATCCATCATAAGATATGATGAATGCATAAAGTACTGAAAAATTAATAAACTTACAATCAATTTTCAGAAACTTGGTATCATTTACTAATCATGTCTCTTGGATATTTGGTTCTCCACGGATTAATAGTCGCCTCCCCTCATGCTCAAACTTGATCACTTTACTTGATCACTATTTATGATGCACTATAAATAGAGATATCAAACTTGCTTCTCAACTGGTCTTCCATGGAACTGACTTTCTTACTTGTAGACCTTGCATTGTTGTATAATCACTCCTGACTAGAGACA
The DNA here is from genome assembly GCA_020310875.1 of Ceratopteris richardii. Lineage (NCBI taxonomy): Eukaryota > Viridiplantae > Streptophyta > Polypodiopsida > Polypodiales > Pteridaceae > Ceratopteris > Ceratopteris richardii. The sequence goes on along the minus strand of CM035414.1, from coordinate 169,771,773 downwards.
ATCTTGCCTTGTCTAAGAAATGCAAACCATGCCTTGCTATATAACCTTGTCTCACTCCCTGCTAGTGACTTAGACTATAGCCTTACCTTGTTTACTCTTTTCAAACCTTGACTTTCTATATATCTTGGCCACTCTTGAGTATCTAACCCACATACTTGCCTTGTTTGCTCTCTGTAAATCTTGCATTGTTGTGTAGTTTGGCTACTCTAAAGTTCTTGGCCTACAGACTTGCCTTGCTTGCTTAATGAAGATGAGTCCACCTAGGACCTCTATTCTTCATTCTTAGATAGATAAATAGATGAAACTACCCCATCTGCTTATACTAAACTATTTTGGAATCAAGATATGATTCCTTTTATAAAGCTAGGAACTCTAAAGTCTATGTCTCAACCTCCAAATCTAGGAAGTTCTTACATGACTTTTCTTTTACTATTTCTATCTATGGCATTCTAACCAAACTTGATTTGCTCCTTTTTTTATTTCCACAAATCTGAAGTCTATACTTCTTGTGAAATAAACTTCTTTGTTCTATATACATAGAAATGTGCACTAGAACTCATAGCAATGAAATTATAGTAACTATTTATGAACTAGATACTTAAGTAATTTATAAGCATCCTAAACTTATAGGTGTCCTTAGAGTTCTCTTATAAGATGTCAAATTACCTTGAGACCTCTTACCTTTAAGTTTCTAACTCATTAGACCTTGGTAAAACTAGCCCTTGTCTCACTTTGTCCTTTCTACGAAAGGGCAATTTTGTTTACTTGAAAATTCTCACCTCTTTCTAAATGCATTACTTCACATGTTTCAAATTTTGACTTTATTCTTTTTTATCAAAATGCCACTTGCATTCTTCTAGATCATGGAATCTTTGAGGATGAACTATTCTCTATTTTAGATTCTAACTAGATATCTAGAATTCTTAGCTATGAAACTATTAAGTTCCTCATTCTAATGAACTTGGCAATATTTTCCCTTGTCTTAAGATCGAAATACTGATATCTACTAGATATCCATAAACTTATACAATTCTTTGATCAGAATACTACTAATCATTCATATTGATCTTGATATAGTTTGGATATGTATACTCCAAACAAGTAAGTGGCAGTGGAAAAGAACAAATTACAAGCCTCTACTCAATGAAATATGAAGAAATAAGAAACTTTTAGTATGTCTTGAATGCTTGGATGTATATGCATCCTAATTTTATGAAAATTTTGATAGCATAATGACATAATTTTGAAAACCAAAAAAAATATGACAAGCAATTTCCATAATAATAGTGTCGATAGGCACAATCTATCTAAAAATAGACTGAAATGGGATTATACATCCTGAAAATTTCGCAATGCCGACAGGCATAATATAAATACAAGTAGACCGAAAGGGGATTACACACCCTAATAAATTTATATTTTTCTCCTCGCTAACCTGCAAGAAAATACTTACCTGTCCCTGCAAAGGAGAATACATGCATTGCACAATAGAGTCGATGTCTAAACTACGCGTCTAGTCTAGGAACTATGCAAAATTGCATGTCCCATATGCAATATGATGCTAAAAAAAGGAGCAACAATGCATGTAAATTGACAAGAGACTTATCTGGAGGTTCAAAAAGTAATTTGCTGATGTATATAGGTACTAAAGATGGTCCATCCTTCATTGGAATGGCATGCCAAGTCTCTCCCAATAGTTATGCTTCTAAACGATGCTCGAAAGAGTGTCGTTGAGGATGAATGGGTAGACTCCAAAATCAGAAGATGATGGAAAGTAAAGCCAAAGTATGGCTTCCAGCCACTCACTGGAAAGAGATCGGAGAGAGCTTTTGATAGCAAAGGAAATCTCCAAAATTGGATATTGGAGGACCAAGATACCAAAGAATAGATATGGTTGGTGCAAATAGCTAGAGCATTAAGCCTTTTAGCTATGGCTTTCAAAAACACAAAAAATATCGAATGCTTCTTCTATCTGAGTCGCACACAGACGTTTGGAGTAATCCCACATATTGCATTAGACTAGTGTGTATCTACATATGTGTGTTGTTCTCACTTTCTGTAAAGCAAAAAAAACAATGTGTAGAGTTCTCTGTCTCTCGACTGGTCTGGTAGGTAGCTAATAGATAACATGGAAGAGATTAAATACCTCTCTCTTCTATGCATTGAAGTGCAAATACCATGCGACATGTGCGAACAAACACTCCAAGGTTTCGGGTACCTCCTGAAAAATCGTGCACACGGCTAAGACTTGGTAATGGCATTAATTGCTTGAGAAGCGGGGCCCAACATGGCTGTTGGTGAGGGCATGTTCCTACGGATTCTCTGTTGTTAACTCTCCAAAATATTTGTGCTCTCAATTGCTACAAAACCCGAACGTGACGACGATGATCTCTCGTGCAAAAAGACGACGACCGAGAAGACCACCTACCCATGCTGAGAAAACACAACGATGGAAAGCATAAATCCATGAGAGAAAAAATGATTGATTCATGCTCTGATACCAAGTGTTAGAAAGAGACTGAATGATGTGTGTGTAACTCATCTCCCATCAATATATGTCCTCTTATACTCTAAAAATAGAAATGATATACTCTAACAATAGCAATGATCTGGAATAGTCTAGTGTGAACATATGGCCATCATGCAGCACTTATTCCTATTACTGCCCGAGTACTTCCCATTACTACCAACGTGCCTTAGGCTATCCCTCGAGCTTGGGACCTTGGCTAGCTGGCCCTTGTCCCTCATACACATGGATTGATCCTTGTGGATCAATCTGAACTGATCCTTATGGATCAATGATCCCTATGGATCAATGTGGACTGATCCCTGTGGATCAATGTCTGACAAGGCCTCTAGTTGGAAAAAGGATCACTAGATGTTTATTAGAAATGGTATATAGTCAAAACATCCGAGTCAAATGTTTTTGATCAATCTTAAACATCAAAATGATTTGAAATTGAAGTAGTTCTCAAAGTCTTGAACATATCAACGAATGCACCCATTTTTCTAGTTCCATGCACCAATGGTGCCCAAAAATGGACAAGATAGCAAATTTGATGGAGATACTTAGAATTCACCTATTTCACATGTTTTTGTTATAGAGGCCAAGTATTACCAAAAGAATGTACAAAGATAAGTGAAATGTTAGGTTATAGGCGTATATAAAAGCAGGGTGGAAAAAAACCTCCTAAAGGAGGAAAAAAGTGCCTCGATAGTCCTCATGTGTTCTCATATATATACCAAAATACATCAACAAATTCCCCTTGAGAGTGATGTAGTGAACAACGAGCTTGCACTCATGTATAAGGAAGTGCCAAGCTACATGGAATAAATCCACAAAAGGAAGTATGCCCAAAGCTTTGCGGAAAGCTTCAAACTTCTCCCTAAGCAGAGCCTTTGTGAAAGGTCTGCAATGTTCACTTGTGTGGGCACATATGCCAAACTGATCTCTCCAACAGAGAACCTCTCCCTTACATAATGATAGTGCATCTCAATGTGCTTAGTGCGAGCATGGAACACAAGGTTCCTCGCAACTACCAACGCACTCTGACTATTAATGAAAATGGTGGTGGTCGAAGACTGACCAACATCCAAATCAACCATAAGGCATCTGAGCTACACACACTCAACAGTCACTGTGAAAGTTGCCCTACACTCAGCCTCACAATTGGAAGTACCTACAATAGGTCGCTTCTTGCTCAACCAAGATATGCATGAGCTACCAAGCATGAAGCAAAAAGCACTGGTGGAAACACGAGTGTCATAGCAACAAGCCCAATCAGAGTCAAAAAAAGCATCTAAATATGATGATAGTGATCACTCCTTGGGATAAAACAATCCAAGTAGCCGAGTACCACTTAAGTAGCAAAAAATGAGCTTAATTGCCTAAAATGTGCTTAACCGCCTACCAATGCTTGACATCTGGGCAATGCATAAACCTGCTTATCTATGAGATAGCAAACTGAATATCAAACTGACTCATGCATAAGTAAATCAAGCATCCAATAGCTTGCTGATAGAGAACAGCATCAAATGCATCTCTAACATCAGAAAACTCAATTGTAAACCTATTTCCATCAGTGCCGATAGGTTTGCAGTCTTCAAGGCCAAAATGCTGCAATAATTTGTCAAGATATTTTGTTTGACACAAAACTATTCTACCATCAACTTGCATACAATGAATGCCCAAATAATGATGCAAATGCCCCAAACCTGACATCTCAAATGTGGCATGCAAATCAGCCTTAAAATCAGCAAATTGCTTCTCACTAGGACACGTGCATAGCATGTCATCAACATAGATAACAATGATCAAAAGCACATCATTTACACGCTTAATATATAAGGTGCTCTTAGTTAGACTCTTCTCAAAACCATGTGCAATCAAGTAGGCATGTATCTTTTTGTACCAAGCATATGGTGCTCGCTTCAAACCATGAAATGCTTTTTTCAACTTGCACACTTTGTTTTCATGCCCTTTTTGTACAATTGATTGCATAACAGCCATCCAATTTTCTGAATTTTGTGCTTCATCAAACAAAACAGGCTCATTATCATCACAAAGACTAGAGGAAGCCATAACATAGCAATCTGATGCAAAAGGAGCACTATGAGAGCCTGAACATGTACGATATGATGAAGATGTATCTAATTTGCTATCTTGCAAAGTTTGCACCAACCATTAAGGCATAGTTTTTTGCCTCCTCTATATCAGACCTCTCATTAACAAGTGCATCATATAAATTTTCATTTGCTTAAACTTACTACATGGGCTTCCCTTTTATGCATCATCATGCTAATGCACATGTTTTTTAGCATGTAGCATTCTTTCTCATGAAAAGAAAGCTTGAGATGTGCAAAAAAGAAATCGTCAATATTTAGTTTATGTATTGAAACTATCCCTTTTGTAAAGAGAGAATGCACATACATTCGTTATTTTTAGTGCATGGATACATGAACATACTTGAGCTGCTTGATTTCCTTTCAAGTCATGTATCTTTCCCTATTTAAATGTAGAATATTTTATCTTCACAAAATGAAAAGAAGAGTATACTCACAAAAGAAAGAGTATGTGACTCAAAATGAGTAGACCATGAAATGGATAAACTCATGTGGATTAGAAATGAGCTTGCCAAGAGCATGGAGTAGGCTCCTGAAGCTTCTAACCAAGTACAAATGGGAGGAGAGGCACTCCTTATATAGATTTGGGAGGGGCTCTCCAAAATACATCTCACGTGGGATAATTCCCCAATGAATACAACTGGTAGAAGCAAATGGCAAGGTACCCAAATACAAAGTAAATACAATATAAAATGGAAACAAACTAGAAATGGAGTGCCTCTTAGATACAAAATGGAGATGCACTCATGCGGATACAAATGTAGATTATGTAGGAGCAATCATGTTGTCAACTTTTGCAACTCCATTTTGGAGCGGCTCAATGCTGTAGAGGTCCACCAAGCGTTGGAGCGGAACTGGAGGTAGAGCCTTTGTGAACATGTCTGCTAGGTTCTCTTGAGAGGTACACTGCTCCAGCGTGATCTCCAGAGATACAAGATTCTCATGGATGAAGTGGTACTGGATCTCGATGTGCTTCGTCTGAGCGTGGAACACTGGATTCTTGGCGATTGCCAAGGTTGACTGGTTGTCCGTGTGGATGCATGTCAGAGTAACCTGCAAAACACTAATGTCAGATAATAAACATCGAAGTCAGATGGCTTCAGAAGCTGCGAAACTGGATGCTCAGTACTTAGCCTCGGTGGATGATAGAGCAACTATAGGCTGCTTCTTACTTGCCCAAGAGATAGGTCATGAGCCAAGCAAGAATATGTATCCAGAAGTAGATTGTCGAGAATCATGATCACTAGACCAATCTGAATCTAAATATCTGATGAGTTTGATGCTCCCTCTATACCAAAGACCATGATGTCGGGTGAGGGCAAGGTACCGAAGTAGTCTCTGAGTAGCATCCCAATGAGTCTGACAAGGCTGATGTGCAAACTAACTGAGTATACTAACTGCGTAGACAATATCTCGTCTAGTGTTGGTAAGGTAGAGTAATGAGCCAACAAGTTGTTGATAAGTATGCACATCCATAAGTGATGATGAATCCTCTAGTGTGAGCTTGATATTTGGATCAATTGGTGTAGATGCAAAGCCACATTGGTCCATGTTATACTGGAAAGAAGATCAGAGCAATACTTCTTCTCTGATAGGAATATGCCTTCTTTGGTTTGCCAAACTTCTACACCTAAGAAGTAGTGAAGTAGTCCAAGATCTATCATACAATACTCAAGGTGAAGTTGTGTGATGATGAATTGGATGCGTTCTTCATCTGAATTTCAAGATTAAGTCATCTACATAGAGGATGATGATGGCAACTAAGGACTCGTTCTGATAGATGTATAAGTTTGCATCGGCACTACTTCTGTGAAATCCTTTATCTTCGAAGAACTTATCTTCTCATATCATGCCCTGGGAGCTTGCTTGAGTCCATAAAGTGCTTTGTGAAGTTTGTATACTTGGTCTTTCTTTCCTTGGATCTTGAATTCTTCAGGTTGTTCAACGTATACTTCTTGAAGATCTCCATCGAGGAATGCAATTTCAACATCCAGCTAATAAATAGGCCACTTAAAGTGAGCACTTAATGCTAAGATAATTTTGATGGTTGTGAATCTTGCAGTAGGAGCAAAGGTTTCTTCATAGTCAATGCCATGTTGTTGCACAGCAAGTTCATGCATAAATTGGGAAGAAATAATACATTTCAAAGTGATTTGAATTCCCCTTGAGTGTTGGTGATCTGTACTTTGCCTTTTCCTCCTATAGATAGACTTTTGTTATTTCCAAGGTATACTTCACATGTGTGCTCTTCAAGTTCTTAAAAAGAATCTTTATCTTTACACATGTGCGAGATCGCTCCGCTATCAAAGATCCACTCGTGAGAGGAGCTAGATGTAACTAGAGCATTTGCCTCGGTAGAGATAAAGAGTTCTTCGCTAGAGCAATGTGACATGTGTTGCAAAGGTTTGGAAGAGTGCTTGGAACTAGAAGCCTTCGAGGTTTGTTTCTTCTTATAGCAGAATTTCTCTAAATGACCCGTTTTACCACAGAAGTTACAAGTATACTTCTTGGAGGAAGTAGTCAATCCTAGCTTGAGTCTGTTGCTCATATGATGACTAGTATTTTTGCCTTTGTTAAAGGGCCCTTGAGCCTTCATTGTAGTCTTTTGGGAGGAGGTCTACTTAGCTCGCGAGTCGTGAAGGAGCAGAAGACGACAATATTCTTCCCAAATGAGAACTTGCCCTCGATTGTAGAAGGTCGTTACAAAGGTTTCATATGACCTAGGTAGTTTGTTAAGTAGCCTGTTCGCCATACCTTCATTGAAAATTTTTTCGGCAAATTCTGATCAGGACTCATAAGGCCATAAGAGATATCCGGAAAAAAAGAAGAGAAATGGTATATGGGAGACTTTCACGACTAGAAGAAGTGAACAAAGGTAACTTGCAATGCCAGCAAGGTCTTCTGAAAATCAGGGGAAGACTAAGACTGGAGGAGGAAGTTCAAAGGAAAAATCTTCAAATATTCTTCAAAGACTGGTGGGCGGGGAAGGCAGACAAACCATTGAAAGAGATGTGTAACATCCTCAAAAAGAAACAAGCTAGGGAATCCATCCCCTTCTTGGTCGATAACAATGGGATCGAATGTAGCACGGATGTCTAGAACAGATCTATCATCGTGGATCACTTTACCCATCTCCTCGGGGTCTCGACTCTTCTTTCCCCGCACAGGCGTAACTGCATGGCTACCATCTCAAGGGTATCTCTTTCTAGAATCCCTCAAGACATGCATTCTCTTCTGGAAGCGAACATTTCCGAGAACGAAATTATCGAGGTTATTGATGCTCTTCCCAATGGAAAAAGTTCGGGTCCTGATGGCCTCACCAATGAGTTTTTCAAGTCCTTCAAGCACGTGGTGGCCACCCCACTACGGTTGGTGTGGCTCGAGGCTCTCTCCTTCGGTGGCCACCCCACTACAGTTGGTGTGTCTTAATAATGGCGTCATCAAGTTAATTCACAAAAGGGGAGATAAGAACAAAATTGAAAACTGGCGGCCGATTACCATGCTCCAAACTGGATACAAGATAATTTCCAAAGTTATCGCCAACAGAATCTCTTGTCATTTGAAGTCATGGCTTTGTGAGGACCAGAATGGTTTTGTTAAAGGTAGATCTATTCTTGAAGCACTTGTTGATATCTGGGAAGGCCTTACATTTGCTGAGGAGTCTGCACAAGATTTGGTATTCATTAAGATCGACTTCGACAAAGCATATGACAGATTGGAATGGGACTTTATTCTCCAATCACTGAAAGACCTTGGATGCAGTCAAAAGTTCACGAAAATGGTTTCCACACTTCTAGGAAACGCTTCAACTAGAATAAATATCAATGGTAAGCTCTCTGAGCCCATACGTTTAAAAAGGTCTATCAGGCAAGGCTGCCCTCTCGCTCCTCTACTCTTCGCCATTGCCTCGAACGGCCTCAGTCACCTATTAAAGCATCACATGGACTCTGGCAATCTCATGGGTCTTTCCCTACCTCTAAATCACGGCCAAATGATTGCTAGACTCTTTGCCGATGATATGAATGCCTTTGTGCATAATGATTTGAACAGCATTGAGGTGTTCTGGAGTTGCCTCGACACCTTCTGTGTGGCATCAGGTTCAAAAATCAACCATCCTAAAACTGCTTTCAGAGCAATCCGTGGACCCCCACCCCAATTGTTGTTAGATCAGGGGTGTCAAGTTATCCCTAGTGGTCAAGTCTTCCGTCTCCTCGGCATCCCGATGGGCTTCGACATCACAATGGACTAACGATGGAACTGGGTGCTGGCCAAGCTGGATAACAAACTAAATCATTGGAAGGTATGCAAGTCGACTTGGCGGGGCGTGCTATGGTTGTGAACACGTTTATGCTTTCAACGACCATTTACTTTATCTCATGTTGGAGACCGAAGGAGAAAGAGATGGCCAAAGTGGAAAGAATTTGCAGAAACTTCCTTTGGACTGGGGACCCCAACAGGAGGGGGATTCCCAAAATCAATTGGGAAACCTGCATTAGCTCGAAAGACTCAGGGGGCTTGGGTATTTTGGATATCATTGGGTTGGCTGACAAGCTGGCGGTTAAGTGGCTTATCAAGGCTTGGAGCAATAGTGAGTCCTCTTGGGCTAAACTAATATTCAGAAACTTGAAAGACCTTACATTTGTTGGCCATCCTGGCTGGAAGGACCTTGGGATTATCACGCTTTTGTTCTCCCCCTCCCGGTGTCCCCTAAAGGCTCTAGCCTCGTGTGTTCTTTATGGAAGAGTTGGAACAAGGCCAAACAATTCATCAGAATCAGTGATGAGTGGAAGTGGGCTGCTGGGATAAGACAAAATGACTCTATCTGGTTCCCGATCAGCGCCATTAGAGGAGTGGAGAATTGGAACCTCCAAAAGCGGTTATGGAACAAGCGGTTCAAACAATGGAAACAACTCTGGAAACAAGAGACCAACCAGTGGATAAGGTTCGAAGACTTAGACCCGAGACATAGAGTTACCCTCGAGGAATGGACGCTTCTTCATGGCAGATGTTTGGCGTGGGACCGCTCAACTACTCGCCTTCTCTCCGGACTAGATTTTCCTTGCCTTGAGGGCCTTAAATGGAGCAATGGTAAGAAAATATCCAGAATCCCTAACTTCAAAGAGAACTTAGATGTTCATCACACCCTTAACAAGAGGTGTTGCCTTTCTTGGACCAAACTTCGATGGGAACTAAAGTTCATGTCTATTTGGCACCCCTTAATCGAGATCAAAAAGTCGGTTCTCATGTGGCAGATCTTGCATAAGGGAATTTGGTCCAATGCAAGGGCTAATAAAATATGTGGTGTGCCGCCATGGTGCAAGCGTTGCCACCGATGCATCGAAGATTTAGCTCACCTGTTCTTCGATTGCCCGAAGTCCCGTGTTGTCTGGCATCACATGACTCCGGTTTTGAGACTCACACACCAATTCAATTGGCAACAGGTGCTATTGGGTGAGGTGGTCGGCTGCTCATCGAGGCTATGGAATGCCATCAGGAGTGAGACCCTTTGGAAGATTTGGAGGGAGCGATGTGCTGTCAATTTTGGCCAAACGCCTAAGGAATGGTCGATCGAGAAATCATTGTTTTTACTAGGTAAAAGAATCTCTCGAGATAAGAGGTCTCCACCGTTTAGACATCACTATATTTATCTCCTCGAAAACAACAAGTTGAAACCCAAATGGGTCTCACATGAGGGTGATGATAGATTTATCCACCTCATTTATAATGCCCTCTAGCTTGCCGTACTCCTCCCCTGCTTTGTGGGATTTGGGGGGTCCCATGGGCACTAGTCCCTTTCACTTGTAACTTTTCTTTATTTCAATTAAAGTCCGGGAGAATAGGCTAAGGCCGAACTTCCTTTTATTAAAAAACAACTTGCTAATGGCGGTCGGATTGTTCGTTCTTGCTTCGTTGCATAAACCATGAACAGTGTTGTATTTTGACGGTCTACCATGGCCGTCAGTTTTGAAGGTTATCTCCATATCATACCTGTATTTGATATTTTTAGTGTATTTTTTGAAGGTCAAAAATTTTTTTTGACGGTTTTTTACGGTAAAAAATGGTCAAAATGGGCAATACGGCCATCAAAAATCAACACTGATCATGAATGACGTTGCGATATTTGTGCTCTGCGCTCAGCCCACTGGACGGGTCCCAGTCTATAGTAATCAAGCTCGAGATCTTCTGTCCTGCGATTTTGTCGATTACCAAGAACAAGGCGGCGTGAGTTAGGCAACTCACTCTCTCTCTCTCTCTCTCTCTCTCGCTAATAGCTATCTCTCGAAGGCGATCCACTCAAGAAAACTACTCGGCCGCAACAGCTATGGGTCTGCTGTCATTCTCTGTATCAATCAGAGAGAGATGGTGATAGATGTTGTAATGTCTCCACCTGCCGTCGTGCCAAAGAGGGTCCGGTGATGCTTGCTCGAGACTCCTGAGGGAAAGTTCAGGCTGGCTCCACTTGAGCTACTTGCTGCCACCACATAATCGTGCTCAGAATAGAGTTCTGATCCTCGCTTTCCGCCAGGCTCTGAGGTAGAAGCTGGACTGAGGAGTTACAGGAGCAGAACAGAGAAATGCCTGAAAAGACTCCTGGTTGCGTGAGAGTACAAGTAAGATGGAACGCCTCCACTCAGTCGACTTATAGTGTCGGGAGTTGCTGCGACTGTGGAGCACAAGAGTGCCTTCTCCTCTGATTCTGAAGGAGCTGTTAATATTGCTGAGTGTGTGCAGTATTACATCACAACTCTGGATTCGCTATCACACAGAGAGATGTGTTGAAGTCTCTCTCTCTCTCTCTCTCTCTCTCTCTCTCTCTCTCTACTTCCTCGAATGTGAATGAAGGTGCGACCTTTTCTTGTGTGGCTTTGCCCCCAGCCCCCTTTACTTTCCTACTCATCTCCCTCCCCCTCTGCGTAGTCCTTTCTTGCTAGACAAGGGTTGCTGTCCAGAGCCTTTTTCTACCAGGTTTTCCCTCCATATCTAAAACATGGCGACGGAAGTGCACGAGCTGGCCAACGGAAACCTGAACACGGAGGAACACGTGGAGCCCCTCGGAGAGATTTATGAGCCTAAAGAGGACCCTAAGAAGCTGGAGGTTGTCTGTAACGCTCAGGATGGAAACGGCGTCCATTCTCATGCAGGAAAGGAGGAACCTCTCTCAAAGGCTCCGGCATCAAACAAGCAGAAGGGCATTGTTGAATTCACCCACTATAAGTTCCAAAGACGACCATACTTGACTTGCACACGAGATCAGCTCTGCCCAACGCTTGCATTCAATTCTGGGCAAGGTGGTATGGCACGTACGGTACGAGTACGGAACATGGTGCCGTACCAAACGTCGAGATATGGAACGTTATGGACCGTTACCATTATATATATATATATATATATATATATATATATATATATATATATATATATATATATATATATATATATATATATATATATATATATAATTTGTTTGTATCCATATCAAAATCTAAACATAAAGCATAAAAGAACGATACAAAAATGGAGTACCATAATACATATATGCACGTGTCATATAGGCATCTCTGATATATGCATTATGTGTACTCTATATCTCTATTATGCACATGTCTCATACATGCATTATGTGTGCACTACACATGTATTATATTTCATATATGTGTTCCACTATATCTATATTATGCACATGGTAATATATTCAGTGTGTGTACAATATATATGCATTATGCATATTGGAACATGCAATCAGCAATGTGGTAATGTGTATTCAATAGTACATACTAGCTCCAAATCCAAAATTCAGCTCCATTGGACCCCAAATCCATTATAAGAACATGACCTAATTTTTTTCCATTGCCAATGTTCCGAACGTTATATGAAACGTTCGTACCGAACGGTACGTTCCGAACCGACCAGGGGGGTTTGGAACATGTTCCAATCCAACCCTGATTCTGGGAAAGAAAGCACTTCACAAAAATGAAGTATCCGTGGCAGGTATATTGACGGTGTGCTTATGGCTCAAAAGCATATAAAATGTTGCCCGATAGCAGATTGGACAATGCACGGTAATGAATGCCTATATGAGCATAGCGTTTTGCATACATGTGTACACAAGGCTATAATTCACTCAAAGAACAGATTGCGAAGTGTACTTGACGATGGACAGATGTTACAAACAACACTTCAAGGGACGATGGACAGATGTTACAAACAACACTTCAAGGGATAAGTGTGTGTACGTATTAAAAATTCGGGAATGCACCGTAAACGTTAAGCATCTCTCTCCATCAGTGTTTATAAACACTTCAAACAACGAGAATCGTTATCACCTCTGCATACATATGCTTGAAAACGACAATATATCACACTCCTTCAACAAAAAAGATGGGAGGGAGGGGAAAATGGAATAAAGGGTAAAAACTTGATGAATGAAGGGTGGGAGGGTGGGCAAATAGGCAAAGTAAAACCCAAAAGAGTATGAAATGATGGCAAAACGAAGCTTCTCTCAATGAGGAGAGAGCCATGCAACCAAAATTCAAGCACCACCACCACTAAAATCACCGCCAAATGAACAACCAAGACCTCCACTTAGCCCTCTGATACCATGTAGAGAGTACACACGCAAAAGCAAAATGAAAAAAAGAGTGTACTCACAAAAGAAAGAGTGTGTGAGATTTAAAATGAGTAGACCATGAAATGGGTAAACTCATGTGGATTAAAAATGAGCTTGTCAAGAGCATGGAGTAGGCTCCTCAAGCTTCTAACCAAGTACAAATACGAGAAGAGGCCCTCTTTATATAGATTTGGGAGGGGTTCTCCAAAGTACATCTCATGTAAGATAATTCCCCTGAAAGAAGAATGAATACAATTGATAGAAGCAAATGGCAAAGTACCCAAATACAAAGGAAATACAATATAAAATGGAAATAAATTAGAAATGGAGTGCTTCCTAGATACAAAATGGAGATGCACTCATGCGAATACAAATGTAGATGATGTAGAAGCAATCATGTTGTCAACAAATGAAGCCTATGAAAAACAAGTGAATCATCCTATGCTTCAATTATGAATCTATGCAAGATAATGAAGGCTATGAAATCAAACATAATTGGAAAATACTTAGCTTGCTAACAAAATACGTCCATCCTTTGGCCATTGGGAGGGAGCAAATCCTCTCATCGTAGCTTCCTTTGGATCTCCAAAACAAGATGTGTCCTCCATGCTCCTTGTTCATGAATAGCTTTGCCTCCTTCTTATTGCACCTCCTCCATCCTTGCAACTCCTCATAAAAAATCACATAGAAAATCTCTTTTTCTCATGTTTCTCTCCATCATAATGCTATCACAAATATGTGTGAGAAGTTTGGAAGAAGATAGGATTGTTGTGGGGGCATCGAAGAAGGGATGAAGGAGCTCTCTTGAGAACCTTTTGAAGCTATGTGACTATCCTCCTTATTGATATAATCGAAAGACAACACAAAAGAAGGCTTTCAAGTTGGTATTTATGCCAAGAATTGAGGGAAAGGAGGTGAATGAGGAGAATAGCCGTGTGTGCACTCAAAGGAGGAGAATTGGCTTTGAATAATCCCATATGGGATGTTTTGGGTTCTCCACGAAACATCTATAATGCACCTTACTTCTCTATATGTCCTACCACAAGTGGGGAGAAGGAGAGCATATAGCTCTTTCTCACAACCAGGAAAGAAGTGTGTGAGCACCTCTAAACACGTAGGCGAGTTTTTGCTTGAATTACTTGGAGAAGCTTCATTCAAGACTAAAGTTCTCAAATCTTAGGATAAATCAAGCCTCAGTGTTGCAACCATTCAATTGGGAGTTTAAATAAATAAATAAATAACACAAGGATTCTAGCATGTGCAAAGGGTAGGCCCAAGGTTAATTATACAATAGATAGAGAGCTTGTTTGAAGCAAAAAGCTAGAGGTCAACGTGAATTGGGCAAAGTCAAACAAAGTTGAACAGCAAATCAGCTCCTCCTTTAAGTTTTGTTGTACCTACAAGAACTTGTGCTCTAATACTGAATTGTTAGCAAATAGAAAACCCAAGATAAAGAAATAGTTACACACATGAGATAACATACACAAAGACTCAAAAGAATGCACAAGATGTAGACAGAAAGTCATATGCTCCAACTAATGATAATACATGTTCAAGATGACGATATGCTTCCGAATCATATATACATGGTAACATGAAAGTACTCACGACCCATCTTTACCAAAGAGCAAGTGAAGGTAAGGGATAGCATGAAGAGGCTTAGGTAAGATCTCCATAGCAACCTCTACAAGAGTAGAGAAATCTCCAAGTGTATCAACATACACTCACTCCTAGGCCACCTCCATGAGTTGAAGTAGCACCTCCAACAAGCTTATGTATGTGTAGATGAGCTGAACATATCTTCTTCAAGAGAGTATAAACTACAAAACAATAATCAGCAACATCACCGCAGCACGATGCTCATAGGTGTGTAGAAGAGATTTCCCAAGTGTCTTATGAGCACATCCTTAAATAGCCAAGCGTAGGTGATAGATTTCCAGCAAAAAGCCACGTTAAAGCAGCTTTAGCACAAGAGTTTTTTTCACCTAACACTATTTTTAGTGTTGGATAAATACACCCTTGTGGACATGCAAAAATGTGCAGCTCTCTACCTCTGGAAGCTCTTGATAGGGGTGTTGTGCAGGCTCAGACAACTTTCTTTTTTGGAGTCTAGTATGGGTCATGCATCATGGTACAACTTCCAAATTGTCATAGTATACAACATAACTTTAGTTACATGTGCCAATTTATGGACAGATGCCAAAACCTTAGTGCCAATGCTGAAAACGGACAGGTGCCAAAGCCTAGGAGAGTGTGAATAGGAAAACTCTCAAAAAGTTGTCAATCCTTCGGAGGCATCAAAATGGACACACAAAAATTGGAAGGGATGGATCTGTCAAAGTGGACAGAAAGTTTCAAAATGTAGAGTCACAAAAAATCAGAAAATGCCAAAATAGACAAAGTACAGGCTACAGCAATGCAAGGTGCCAAAATGAACAGAATCACAAAAAATTGGAAAGTGCCAAAAGGGATGGACTCCAGGAATCGGGCAAGTGCCCCAACTAGGCAGAGTACAGAGATGAGGTTTAGTGCCCAGTTCATGTAACTATCCAGGAACCCAAAGTTCACCTCTGGAGTGGTGATACATTGGTGATCCTTTCAGGTAGCAGTATGCACATTTCCTGGATATTTCCTAACCAAAAGCACATCACACACACATACACACACACACACACACACACACCCAACAACAACAACAACAACGACAACAACAACAAACTTACATACACAAGCCAACACTTAGATTCCACATGCACACGTGACTATATTATGTAAAGCTTAGACAAGGGACTGCAACACAATCATACAGTGAACACAATTCTCCTCCCTCCAGAACAAGTGGATAGCATACAATTCTCAGCCCCGATGGACAGAGAATTCTCCCGCTAACCAAGACATCAATGTTACCCTCTTCACTAGTAGGAATTTCCTTGCTCAACTAGGAGTCATCTACCATTACAGTGAGTAGAAAGTACAATGAGGGCATACAAGAATCCAAGTGCTCCAAAGTGTACACATACAAGTATATCTATATGTATTTCCCGCTTGGCTAGACACCTCTTAAGATAGCCCTTGGCTTGGACCAGAGAGCTAGATAGTTGGGCAGCTCCCTATCCATCCTCAGCCACCTTGGTCAGGAGATAGGTGGTGGCCTGCTGTGGGTAGTTACACTAACAGTGCCAGGGGTGGTCCTGGCAGTTGCCACTGCTCCAAGAGCGTACCCAGGCCTGCTGTGAGTAGTTACACTAACAGTGCCAGGGGTGGTCCTGGCAGTTGCCACTGCTCCAAGAGCGTACCCAGGCAGTTACTACTCTTGCCTCATGGGTGGTGGTCCAATTTTGCACTGGGTGGCAATCCAAGGTTGGTGGACCAAGTCTGCACTGGGTGGTAGTCCAAGGTTGGTGGCCCAAATCTGCACTGGATGGTGGTCCAAGGTTGGCGGGTCAAGTCTGCAATTGGGTGATGGTCCAACTGAGTGGTGGTCCAAGGGTGGTAGTCCAAGTCTGCAGTAGTAGTCTCCCAAAAGTTGGTGGTCCAACCTGATGTATCCAGCGGACCTCTTGTCATGCCTTCACCTTCCTTGACCCGTTGATGCTGCTGCTTTTTTGTTATAAAACGCATCTAGAAACAACCTGTTATTACCACTAACCATCTCCTGTACTAATAAGATGTTATGTAGCCAATGACCACCCGCTGAACAACATATACGGTAGCCATTGGTGTAGGGAATGTCAATGCTAGACATTGTTCAACTAATGTGAAGATGAGTGTACATCTACTGTACTTGATAGAAACTTCCACTTGATCCTTAAAAAGTTTTGAAATCTTGAGATCAAGCTGTAAATAACTGAATGTCTGTTATGTAGTACATTATCCTCTTAATGGCATAATACATTTTTTATTGATAACCTAGAGCAATATTACATCATGATTTCCCAAAATCGACAAGTAATGTCAATTTACAACTCAACAGAAATAGAAGGGGCAAGAAACATGATCCTGGATGTGTAACCCAAAGATGGTAGATGGTGCAACATCACATCATTGTTGTATTTGATGACCTAGAAAAGAGAATGCTAGAGCAATAACTTAGCTATTCAGCATGTAGATGTACCTGATATTGCATGAAAAAGCCGATGCCTACACATGACCTTTTTCCGGCTAAAACAGGTTAAATGAGTCCATACATGCTCTATGGATACTGAGGAAGCTGCCCAAAAAATATCAATGAATATAATAAATGGCTAGCGAGCTCCATGGAAACAAAATTTGGATGAGAAAAGACTCTCAACCACAGACGTTTTAGGCAAGTCAAAGGCTAGCGAATTGATAAGAAATTCATGAAAAAAGGAAGAACAATCCACATTGAATTTCACTGCTTCAAGTGAAAATGTATGAACTATCCAACTGAAACCAGTCTTAAAAATAGAACATCCTGATGCATGGCAAAATCAAAACTTGCTATTATCTAGAAGATGTTTGCTGGGTGCAGCAGAGCATCATCAACTTGCTATAGACATCATCAAAATAAATTAATAAAGCTCCTTGATGGATATTGATGCTTTCATTAACATTGTTTGTAATCCATCTGTAAAGAGGGGGGAAAAAAAAATGGGAACTTTGCAAAGTCTTTTTTTAACACGTTCTGTCATGTGGCTGAGATTTAATTATATGATCAGGAGATTAGAAATCTGTGCACCCTACGGACATGATCAAAATAAATTAATATAACGTTAGACATTGATGCTTTCATGACATCATTTGAAATTCATCTGTAAAAGGGGGCAAAAAAAAGGGGAACTTTGCAGACTCTTTATTTAACACATTCTGTCATGTAATTGAGTTTTAATTATTTGATCATGTGACTGGACATCTGTCTGCCCTAGCATCCTTGCTCCTCAGCAAGGGACAAGATACGATTTAGAACATCATGTCTCATCTGCCGAACTGCATTTGGAGTAATTTTCTCTTTTATTAATGCTTCTGAGTCAACCGTGCTGAATCGCCCACTTGTATAAGCATCACACAGCACCTGCCCCACTGCCATCACATACACACCACAATCATAGCCATTCACTTGATGTGGGGTCCAGGCTGCCTCAAATTTTGCTGACGCTGCATCTGGACCTAGATACAATAATAAGTCAGAACGGATTTCAAACGACCTGTCATCAAAGAATGATGCTCTCATATCAAGAGTCAAAATTTCACCCAGAAATGGCTTGATTATGGTTGCAAGCTTTCTGGCATGTATAGCATTCATCCCTCCCATGCTATCATAGTGTTGAAATTCGTTGGACTCTCTGACATATAAACATGGTTCTTCTTCGAACTTAAATATGCCTTAAACAATCACTAACAGACCCTGTCAAGGTAAGAGAGGACCTGATGTACACCAGCAAGGACCAATGGCATCCACCACCAACCATGCTCACATCCTCATTATCATTCACCGCAAACATTACCACCTAGAAGATGAAATAATATGTGATACAATTTGAGAGATGACTTCATTGAAAGCCTAAAACAGAAACTTTCTAAAAGCATCACCATATGCAGTAAAAACAACAATTTTTTCCAAATTTAATACAGATCAACACAACCCTTCTTTGAAATTTGACACTCTTCATTGATGTGACCATGTTGCATCTAGTTAACCATGTAGGATCACTGATCTTTCTATTGTTAGAAACTCCATCTACATTTCCCCTGCATCTGAAGAGAAGCTACTTTCTATCAATTTATCTTTTCTCTTGACATGCAACATGCAAGAAAAGGCTTTCGATCAAAATAAATGACTGTCCACCCAGAAAACAGCCAATGTTTTTTCTTCAGTATTTGGCATAAGACGTATAGTACTATGAAAGGGAGTACATTTAATTTTAGCTTCTTTTAAACAGAACAGAAAAATAAAATCTAAGTTTAAGAATGATAAAAACATGAAAGTAAAATACAAGCCTTCCCCTAATCATGCAAAGATAAAACATCCATTATAAATATAATATAATATAATATAATATAAAATAATGCAATATAAACTTTTTAGAATAAAGATAAAATAAAATGTACCCAAAGAAAGGGTGGAAATTCAGCAGGGGAGACAATAAGACCAAAAACGATCATATTTGAAGAAAAACAAACAGAAAACTTGGAAGATTTAGGCATACAGCTCCTCTTGCTGCAGGTTTGGAGATGCACTGGCAACAAATGGAAAAAGTAAATAAATAAAAGTACAGGAGACTTTACTGTTGGGGCTTCACTCACTAATTAGGCATGGATATATGGAGACATATGATGAAGGAAAGAAGAAGTGAAGAAAAGACTTACAGAAAATCAAGCCTAAGTGAAGGGACAATTTCACTATTGTAAATTAGTGCAAAATTAGAGTCTAGTTTTTTATTTGATCTTCAGAACTTACGAGTTCAAGTCTAGAAGAATGTAAACCATAGGTATATAAGTTAATTTGAGTCAAAAATATGTAGGAGAGAACTCAATTTTGTAATCTGAGTGAGTAGAGAAAAGTCGTGTCTTTTCTGAGAGAGATGGTGAGAGAAAACTTCTGAGTCTGAGAGAGTTTTCCATGGCTGTGAGCAAAATTAGGCCAAGCCATTTTGTACACATCTTCTCTGATAAACAACACATGTTTGTGTAGAAGGATTGAGTCTAATTCCTCTTGTACATTGAGTTCTAAGTCATTTCATATGACTGTGTAAGGTAGTTGACAGTTACGACTTTTCTGGCGCATATTTGACTGATCTTCTGAAGATCAGATCTCGAAGCATGGTGTAAAGTTTTTGGTAAGTGATAGCTCATTTTAAAGCTACTCTCCTCAACTACACTTGGTCAAAAGATTTTTAAGAAACGGGACGCATACTCAGAGAAATCAGCTTAACAGTGGAGGTATGTCAAATCGATGAAGTCAAATTTCAGTTTTCAGACATAGTGAAAAGTTTGGTACAAAATCAGAAGATTTTGAAGTTATTACTTGAAAGTTTTGGTTATTATGTGTTGCTTAACATTAGCAAGAACATTTCTTAGCAAGTAATCAAAAGATTTTGCAAAGATTGAGCTAATACAGGTCAGATTGAAGTATTGAAGAAAAGGCGCAGTTTTCTGTGAAGTGAAATTTTGATTTTCACTAAGTTCAGAGTTGAAGGTTCAACATTTGAGTATTGCTAAGCTAATGGTGGTTATAGAGGTCTTCTAATATCACATTAGTTTGGTTCTTGTGGTGTTTCACACACCAACAAGTGGTATCAGAGCAGATAAGGTCCTCGAGAGTAAAGGAAGAGCAGATACAAGAAGAATTGAAGAGTTCTTTATCAAAGAAGGAGGAAGCTGAGGTGTTCAACAAACAAAAGTCATCAGAAGATTATTTCGAAGGTACTTCCAAGGGTAAAGGTCTACAAAAGGTACCATTCTTTAACCTTACACTTACAGGTTGAAGCAGAAGCAAGGATACCATGGCAGATCATGTGTCCATTGACAAATTGGACAGAGATAACTATCCTGCTTGGGTAATGAGGATGGAGGCCTTACTTATGAGTAAGGACCTAATGGTATATGTGACAGGTGAAGAGGAGAAGCCTAAATTTGAAGATGAAAGTCATCCAAAAAAGGAAGAGCTAGAAGCTTTGAAGCTATGGCAGAAGAGAGATGCAACTGCAAGAGCTTATATATATAACACTATTACAGATTATTTGTTGCCACACATCAGAGGTTTAGAAACAGCTGAAGATATTTGGAAAGCTAGGAAAGCTAGCTTATGGTCAGAGTTTACCACTACTAAAGCTAGGAAAGCTAGCTTATGGTCAGAGTTTACCACATTCAAGAAAAAGCAAAATCAGAGCATTAGTGATTATGTCACTAAGATGAAGGACTTGGCAGATAGCCTTGGATCCATTGATGAGGATATTGAAGATCATAGGTTGATAGCTCAATTACTTGCAGGGTTAAGAGGTGATGAGAGGTGGAAGCCCTTTTTACTTTCAACAGAACTCTCATTAAATCATTATGTGCCAGAACTGAATCAATTACTTGGATTGATGCTCACATTTGAGAAAGATTTGAAGTCAGATGGAGACAAAGGTCAAAGTTCTGCAATGTACATGAAGAATAAAAAGAAAGGAGATAAAGGCAAGGCAAAGGATGAAGAAGAGTCAACAACTCAAGCAAATTATGCAAGAGGTAGAGGTTTTGGCAGAGGTAAAGGTCGAGGAAATGGAAGAGGTAGAGGTAATCAGAACAATAACAAGAAGACATGTTGGATTTGTGGATTGAGCAATCATCTAGCATATGATTGTTGGCACAATCAACAAGGAGCAAGCCAAAATCAGAACAACAATGGCAGAGGAAGAGGTGGAAGGTTTCAGAATCAATTTCAAAGAGGAAGACAGAATTCAAGAGGAGGTTTTGGTAGAGGTGGTGGAAGAAATTGGAATCAGAACCAATCTTACAACACCACATATTACAATTATGCAAATGATACACAGAATGACAACCATACAACATTGATGATGAATTCAATAAATTCATCAGAGAAAGAGGATCTCAAGGTATTTTATATTGACTCTGGTTGTTCAAATCATTTGTCAGGTAATATAGAATTATTGTCAGAATTGGAAGAAGGCAATTCAAGTCATACAGTACAAACAGGTGACAATACAAAACATAATGTGCATTCAATTGGAAAAGTGAAGTGCAGGAGTGGAGCTGATTTATTAACAAATGTTTTGTATGTTCCAACAATACCAAAGAATCTGATTAGTGTTGGACAAATAGTGGAAAAAGGTTTTCAAGTCAGATTTACAAATGAAGGGGTATTTGTTGAAGATCCAGAGGATGCATACAAACCCATTGTTTGTGGTAAGAAGGAAGGTAGACTTTTTACTCTCAAAGTGCAAGGAAATGTTGGTCAAGCCCTAATCACACATGGTAATGAAGTAATTACAGAGTTAGATCTATGGCATAAGAGATTGGGACATTTCAATGAAAGAGGAATCAAAACTATGGTGGAGAACCAATCTGTAATGGGGCTACCAAATGTGAAGAATCAACATATGATATACAAGTGTGAAGCTTGTCAGATGGGAAAAGCTCATAGACTACCATTTCAGAAGAAAGGTTTCAAGCATGATGGTTTGCTTGAACTCATACATACAGATGTATGGGGACCAACAAAAGAAGGTTCAATAAATGGATCTAGGTATTATGTTTTGTTTATTGATGATGCTACAAGGTGGATAACCCTTTATGTTCTAAAAGAAAGATCAGAAGTATTTGGAGCTTTCAAACATTTTCATGCTTATGCAGAAAGAGTTACAGGTCAAAAACTCAAAAGGCTAAGGTCTGATGGAGGGGGAGAATACTTCTCTCAAGAGTTTAATGACTATCTTTGGAATGCAGGTATCAAGAGAGAGATAACTTGCAGGTACACACCTCAACATAATGGGGTGGCAGAAAGGAGAAATAGAACATTGGTTGAATTTGCAAGAGCAATGTTAAAGGAAAAGAATTGCCCTAATTATCTTTGGGCTGAGGCTGTTAACACAGCTACATACCTTGTGAATAGGCTACCATGTGGAGCTTTAAATGGTATGACCCCTTATGAAGCTTGGTGGGGTAAGAAACCAACACTTGACCATTGTAGAGTGTTTGGGTCAATTGCCTATGCTTATGTGCCATCACAACTCAGACATAAGCTTGAACCAAAGGCAGAAAAATATGTGTTTATTGGGTATGATGAAAAGCAAATGGGTTATAGGCTATGGAGTCCTTTAACTAAACATTTTATTGTTTCCAGAGATGTGACCTTTGATGAACAGAAGAGTTGGTATGCAAATAAAGAATGTGATCTTGAAACATTTGAAGAAGAGATAAGAAGGAGTGCAAGAGGTAAGTCACATATGCAGATAGATGGAGATGAAGAACATATGCAAGCAAGCACATCAAGAGTTGGATCATATAGAAGGAATGAAGATGGACCAATATTTGATGAAGAAGTACATCCAGATATACATGAAGAGTGTGAACCAAGAAGGTCAACCAGAATGAGGAAGCAACCTACAAGGTATTCCTATGATACTTCTTATTTGACTCAGAAAAATTATGCTTACATGGTTAAGGAAGATGAAAAACCTCAAAGCTATGATGAAGCAAAGGGTAAGAGACAATGGGAAGAAGCAATGAAGGAAGAGTTTGATGCACTTGAAGAGAACAAAACTTGGGAACTTGTCCCAAAGCCTAATGGTAAGAAAGTGATTGGAAATAAATGGGTTTACAAAATCAAGAAGCATGCAGATGGAACTATAGCCAGATACAAAGCTAGATTGGTGGTTAAAGGCTATGCTCAAACATTTGGCATAGATTATGATGAGACATTCAGTCCTGTAGCAAAGATGTCAACCATAAGGACAATCATTGCCATTGCAGCATCAAAAGGATGGACATTGAGTCAATTGGACATTAAGAATGCATTTTTGAATGGATATATATCAGATGAGGTTTACATGGAGCAACCTCAAGGGTTTGCAGATCATAAGTTTCCAAATTATGTTTGCAGATTAAGAAGAGCACTTTATGGTTTGAAGCAAGCTCCAAGAGCTTGGAATTTTAGACTTGTAAAGTACCTTAATGACCTTGGATATCAAAGTTCAAAGGCAGATGCAAGTCTACTTATCAAAAGAACAGATGAAGGTATGATCTACATTTGTATATATGTAGATGATATTATAATTACAGGTACCTCAAATGAAGAATTCATGCATTGTCCAAAGGATCCACATTGGATTGCAGGTCAAAGAGTCCTTAGATATATCAAAGGGACTTTGAAAGAAGGATTGTATTATCCTTTTACATCAGATATAAGGTTGAGAGCCTATAGTGATTCAGATTGGGCAGGAAGTCAAGATGATAGAAGGTCTACCCATGGCTACATGATATACATTGGAGATAAGCTTGTGAGTTGGTGTTCAAAGAAACAACACACAGTGGCCTTATCATCAACAAAAGCTGAATACAAAGGACTTGTGGAAGCAGCAAAAGAAGTAATATGGATGCAGACATTATTCAAAAGCTTGGAAATTGATCAAGGTATACCCATCATTCATGGAGATAACATGAGTTCATTATATCTTGCAGCAAATCCTGTATTTCATGCAAGGACAAAGCACATAGAGATACAGTATCATTTTCTCAGAGAAAAGGTAATGGAGAAAGAGATTGAAGTGGTGTACACTTCTACAAAAGATCAGATTGCAGATATTATGACAAAAAGCTTGGATGGAGTGAAGACAAGTAGGTTCAAGGAGATGGCAGGAATAAAAGAGAAGAAGATTATGTGAAGAAGTCAAAGACATGCTAATTAGTGATTGAGGGGGAGCTGTTGGGGCTTCACTCACTAATTAGGCATGGATAT
Source organism: Ceratopteris richardii (assembly GCA_020310875.1). Taxonomy (NCBI): domain Eukaryota; kingdom Viridiplantae; phylum Streptophyta; class Polypodiopsida; order Polypodiales; family Pteridaceae; genus Ceratopteris; species Ceratopteris richardii. Next base: position 169,747,126 of record CM035414.1, on the reverse strand, counting down.
ATGGAGACATATGATGAAGGAAAGAAGAAGTGAAGAAAAGACTTACAGAAAATCAAGCCTAAGTGAAGGGACAATTTCACTATTGTAAATTAGTGCAAAATTAGAGTCTAGTTTTTTATTTGATCTTCAAAACTTACGAGTTCAAGTCTAGAAGAATGTAAACCATAGGTATATAAGTTAATTTGAGTCAAAAATATGTAGGAGAGAACTCAATTTTGTAATCTGAGTGAGTAGAGAAAAGTCGTGTCTTTTCTGAGAGAGATGGTGAGAGAAAACTTCTGAGTCTGAGAGAGTTTTCCATGGCTGTGAGCAAAATTAGGCCAAGCCATTTTGTACACATCTTCTCTGATAAACAACACATGTTTGTGTAGAAGGATTGAGTCTAATTCCTCTTGTACATTGAGTTCTAAGTCATTTCATATGACTGTGTAAGGTAGTTGACAGTTACGACTTTTTTGGCGCATATTTGACTGATCTTCTGAAGATCAGATCTCGAAGCATGGTGTAAAGTTTTTGGTAAGTGATAGCTCATTTTAAAGCTACTCTCCTCAACTACACTTGGTCAAAAGATTTTTAAGAAACGGGACGCATACTCAGAGAAATCAGCTTAACAATGGAGGTATGTCAAATCGATGAAGTCA
>CM035414.1:169736485-169738985 GCA_020310875.1 Ceratopteris richardii | reverse complement strand
GTAGACATCACGAACGCAGCGTCTTCACAGTGGGATATCCAGAAAGTAACCGCGGGTGCGAGCAGTAGACAATCATAGGGAACTTCCAACTGCGCGAAAAAAAACTCGATCAAGCGATCATTAAGAAAAGAATTACCCTTCAACAGCTCAACATCGGATCCCCACAACACTACATCGCCGTAGCTCAACACTTTCTTGTCACCTCCAGCCATCGCGCTTACTTCCTCTCCACTTTCGGTCCACGTACCATGCTACCACACTAGCTTTATAAGTTTTTTTTTTTGAGGTCAAAGTTTTAAAAACTAATTAAAGATCTCTTATAAAAACTAATTTCGGAGTTGATTGCATGAGCATAACAAAGGGCTTCATCAAAGAGTGGTCAATTCTTAAAGTCATCGTTGTCATCGTTGACATTTGAGAAAGTTTAAAATATGGGAATGAGTCAAACTAAAAACTTTTTCTTTAAGATTTATTTCCACAAAGGTTATGATAAGTTAGAGTGGGACTTCATTTTGCAATCCCTCAAGGATTTGGGATTCAGCTCAATGTTCATTAAGATGATACCGACTCTTTTGGGGAATTCCTACTTATGGATAAATATCAATAGTCATATCCCCTCGCCTATTTTGTTGAAGAGGTCCATCAAGCAAAGTTGTCATTAGCTCCTATGCTCTTTGCTATTGTCATGGATGGCCTCACTTGCCAAGTTAAAAGCCTTGTTATGGTTGGGTGATTGAGAGGGCCCTTCCACATGACAATGACCAAATGATTCTCAAGCTTTTCTTGGATAATATGAATGCTTTTCTTTTAAAAGGATCTAATTGTATGCTCTTGTTCTAGTGATATCTAGATTGATTTTGCATGGCCTCAAGCTCCAAAATAAACCATGCAAAGATGGAATTTAAGGTGATTGTGGAGTCCCTACCTAAGTTTCTTAAGGATTAAGGCTTTAAGTTGCTTAATGTTGGCCAAATTTATCATCTTGTGGGTATCGTGCTTGGATTTGGGACCCTACTTGGTTAGTATCCATCTGGCCTAGTAGGCAGTCCATTGCAGAGAGCTTTATATAGAGGCATACGGTTGGGAGGAGAGTCATTTCTCTAGCATGTGGTGGTCGTAATCATCAGTCTCTTCCATTAGTATCAGAGCTCCTAGGTTAGATCTTCCACGGAGACCTTGAAATCCCATCATCTTCTTCATCATATTTCTTTATATCCTATTAGCTATAGTGTTATCTTGAACTTGAATGGATTTCTTTTGCAAGTATTCTAATCACTCTCTTCTCTGATATTAATCCTGTCCGCGATGTGCCATCGAACCCTCATTGGAGGAGAGGAAGAACATCCATCTCTACCAAAGATCAAAAGCAAAATGAATTCGTAGCTTTGGACAGCTGAAACTCGGTTTTGAATCCATGACATGTTGGTACAAAGTGGTTCGTCTAGCCACGCACTCCGCTATGGAGAGCATGTTGAATTTTACTTTTATATAAATACACATGTGCTTTCAAGATGGACAGTGAATCAAAAGATCTATATTGAGTGGAGGCCGGGGGTTTTGATCTTTACATGGCTTTTGACTTGTGCCACACTATTTATCTTCTTACCATATGTAGTTTTTTTTGGTAGGAGAATTTGTATGATTGTAGCTAAGCAAGAAAAAATTAAAACTTCCGTCAGTCGGTGGCAATGAGATTTAATCTATTGCCCTACTCGAGCTTAAAGCTCCACCTATACCATGAAGACGTTATGTGTTATGTGCTATCTTCTTTTACAGCATACTAAATGTTGCCTATGCCTTCCAAAAGGAGAAAATTTTCACATGAAAGCTTTGATTCTGATTCTCGAACTCGAAATGGAGACCTCTAATGTGTGAGAGTTGCATGATAACCACATACACCATGCACACATGATCAACGTCATCTCCTACAATATGTGGAGAAGAGGGTTCGAACTCGTGTGCTGCAAGTGGATGGTTTTATTTTAATACTTGCTTTGCTCTTTGCTTTCATGTAGCTTGCATTTAATTATCATGGAAGCATAGTATAAGTCTTCCTTTTTTATAATCTTTATGCAACTTTTGAGTGATTAATGAAAGCAAAACACACGAGCATAGATGTATTGGAAAACACATTGGCACACATCCAAAATCTCATCCATGGAAATGAAATGATTGTTTGTGCATTTCTTCTTCTAAAATAATGTTTTCATGCACAACATAAGCTTCCTTTTTGTTTGAAAAGGAATTTGATGCACTAAAGCTTGTGCACTTGCCTATTTATATCTTTTAAAGGAAGTCAAGTTAGTATGTTTGTGCATGGATGCATGACATGAATGCATTGCAAGCTCAAGAATTGCTTGATTTAGATTAGGGCATGAAAAGAAAAACATGTCAACACATACATGCATGCACATGTATTCGCATATGACAGAGCATGATTGTTTGTTAAGTAGATGAATGAATGTACTTTCCTAGTATTTACTTTCCTATTTCAAGCTCA
>CM035414.1:169708985-169723985 GCA_020310875.1 Ceratopteris richardii | reverse complement strand
GGTCTTGGCTGGGTTCAAGCTTCTTGTTGTGCATTTGGAGGAGAAATCTTCCAACAATGGTATCAAAGCTCCTTTTGGACATCAAGGAGAGTACAAAGAAGGAGGTCAAGCTAAGGAATCAACCATTGAAGCCTTTACGAAGCTTGAAGGAGGTTGCAAACTTGGAACCAAGGGGGAGCTTCATCGAGAAAGTGCTTCATCACACAAAGGGACTTCACTTTCAAGAAAGGAGATAATCCCACACCATATTTCAATTTAAGGTGATTCAAGAAGATGGGAGAGGTATCCAACCAGATTGAGAAGTTGGACAAAGATAACTTTCAACCTTGGAAGTTTAGGATGACAAAATTCATCATGATCAAGGACCTAGGAGGCATAATCAATGGAGGAGATGTCAAGCCCATTGCTTGGTATCCAACCAGATTGAGAAGTTGGACAAAGACAACTTTCAACCTTGGAAGTTTAGGATGACAAAATTCATCATGAGCAAGGACCTAGGAGGCATAATCAATGGAGGAGATGTCCAACTAACCCTACCTACCCAGAAAGGAGAGCAATCAGGGAATATGAGGTAAGAAATAGAATGGTTATGTTTATGATATATGTAAGCAACACAATGATAGGTCACATTCAAAGCATGGAGAGGTCCAAGGAGATACAAGAATATATGGAGAAGATGTTCACCACAAACACAAAGGTAAAGAAGGTATAACTAAAAAATGAGCTAAAAAACTTGAAGAAAGCAGGTAACCAATTCATACATGACTACATAATTAAAGCCAAAGGTATTAGAGACTTATTGGCAACCATAGGAAATTCAATTGATGATGATGATGACATGGTTGCATTTGTACTTAATGGTCTTAAAGATGATGACAAGTGGAGGAACTTCGTATCCTCATTGTATCCTAGGGAGAACATGCCTGATTTTGATCAATTGAACAATTTAATGGTTAATGAAGAAATATTGCAAGGTGGAAGCAAGGGCAAACCTGCCCAAGGTCAGATGCTATATGTAGGTAGAGGAAGAGGCAAAGCATCAAGAGGTAGAGGAAGGCAAAGCCAAAGAAAGCAAAGTGACAACCAAGAAGACTCAAATGAAGCCTCATCTTCAAATGGAAGAGGTAGAGGCAGGAACAATAGAGGAGGAGGAAGAGGATCCAGAGGCAATGGATGCTTCATTTGTGGGAAGCTAGGACATTGGGCAAATGAATGCTATCAAAGGAAGAACAATGCTCAAGGTAAGTATGCTTCAAATGAGCCTAGTGATCAAGTTCTTGCAATGAGTCATGCATATGGGGATAGTAAACATGAGAAGGATGATACTTGGTACATAGATAGTGGTTGTTGTTGGTGCAGGGCAATCAACAATTGAAGTTTTAATGAAGGTTGTTGTTGGTGTTAGAAGTTACAGGTGTCTGAATTGACTTCTTAGAAGAATAGTTTTAGACAGGTGACTTGTTAAGTTCATTTCTCAAGGTCTACTGAGTCTTTTGGAATGATTTAACTTGGAGAAGGTGCGCAAACTATAGGCAACACCTTATGCAAATTTTTATAAAAAAACTTTACACATTTGATAAGTTAATGAGAGAGTTATGTGTAGCAGACTTTCTGTGTAGACATCTTCTTCACAGTCTGATCAAAATTTTGATAATTGATCATTGATCCTCTAAATTGGTGAAGGTTTTGAGTTACTCTTGATATAGAGGTGCTCTAACTTCAAGAGTAGCTTGTTCTTTTGGAGATTAACACTCTCCATCAGTGGTATCAGAGCAGGAACTATCAAAAACTGAAGAAAGGAGGACCCTAAGTGCTGCAGCTGTAAAGAATTCAACACTTGAAGGTTCAAAAGGTGAAAGCTTGAGAGTAAAGCTTGAGAAGGAGGCTATACGACATCAAGGAAGACAAGAGGAACTTCATTCGAAGCAAAGGTACATCTATTACTCATAAAGTTTGAAGAATTCAATACACAGGTGAAGAAAGGATGGGAGATTCTCTTCAAATAGAGAAGTTGGGTAGAGAGAACTATCCAGCATGGTCAATGAGGATGGAAGCTCATCTTATGAGCAAAGATTTGATAGGTTATATCACAGGTGAAGAAGAAAAGCCTCAGTTCAGAGATCCTACTGTTCCAACTAGGGAGGAATTATCAGATTTGAAGAATTGGATGAAGAGAGATGCTCAAGCTAGGAGTATTATCTATATGGCAATTAATGACTACTTGCTACCTCACATTAGAGGTCTTGAAAGTGCAAGTGAATATGGAATGCTTTGGAGGAGCATTTCCAAAATACCACAAAGTCAAGGAAGGCATCCTTGTAGGCAGAGTTTACCACATTCAAGAATAAGGCCTCTCAATCCATCTCAGATTATGTAACAAGAATGAAGGACATTGCAGATGCATTAGGAGCAGTTGATGAAGACATTGAGGAGGATAAATTGGTAAGGCAAATCCTTACAGGTTTGAGAGGTGATGAAAAATGGAAGCCATTCATTTTGTCTATTGAATTATCACTAGATCATTTTACTCCTGATTTAAATCAGTTGCTAGGTCACATGCTAACCTTTGAGCAGGATGTCAAAGGTGAAAGTGATAAAAGTGCAGGTCATGCAATGTATTCAAAGGATAAGAAGAAGAATGGTAAAGGGAAGCAACAAGCAAATGAAGATGAAGGAACAACTAGCCAAGCTAACTTCCTAAGAGGAAGAGGAGGTGGGAAAGGTAGAGGAAGAGGCAGGAGTAATAAAGATGGAGTCAAAGCTTGCTGGATTTGTGGTAAAACAAATCACTTAGCTAATGATTGTTGGCATAATACTCAAGAGTAATGGTGGATATAATCAAAACTTTAATTCAAGAGGAAGAGGTGGCAAAAATCAAAGAGGTAATTTCAGAGGTAGAGGTAGTAGAGGTTACTTTGGAAGAAATGCAGGTAGAGGATTCCAAAGTCAACAATACAACAATACCTAGTTTGCAAGATCCATGATGAAGGAGAAAAATTGCCCAAATTACTTGTGGGCTGAGGCTGTAAATACAGCTACTTATTTGGTCAATAGATTACCATGTAAAGCTTTGCAGGGTATGACACCATATGAGGCATGGTGGGGTAAGAGACCTACTCTAGATCATTGCAAAGTATTTGGATGTTTGGCATATGCATATGTGCCATCTCAATTAAGGCACAAATTGGAACCTAAAGCTGAAAAGTATGTGTTTATTGGATATGATGATAAGCAGATGGGATATAGGTTGTGGATTCCATCCACAAAACAATTCCTAGTGTCAAAGGATTTTACATTTGATGAGCAAGGTACTTGGTATGCAGGTACAATATATATTTATGCAGGTGATGAAGAAGTTGTGAATCATAAGAAAGGTAAATCAAAGGTTCAGATAGGAGAACAATGAAGTACAGGTTGAAGTTGAAGAAGTGCCAAGGTTTGATCCAGAATGTGATGAACCAGAAACCTCAAGGAGTGGAGAACTGAGAAGGTCATGAAGACACAAATGGCAACCTACAAGGTATAGCTATCACACTTGTTTTTTGGCTACCAAAGATTATGCTTATATGATAAAGGCAAATGAAGACCCTTCTACATATGAAGAGGCAAAAGGTAAGGAAAATTGGGAGAAAGCTATGCAGGAAGAGTATGATGCATTGATGGAGAATTAGACATGGGATTTCGTTCCTAAACCAAATAGACCGAAGATCATTGGTTGCAAATGGGTCTACAAAACAAAGAGGTTTGCAGATGGAAGTGTGTCTAGGTATAAAGCTAGACTTGTTGTGAAAGGGTTTGCTCAGACATATGGTATAGATTATGATGAGACCTATAGTCCTATGGCAAAGATGACAACTATCAGAACACTCATAGCCATTGCTGCATGTAAAGGTTGGAAATTATCTCAATTAGATGTGAAGAATGCTTTTCTAAATGGTTATGTTTCAGATGATGTTTTCATGGAACAACCACAAGGATTCAGAGATGAAAGGTATCCAAACTATGTATGTAAGATCAAGAGAGCTTTGTATGGTTTGAAGCAGGCCCCAAGGGCATGGAATTATAGGCTTGTAAAGTTCTTGAAGGAACTTGGTTTTCAAGTATCTAAAGCAGATAGTAGCTTGCTTGTCAAAGCAAGTGAAGATGGGTTTATTTACATGTGCATATATGTTGATGATATAATTCTTACAAGTACAGATGAGAAAGGCATTCAAAGCCTAAAGAAGCAAATGGAGAAAGAGTTCAAAATCAGTGACTTGGGAGACTTGTCATATTTCTTGGGCATGGAGATCTCATACACTCAACATGGAGTGTATGTAACTCAAGAAAGGTATTTGAGAAACTTGTTGATCAAGTTCAAGATGAATGATTGCACGGTATCACCTACTCCAATGGAGGTGAATCACAAATTGAGAAGATATGGAGGAGAAGAGTTCAAGGACATGAAACTATATCAAAGTTTGGTTGGTAGTCTGATTTATGCTACTTTAACTAGGCCTGACTTATCATATGCAGTTGGAGTATTGTCTCAATTCATGCATTGTCCTAGGAAAGAACATTGGATTGCAGGACAAAGAGTGTTGAGGTACATTAAGGGTACACTCAAAGAAGGTTTGTATTATGGTTTTACATCAGATACAAACATCAAGATATATAGTGATACAGATTAGGTAGGTAATCCTGATGATAGGAGATCAACTTATGGATACTTATGTTATGTGGGAGATAAGTTAATTTCTTGGTGTTCAAAGAAGCAGCACACAGTTGCTTTATCCTCCACAGAGGCTGAGTACAAAGGGATGGTTGAAGCTGCAAAGGAAGTGATATGGCTTAAGACTCTTATGAAGAGTTTTGACATTATTCAGAGTACACCCACTATTCATGGAGATAACATGAGTTCATTATATTTAGCTGCTAATCCCGTTTTTCATGCCAGGACCAAACACATTGAGATTCTGTATCATTTTCTAAGAGAGAAAGTGATGGATAAGGAGATTGAAGTTATACATACTTCAACAAAAGATCAGATAGCTGATATGCTAACAAAAAGCTTGGATGGACCAAAGCTACAAAGATTCAAAGACATGGCAGGTATAAAGAAGATAGAGAAAACCTCAATTGATGATTGAGGGGGAGCTGTTGGTGCAAAGCAATCAACAATTGAAGTTTTAATGAAGGTTTGGAAGTCAAGGACTGAAGAAAAGTTCAAGTTATGAAGCATGAAGGAAGTGCATATCCAGAAGATGATGTGTACACATATGTACATTAATTTAGAGACAGCTCATATATATCTTTTGTATGGTCATAAGCTTGTACATATATGGCTATATATATAAGTAAAAAGTCAGGGCAAGAGAGAGAGCATGTGAATAGAGGAATTAGAAGTTGTATGAGTCATTAGAAGTGAGTAGGATCTCTCTCATCACTCAGATGTAAAATTTTTTAGTAATGAGAAAAATTGTACCTGACTTTTCTGTGCATTCTCCTTCTGTGCTTGATCATCTCAAGAATCCTTTTGTAGACAACTAATTCCATAGTTAATGAGTCTATGGTTAAAGTTTGAGAGTCTAATTGAAAACAGGTTGTGAGAATTATGAGTAGGAACATTCATATGTGAAGAAGTGATGAGTGTTCTCTAAAACAGGTGCAATCTCGATGGTCAAAGATTTGATCATTTCTCAGTTCACAGTTTAAAGTTTTGCACAACTAAGGAGTCAAAATCTAAGTTGGAAGGTAAGCCATCTATGGCTAAAAGCATTTGCATAAACGGGTTCTAATTTGAGAGAATCAAGTGTTAGAAGTTACAGGTGTTTGAATCAACTTCTTAGAAGAACAATTTTAGACATAGGTGACTTGTTAAGTTCATTTCTCAAGATCCACTGAGTCTTTTGGAATGAATTAACTTGGACAAGGTGCACAAACTATAGGCGACACCTTATGCAAAGTTTTATAAAAAACTTTACACATTTGATAAGTTAATGAGAGAGTTATGTGGAGCAGACTTTCTGTGTAGACATCTTCTTCACATTCTGGTCAAAATTTTGATAATTGATCATTGATCCTCTAAATTGGTGAAGGTTTTGAGTTACTCTTGATATATGTTGGTGTGTGAAACACCACAAGAACTAAACTAATGTGGTATTAGAAGACCTCCATAACCATCATTAGCTTAGCAAACCTCTAAATATGAACCTTCAACTCTGAACTTAGTGAAAATCAAAAATTTCACTTCACAGAAATCTGCGCCTCTTCTTTAAACTTTCAATCTGACCTGTATTAACTTGATCTTTGCAAATTCTTCTGATCATTTGCTAGGAAAGGTTCTTGCTAATGTTCAGTAACATATAACAAGCAAAACTTTCAAGCAATAACTTCACAATCTTCTGATTTTGTACCAAACTTTACACTATGTCTGAAAACTGAAAATTTACTTCATCGATTTGACATACCTCCACTCTTAAGCTGATTTCTCTGAGTACGCGTCCCGTTTCTCAAAGATCTTTTGACCAAATGTAGTTGAGGATAGTAGCTTTCAAACGAGCTATCACTTACCAAAAACTTTACACCATGCTTTGAGATCTGACCTTCAGAAGATCAGTCAAATGTGCGCCAGAAAAGTCGTAACTGTCAACTAACTTTCACAGTCATATGAAATGACTTAAAACTCAATGTACAAGAGGAATTAAACTCAATCCTTCTACACAAACATGTGTTGATTATCAGAGAAGATGTGTACAAAATGGCTTGGCCTAATTTTGCTCACAGCCATGGAAAACTCTCTCAGACTCAGAAGTTTTCTCTCACCATCTCTCTCAGAAAAGACACGACTTTTCTCTACTCACTCAGATTACAAAATTGAGTTCTCTCTTACATGTTTCTGACTCAAATTAACTTATATACCTAAAGTTTACATCCTTCTAGACTTGAACTCGTAAGTTCTAAAGATCAAATACAAATCTAGACTCTAATTTTGCACTAATTTACAATAGTGAAATTGTCCCTTCACTTAGGCTTGATTTTCTGTAAGTCATTTCTTCACTTCTTCTTTCCTCCATCATATGTCTTCATATGTCTTCTTATATCCATGCCTAATTAGTGAGTGAAGCCCCAACAGCTCCCCCTCAATCACTAATTAGCATGCTTTGACTTCTTCACATAGTCTTCTTCTCTTTTATTCCTGCCATCTCCTTGAACTTACTTGTCTTTACTCCATCCAAGCTTTTTGTCATAATATCTGCAATCTGATCTTTTGTAGAAGTGTACACCACTTCAATCTCTTTCTCCATTACCTTTTCTCTGAGAAAATGATACTGTATCTCTATGTGCTTTGTCCTTGCATGAAATACAGGATTTGCTGCAAGATATAATGAACTCATATTATCTCCATGAATGATGGGTATACCTTGATCAATTCCCAAGCTTTTGAATAATGTCTGCATCCATATTACTTCTTTTGCTGCTTCCACAAGTCCTTTGTATTCAGCTTCTGTTGATGATAAGGCCACTGTGTGTTGTTTCTTTGAACACCAACTCACAAGCTTATCTCCAATATATATCATGTAACCATGTGTAGACCTTCTGTCATCTTGACTTCCTGCCCAATCTGAATCACTATAGGCTCTCAACCTTATATCTGATGTAAAAGGATAATACAATCCTTCTTTCAAAGTTCCTTTGATATATCTAAGAACTCTTTGACCTGCAATCCAATGTGGATCCTTTGGACAATGCATGAATTGAGAAAGAACACCAACTGCATAACTAAGATCAGGCCTTGTTAGAGTTGCATAAATCAAACTTCCCACTAAAGATTGATACTTCCTCATGTCTTTGAATTCTGCTCCATCATATCTACTGAGTTTATGATTGACCTCTAATGGTGTAGATGCCTCTCTGCAATTCTCCATGTTAAACTTCTTTAGAAGATTCAAGAGATACCTTTCTTGTGATACATAAATACCATGCTCTGCATAGGTGATTTCCATTCCAAGAAAATATGACAATTTTCCTAGATCACTTATCTTGAATTCCTTCTCAAGTAGCTTCTTCACCTCCTTGATTCCTTCATTTGAGGTACCTGTAATTATAATATCATCTACATATATACAAATGTAGATCATACCTTCATCTGTTCTTTTGATAAGTAAACTTGCATCTGCCTTTGAACTTTGATATCCAAGATCATTAAGATACTTTACAAGTCTATAATTCCAAGCTCTTGGAGCTTGCTTCAAACCATAAAGTGCTCTTCTTAATCTGCAAACATAATTTGGAAACTTATGATCTGCAAACCCTTGAGGTTGCTCCATGTAAACCTCATCTGATATATATCCATTCAAAAATGCATTCTTAATGTCCAATTGACTCAATGTCCATCCTTTTGATGCTGCAATGGCAATGATTGTCCTTATGGTTGACATCTTTGCCACAGGACTGAATGTCTCATCATAATCTATGCCAAATGTTTGAGCATAGCCTTTAACCACCAATCTGGCTTTGTATCTGGCTATAGTTCCATCTGCATGCTTCTTAACTTTGTAAACCCATTTATTTCCAATCACTTTCTTACCATTAAGCTTTGGGACAAGTTCCCAAGTTTTGTTCTCTTCAAGAGCATCAAATTCTTCCTTCATTGCTACTTCCCATTGTCTTTTACCCTTTGCTTCATCATAGCCTTGAGGTTCTTCATCTTCCTTAACCATGTAAGCATAATTTTTCTGAGTCAAGTAAGAAGTGTCATATGAATACCTTGTAGGTTGCTTCCTCATTCTGGTTGACCTTCTTGGTTCACACTCTTCATGTATATCTGGATGTACTTCTTCATCAAATATTGGTCCATCTTCATTCCTTCTATATGATCCAACTCTTGATGTGCTTGCTTGCATATGTTCTTCATCTCCATCTATCTGCATATGTGACTTACCTCTTGCACTCCTTCTTATCTCTTCTTCAAATGTTTCAAGATCACATTCTTTATCTGCATACCAACTCTTCTGTTCATCAAAGGTCACATCTCTAGAAACAATAAAATGTTTAGTTAAAGGACTCCATAGTCTATAACCCATTTGCTTTTCATCATACCCAATAAACACATATTTTTCTGCCTTTGGTTCAAGCTTATGTCTGAGTTGTGATGGCACATAAGCATAGGCAATTGATCCAAACACTTTACAATGGTCAAGTGTTGGTTTCTTACCCCACCAAGCTTCATAAGGGGTCATACCATTCAAAGCTCCACATGGTAACCTATTCACAAGATATGTGGCTGTATTTACAGCCTCAGCCCAAAGATAATTAGGGCAATTCTTTTCCTTTAACATTGCTCTTGCAAATTCAACCAATGTTCTATTCCTCCTTTCTGCCACCCCATTATGTTGAGGTGTATACCTACAAGTTATCTCTCTCTTGATACCTGCATTCCAAAGATAGTCATTAAACTCTTGGGAGAAGTATTCTCCCCCTCCATCAGACCTTAGCCTCTTGAGTTTGTGACCTGTAACTCTTTCTGCATAAGCATGAAAATGTTTGAAGGCTCCAAAGACTTCTGACCTTTCCTTTAGAACATAAAGGGTTATCCACCTTGTAGCATCATCAATAAACAAAACATAATACTTAGATCCATTTATTGAACCTTCTTTTGTTGGCCCCCATACATCTGTATGTATGAGTTCAAGCAAATCATCATGCTTGAAACCTTTCTTCTGAAATGGTTGTCTATGAGCTTTTCCCATCTGACAAGCTTCACACTTGTATATCATATGTTGATTCTTCACATTTGGTAGTCCCAATACAGATTGGTTCTCCACCATAGTTCTGATTCCTCTTTCATTGAAGTGTCCCAATCTCTTATGCCAAAGATCTAACTCTGTAATTACTTCATCACCATGTGTGATTAGGGCTTGACCAACATTTCCTTGTACTTTGAGAGTAAAAAGTCTACCTTCCTTCTTACCACAAACAATGGGTTTGTAAGCATCCTCTGGATCTTCAACAAATACCCCTTCATTTGTAAATCTGACTTGAAAACCTTTTTCCACTATTTGTCCAACACTAATCAGATTCTTTGGTATTGTTGGAACATACAAAACATTTGTTAATAAATCAGCTCCACTCCTGCACTTCACTTTTCCAATTGAATGCACATTATGCTTTGTATTGTCACCTGTTTGTACTGTATGACTTGAATTTCCTTCTTCCAATTCTGACAACAATTCTATATTACCTGACAAATGATTTGAACAACCAGAATCAATATAGAATACCTTGAGATCCTCCTTCTCTGATGAACTAATTGAATTCATCATCAATGTTGTATGGTTGTCATTCTGTGTATCATTTGCATAATTATAATATGTGGTGTTGTATGATTGGTTCTGATTCCAATTTCTACCACCACCTCTTCCATAACTTCCTCTTGAATTATGTCTTCCTCTTTGAAATTGATTCTGAAACCTTCCACCTCTTCCTCTGCCATTGTTGTTCTGATTTTGACTTGCTCCTTGTTGATTATGCCAACAATCATATGCTAGATGATTGCTCAATCCACAAATCCAACATGTCTTCTTGTTATTGTTCTGATTACCTCTACCTCTTCCATTTCCTCGACCTTTACCTCTGCCAAAACCTCTTCCTCTTGTATAATTTGCTTGAGTTGTTGACTCTTCTTCATCCTTTGCCTTGCCTTTATCTCCTTTCTTTTTATTCTTCACATACATTGCAGAACTTTGACCTTTGTCTCCATCTGACTTCAAGTCTTGCTCAAATGTGAGCATCAATCCAAGTAATTGATTTAATTCTGGCACATAATGATTTAATGAGAGTTCTGTTGAAAGTACAAAGGGCTTCCACCTCTCATCACCTCTTAATCCTGCAAGTAATTGTGCTATCAACCTATGATCTTCAATATCCTCATCAATAGATCCAAGGCTATCTGCCAAGTCCTTCATCTTAGTGACATAATCACTAATGCTTTGATTCTGCTTTTTCTTGAATGTGGTGAACTCTGACCATAAGCTAGCTTTCCTAGCTTTAGTAGTGTTTTGGAAGTGGTCTTCCAAAGCATTCCAAATATCTTCAGCTGTTTCTAAACCTCTGATGTGTGGCAACAAATGATCTGTAATAGTATTGTATATATAAGCTCTTGCACTTGCATCTCTCTTCTGCCATAGCTTCAAAGCTTCTAGCTCTTCCTTTCTTGGATGACTTTCATCTTCAAATTTAGGCTTCTCTTCTTCACCTGTCACATATACCATTAGATCCTTACTCATAAGTAAGGCCTCCATCCTCATTACCCAAGCAGGATAGTTATCTCTGTCCAATTTGTCAATGGACACATGATCTGCCATGGTATCCTTGCTTCTGCTTCAACCTGTAAGTGTAAGGTTAAAGAATGGTACCTTTTGTAGACCTTTACCCTTGGAATCAACTTCGAAACAATCTTCTGATGACTTTTGTTGTTGAACACCTCAGCTTCCTCCTTCTTTGATAAAGAACTCTTCAACTCTTCTTGTATCTGCTCTCCTTTACTTCTCGAGGACCTTATCTGCTCTGATACCACTTGTTGGTGTGTGAAACACCACAAGAACTAAACTAATGTGGTATTAGAAGACCTCCATAACCATCATTAGCTTAGCAAACCTCTAAATATGAACCTTCAACTCTGAACTTAGTGAAAATCAAAAATTTCACTTCACAGAAATCTGCGCCTCTTCTTTAAACTTTCAATCTGACCTGTATTAACTTGATCTTTGCAAATTCTTCTGATCATTTGCTAGGAAAGGTTCTTGCTAATGTTCAGTAACATATAACAAGCAAAACTTTCAAGCAATAACTTCACAATCTTCTGATTTTGTACCAAACTTTACACTATGTCTGAAAACTGAAAATTTACTTCATCGATTTGACATACCTCCACTCTTAAGCTGATTTCTCTGAGTACGCGTCCCGTTTCTCAAAGATCTTTTGACCAAATGTAGTTGAGGATAGTAGCTTTCAAACGAGCTATCACTTACCAAAAACTTTACACCATGCTTCGAGATCTGACCTTCAGAAGATCAGTCAAATGTGCGCTAGAAAAGTCGTAACTGTCAACTAACTTTCACAGTCATATGAAATGACTTAAAACTCAATGTACAAGAGGAATTAAACTCAATCCTTCTACACAAACATGTGTTGATTATCAGAGAAGATGTGTACAAAATGTCTTGGCCTAATTTTGCTCACAGCCATGGAAAACTCTCTCAGACTCAGAAGTTTTCTCTCACCATCTCTCTCAGAAAAGACACGACTTTTCTCTACTCACTCAGATTACAAAATTGAGTTCTCTCTTACATGTTTCTGACTCAAATTAACTTATATACCTAAAGTTTACATCCTTCTAGACTTGAACTCGTAAGTTCTAAAGATCAAATACAAATCTAGACTCTAATTTTGCACTAATTTACAATAGTGAAATTGTCCCTTCACTTAGGCTTGATTTTCTGTAAGTCATTTCTTCACTTCTTCTTTCCTCCATCATATGTCTTCATATGTCTTCTTATATCCATGCCTAATTAGTGAGTGAAGCCCCAACAATATAGAGGTGCTCTAACTTCAAGAGTAGCTTGTTCTTTTGGAGATTAACACTCTCCATCAGTTGTAGCAATCATATGTCTTGTAGGGAGGACATGTTTTGCAATTTAGAGGCTCCAAAGCAAAAAGGATATGTAGAGACAGGTGACAACACCGAGCATGAGATCAAACACATTGGAGATGTCAAATTTCAGGATGGCAAGAAGAGCAAGACACTGTCTGAGGTATTATATGTCCCTACTATTACAAAGAATCTCATTTCTGTTGGTCAAATGGTAGATAAAGGATAGCAAGTGAAGTTCAATAGCAAATGGTGCTTTATAGAGGACCCAAAGAATGGTTTTCAGCTTGTGGAAAAAGGAGAGAAGCATGGAAGGATGTTCACTCTCAATATCAAGCAAAACCCCAACAAGATAATGTTCATCACTTCAGGAAATAGAAGAATTGCAGATTTGGATTTGTGGCATAAAAGGATAGGACATGTCAACATTGAAAAGCTAAAGAACATGGAGAAAAGTTCATTGGTAAAACCGCTTCAAAACTTCTCAACATCACATCTTCATGAGGTATGTGAAGCTTGTCAATTTGGGAAGCAAACTGGGTTGCCTTTCAAGTCAAGCAAGTATGTTTCTCTGAAGGTTTTGGATTTAGTGCATACAAATGTATGGGGACCTTCAAGAGAACCTTCACATGCAGGTAGTATGTACTTTGTTACCTTTATTGATGATTGTTCAAGGAAAATTTGGTTGTATATAATCAAGCAAAAATCAGATGTGTTTGACGTATTCAAAAAGTACAAAGCACTCATTGAGAATGAAACGGGTCACATGATTAAAACCCTAAGGTCACATGGAGGGGGAGAATATTTCTCCAATGAGTTCACAAGGTTCTTAGACGATGAAGGCATAAGGAGGCAATACACATGCAGGTATACCCCTCAACAAAATGGTATTTCAGAAAGAAACAATAGACAAATTGTAGAGGTAGCTAGATGCATGTTGAATGAGATGAATGTACCTTTCTCATATTGGGCTGATGCAACAACCACAACAACATATATTATGAATAGGATACCAACTTCAGGAGTTCATGATCTTATTCCAGATGAGGTATACTATCAAAGGAAACTAGATTTGTCTCATTTAAGGATTTTTGGTTGCATATGCTATGTTCATGTCCCACAGGAAGTTAGAGAAGGTAAACTTGATGCTAGGGCTGAAAAATGCATTTTTGTTGGCTATTCAAATGAGCAAAAGGGGTACAGGTGTTATAATCCAGTCATTGAAAATCTTAGAGTGTCAAGGGATGTTGTGTTTGATGAGTTAAAACCTAGGTATGGAGGTGTGAATGATTTGCAAGAAGAAGACTTTGTACATGCAGATCAGGTACATGAAGAGCAAGTGCAAGTTAGCACTACATTAAGTGGACCAAGTATGCCAAGTCCTTCACAAAGCTCATCATCATGGAAGGACAAGCAAAAGGAGTTAGAGCATACATCAGAATGTAGCCACAATAGAGGTAATGGAGGTAACTGGGTAAGAGATTTTCATTCAAGTGAAGATGAAGATGAATTTGAAGAAGTTGTAACTCCTGAAGTGCAAAAGAAACGAACATTGAAGAAATATCCAATCACATGTAGTGAAAGGAGGTCAGAAAGGGTAAAACATCTTATTCAAAAGCTCACTTATGATAACTTTATTGCACAACATTATGCTTATATGACAGAGGTTATCAAAGATAAGGAACTGTGAAGCTATGAGGAAGCTAGCCAACACAAGGAATGGAGAGATGCTATGGATGAGGAGATTCCAGCTCTCAAGGAAAACCAAGCTTGGGAATTGGTACCTAGAGAAGAAGGCATGAAGGTAGTCACAAACAAATGGGTGTACAAATATCAAAAGGAATTCAGACGGATCTTTAGCAAGGTACAAAGCAAGGTTAGTAGCTAAGGACTACACACAAACATATTGGCTTGATTATGAAGAAACTTTTAGTCCTGTTGCAAATAAGAGTACAATTAGGACTTTGATTTCAGTGGAAGCTTCTAAAAGATGGACAACGTATCAATTGGACATTTAAAATGCTTTTCTTAATGGAAATTTTGAAGAAGTGCTTTATATGTATCAAACCATAGGTTATGAAGATGAAAAGAAGCATGATTTTGTATGTAAACTAAAGAAGGCTTTGTATGGACTCAAGCAAGCACCTACAGCATGGAATCAGAGATTGGTTGAGTACTTAATGAAGTGTGGTTATGTTGCAAGTGATTCATATCATTCACTCTACATCAAAAGGGTTGATGGAAAATCTATATACATATGCAAATATGTTGATGATCTTATCATAACAGGTGATAATGATGCAGGTATCAAAGAAATTAAGGCAAAGCTTGGGAAGGAATTCAAGATATCAGATCTTGGAATCCTCAAA
>CM035414.1:169646485-169663985 GCA_020310875.1 Ceratopteris richardii | reverse complement strand
TTTCCCCAATCCTGTAGAGCCTTTGCTTGCCTTAACCAAGGCCTTCCCAGGAGTAGAGGGTATGAGGTCTCCTGAGGCAAGGCAATAACAACAAAGTCTAAAACAAAATGACAACCCTGCACTATCATAAGTACCTTTTCAACAATGCCCACTGGTGCAACCCGACGTTGATCTGCTAAGGTGACTGTGAAGGGTGCTGCCTTTGTGGGATTGAGCCTTAGTTTCTTCATAGTGAAATCAGGCATCAAATTGATGCCGGAACCTCCATCTATAATAACACCTGCTAGAGCTTCATCCTTGATGAAAACGGATAATCTTGAGCTCTGATAATCAGCCAAGGGTGCAAGAGGAAAGTCCACCATAAAACCATCTATGCTAGGAGGTGGGCACAAGCATGCAGAATGTATAATCTTCAGCAGATCACTTCTTACTTTAGGATCTATCTTTATGAGTTGATACAGGCTAATCTTATGATGAATACCTTTCAAAATTTCTTCAATGTTCACTTCTTGCTTGCCTTCAGAAGTACTTGTTGGTTGATCTTTTAGCAAAGTAGTCGCCCTCTCATAAGCTTCTTCCATTTCTTCTTGGTCCTTCCATCCCACCCTCTTTTCTACAACCCTATCTTTGAGTCCTTGTTGTTCCTCCTTTTGGGCTACTGCCGCTTGCCTGGCTCTGGTCATCATTGGCATGGATGAAGATGAAACAACATAAGATTGAGCGGTCATACCTTCTACTGGTGGGGAGACTGCAATCATGTGAATTGGAGCCGGACGACCTCTTGGGCAATCTCTGGTGTAGTGATCCTTAGCATCTGGACAGTGCTGACAAGGGGGTGCATCCTCTGGAAGAGAACACCTGTTCTGCATATGGCCATACTCCCCACAGCGGTAACACATTAGGGGCCTATTGTATCTAGGCCTAGTTGAGCGGGTCTCTTCTCTATTAGGTGCATTAGAAGTGCTAGCATAATATGAATCTACACCTTGATGGTTACCTCGCTGTTGTGTCCCCTTAAGGTAGTAGCAGTCTCTTGCTTCATGACCCTCTTTGCCACAGAACTGACAACTGACTCTGTTAGGACAATTTACATTGGAATGTCCATTATTACTACATATTGTACACCAAACCTGTCTTCGTATGTCCTGGGTAGTCTGCAAGTCTTCAAGCTCACGCCTAAGTTGAGACACTTCATCCACATTATGGGTTGAGGGTGGCGGTATGACCTTCTCTTCTTGGCGACTTTGCTGCATCCTTAAGGCTTCCAACTCCTTCCTGAGCTGCCCGATCGGATCCAAATCGGATGCATAATTTGGTTGAGACTCCACTTCAAAATGTATTCTAGCCTCCTCAATGCGAGATGCAGTTGCAACAAAATAATCAAGTGTTGCATCCAGTATGAGGGATTCCCGAAGCTTTTGTTGAGATGACTTAGGCAGAGCCTTCTCAATCCATTTTTTGACTAAAAAATCACCTGGAGCATGAGGCAAACGAGAAACAAGTGCTTTAGTTCTAGTGTGCAATTCATGAAAGGATTCACCTGCTCGTAATTTTAGGTTCCCTAGTTGATCTAGAGCTCGTTCTGAGGAGTCGCTTGGTCGAAATGTCTGCAAGAATGCCGCTTTTAGTGCTTCCCACGTAGTGAAGTGCCCATCTGCATACTGGCTATACCATTTGTCTGCAAGGCCTTCCAATGTGGATGGAAAGAGCACCAACATTGCATCCTCCCGGTTTTGCAATCCTCTTCCACGGCATAACGAGACGAATCTCCTCACGTGGTCATCTCCATCTTCATAAGCCAATGCTTTAAATGTAGGAAACTTGATGTTCAACCTAGAGAGTAAATGGGAAAGATCCTCCATTGGTGCCGGCGCCTCTTCTGAAGTATCAGAGGAAAAATCTAAGGTTCTCCTATGTTTCTCTTTTGATAATGGTGTTACTCCCAAATCAATGGATAGATTCAAGGATGGTGGAGGAGAGGTAGGCTCACTGGTTGTGGGTATTTCTAACTTGTTAAGACGCTTCCGTTCACGATGAGACTCCTTATCCGCCCGCGTTGTGGTCGTGATCCGAAGCAAAGTCTTGTAAATCAAATCACAAGCACCAACTTAAATCGCTATTAAAGATGGCTCTTATGTGTGTCTCGTCCAAGATCGACACTAGCAACTCATCTAATACTGGTGAGCTCTACCCTTGACTATAGGTCCATTGCATGTGTCTAGTATTCTTTTTGATTGCTTCACTAGGCTAAGTACCTGCAAAACCCTTAGTATAAGTATGTATGTATTCACTTATGTGTATTTTAAAGAAGGTGATTATGTGCTAATAAATGTATATGAATGTATACAATATGTGTGTATGGCAAGAGACTACTCTAACGAGGGGACTTTATATGGAAATGAAGTAGTGCCAGTATACGTGGAAGGATGTGCTTGCTTTTTTTCCGTTTTCCTTTTAGTAATGAAGGAGAGCTAGAAAGAGGAGGCACGAGAGAGTTCTCGGGGGATGTTCGGAAGGGAGAAAAAGATATACGACATCTGACAGAAGGAGCTACGGCGAAGGGATGCTTGTAGGCAAGACGGGTAAGCGCAGATGTCTGGAAGCTGAGGAAGGCAACTTCAGGCTATTGTCGGTCAGCAACATTTGAGATTCTGACATGGAGGGCAGCGAAGAGAAATCATCATTCTTTCAGGCAGTACAACAGGGAGAGGAGGAGTTTTTTGGACGCAGCTAATGAGAGAGGGAGAAGACGTTGCTAAGTGGAAAAAAGAAGAAGGGCAACGATATACTGACGCATTGAAGTTTTGAGGGATGGACGTTCTGAGTGATGGCAATTCTATGGAAGTTCTAACGTTTCTGATGAAGCTCTAAATAATTGATGAGGAGGTAGATCCCCTGGCTGCTGGACAAGACTGCAAGATTGACGCAAACGGATGCACTGGAAAGACTATGCTTGACTTCAGAAGTCCTTCGACTAATAATTTTGAGGTATGCTTCCTGGTAATCTGATACAATCATCGAAACTACGCTCAGTTCACCCCTCAACAACAACGGTCTACGTATCTATAAGCACATCAACCATGCTTTAAGAGTCATTTATGCCGTGAACAGATGCTTATGTTCTCTCTAATATGCACTACGTTCTTAAAAACCTGTCGTTCCTTTAGATAGTAATGTTTTGCCATTGAGATTCAGTAATAACTTCAATTCTGCGTTTCAGTTTTATTTAGATAGGTTTCAAAGATTGAGTTCGATATCAATTTAGTTTGCGCAGAGTTTGCTAATTTAGGTGTTTCAACCCATGTTTTTCAACCATGTATTGAGGCATTAGGCAAGACTCATCTGCCAACTTTTCTATCAATTCTTGATCCGATGGTAATGACAGTTTTTCAAACAGTACTTTGATCATATGTTTCACAGAGGATGAGAAGAATGGAACAGTTTACATCTACTGTTGAATCATTGTTTTGTTTGATATTCGAGTAACATATATGTTTTACATTGATGCGAGCTTATAGTCCATTTGGTTTTAAGTTCTATGTCACATAAGTTGTAAGCGAACAGTTTACAGACGTTTTGTTTTTATTTGTCGAGGATTTGACACACAAGTAAAGAACTTGCGCAGGGTTTTAAAACAAACTTTTTCCCAGTTTATACACGTGCTAAGAAACTGCTTATTATATAAAAATGCTTGGTTGTCCGAAGAAGTCCTTTACAATGCATATAACATTGTTGATGCCTGTGAATGAGAAAATTGGAGAGAACGATGCAATTCTTCATTGAATTGCAAACTTGCACTCATTAAACACATAAAATTCAAAAGCGATACTGTGTTTGTTGCTTTAAATCATTTCATGATGTCCTTCGTTTCCATAAGTTATGTTTATTTCTCATCTATAAATTTTGCTAAGTGTTTGTTTTGAAACCGCATGAGCGAATTCTGCCTGCAAAGCCAACTTGAAATATATATATATATATATATATGTATTTTTGGGGGTGGAGTTTGTGCACATCAAGAAGTGCTGGACAGTGCTTTGTCCAACATACAGAATGATTGAATATGCTTTGGAATGTGAATTCTTCAATGATTTTAATTGCGCTGAGCACTCTCACCATGTTATTCTAATCAAATTCAAATGCACTTCTTCAATGTTTTGATCGTCATAGTTGTATGAGAGTTCAACAACCGCAGAGAATCTTGATTAATTGATTTCCCACAATAAGTCTCTGAGGAAAGTTTTCGTTGTTGTTCGATACTCTTAAAATCATGCGCGATAGGAAATGTTAATCTGATTCACTTCGGTTTTGGTGTCGACTCAATTGATATAAAAGTAATCTGATTTCCTTACTCGCTAAGTACCACGAAAATCAATGGATGATGGCACTATAAATCCTATGTTTGTCTCTATAATCGGTTTTATCTTGCACATGTAGAGGAGTTTTTTATTCCTGTACAAATTTGAAGAGATTTTAGCCTTCTGACTGTGTGAATGAGAAGTTCATGGTTGTTTCGCACGTATATATATTTTTGCAATTTTTGTCTGCGGAATAGGAAAGTTTATTGCTCTTACGTAATTTAGAGAAGATCTTTCTTTGTCTTGAATCATTGCCTTAAATTATGTAGACGTTCTCAGAGTGCACAAGACCATAATTTAGTTCAAGAAAAAGCTTTCGCTTAACAGTAACCCAAACTAGTTGATGTTTTGACTTGAATTCTGACTACCTAATCCAAGTTGCTCGCGAACATAAATCCCACGTTAAGTTTCAACTTAGTGGCAATTAACTTCAACCTTTTGACATACCCTTTAATACGTCATAAGGAGAATAGAATAGTATCCCCTCTCCCTCAAAACAAACTTGTGTATAAAACTTCTATATCATTGTCAAATTCAGTTGAAAGTTCAAGGTTTTCACTCATTGAAGGATGAGTCAACTATCTAAGCCAATTTAAATATACAAATATCTCTTCAAGTGGAATCCTCAAAAATCGCATTAGAATTAGATCATGTTTGTTCCTTTTGCCTCAATGTGAATCTATCCTCTTTCGTAAATGGAGATGAGTACATCTTGGTCAAACAAATGTACATATAACCATTTTAGATATCTCTTCAAGAGACCACTCCCATAAATCTTTATGAAGAAGAACCAAATTAAGATATATCGTATCTCTTCCCCTCCTTTTTGTCCAACTCGACGACATACCTGGTGAACCCGACGTGAAAGGAGGAGAGTGTAGAGATCCTGATCCTAGTTTAAAGAGTGGTGCAGTTGAGTGAGCTCATTGTACTTGACCATTTATGGGCGACGCAACGATGGATGTTATAACCCAACTTCTGCGCTTTCAGCAGGACGAGAAAAGACGAAGTGCCATTCAGGCATTTCATGAGCGAGTAGTCAGAAGAAGTGGATATTTCAGTGGTAAAAATGTTACTCGTTTTTGCAAGGAATATGAATTGGAGGCACGATACCTTGGTACGGGTCTAACACCATTAAGTGATCAAGAATTAATTGACAATTTTGTATACGTTTCGGAATTACATTTGCGTGACCGACTAGTTGTGGATGCACCTCGACTAGTTATAGAAGGGCAAATAAGATGGTCACAATACAAGATGATACTCATAAGGATGTTTGCACTGGATGATGAAGATAAAGTGACTAGATCCACATTTCTAAAGTGGATACATAAACCAAAAGATCAATCTGTTCTAGATATAAAAAGGGAGTTTGATCAGCAATTTGCAGATTTATCTGATTATGATAAGAGGGCTATGGATCAAGAAAAGGTATCCTTGTTTCTCCGGGCTATAGATTCGAAAGCCCGAGAAGAAATTTTCCCACAATTACAACAGATAGGAACTGAGTCTGGTCTTACCGAAGACTGGGGTAATGTAGATGAAGCTGTTAGGGGATATGTAGAAAAGCAAAGAACTTTGTCTAAGTTCATGCAAAGCTGGCATGATGATTTGCAAGAAGAACAAGCTCAGGCTGTTCAGCAACCTGTACAGAACCCTCAGGTAAACCTACCAATACCAAAGGATGTTGTGCCCACTAATACAATGGAAGATATGTTCAAAAAGTTTAGTGACCTTACGATTCAAAGTATGAAGCAGATGATTGAATCTCAATCTTTACAAGCACCGGCACCTAAAAATCCAAAAGCTCCAGAAATTAAAAGATGTATTTGGTGTGACTCTTTGGAGCATAACAGATACTCATGTGAGAGCTTCAAAGAAGCATTAGCAAAGAACTTGGTATTCGTTAAGGAAAAGATGATATATGATTCTAAGACTGGAGAAAAGGTAAACATTAATTTTGGTCGGGGAGGAATGAGAATATTCTTCCCTGGCACTTGTGAAAACGTTGCTTCAACATCGCATACGTATGCATGTCAGGTAGTTGACGAAAATAATGACTTAGAACCGTGGTCTAAAGTAATAAAGTCCTTAGACCGCGGGAAGATGCATCATGAAATTTTAAAGACAGCTAGTAATGAAATCCGAGGGGTAAGTGGATGGGATGATCCAGTAGACACTCTTTCGGTTGTTACATACCTATGCTCATCGGTAGAGCATGAAGCAGTAGTGGAGGAGAAACGAAGAAGAACCAATGAGGGTGAAGAGGAGAAAAGGAGGACTAGGCGTCAAGTAGAAGCTTCACATGAACAATCTCAAATACCAAACCAAAGCCATCCAACACAAACAAACCAAATAGATCCACCATCACAACCAACAATAATCCAACCAAATAAAATTCCGACTCAAGTTCAAATTCCTACTTCTGCTGAGATGCCAGTCTCTACCCACGATAATATTCCTCCTCAAGATCAAGAAATGCAACCTGTGAAAAAAGGACAAGGAAAAGTGAGAAATCCCTCATATATGCTAAAATCGCATATAGAGCAAGCCACAAATCTTAAACAAGTTCTCGAAAAAAGAGTGCTCGATAGTGTAATCGAATTTACACTCGGTGAGTTACTGGGAATAGCAAAAAGAGAATTTCTAGAAGTAATAATTGACCTCTTAAGAAGGAAACGACAACCAATAGCTGACATGCAAGAGATTGAAAGAATGGATGAAGAGACTCCCGATCATACTGTGCAAGCGCAAGTTCAAGAGCTAAAAAATATACTTGAACCAATTGAGACTAATGTTCAACCGTGCGTGCATGAGGAAATATCCTTGGAAAAGAATTCTTCCGACATAACCCCTTCGAGTTATTACACTAAAGATCATTGGGCCCGAGCCACAACTGAGACAAGTAAGATTAGAGAAAATTAGCACTCCAGTTGTCGCTCTTATTGATCATGGGTCTGAAGTTAACTTGATGTCCAAAGATCTCTATATGAAGGGGAAATGGCCAATAGACATGCAGCCTGGTTGGAGAATTAAGGCTGCGAACTCGATGCCAGGTGAGTTGTTTGGTGCATGCCCGCAGGTCCTAGTTACAATTGGAGATGTCAGTGATTATCAAAATTTTTTCGCACAAGATCATTCTAGTTACTCATTGATTCTAGGGCAGCCATATATTACTGCCTTAAGAATGGAAACAAGAGTCTTAGAAGATGGATCGGCTTATGCGCGAATCCGTAGTAAGGATGGGAAAAAGGCAGTTCAATTTATGACGGTATGTGTGGATCACATCAGGAATAGAACTTCTCTTCGGACAAGGCCTATTCCTGAAGAATACGAGGATCAAAGTTTTTAAAGGAAGCTTTCATAAGTCGGGACTATGAAAGCTTGAAAGGTGAAAAGATCCCGAATGTAAATATGTTTATATCAAGTTTTATCGCACTTTCTTCGACAAATTCATTTCAGTTTCGTGTTTTTTCTGAGTTAAAAAAGTGGGAAAAACAATACATAGTGGATCTTCAAAGAAATTTCCATGGATGTAGAGTGCTTAACTTCGACGAGGAAATCTCTGGAGTCTTTGATGAGATATCCTTTGCAGACACATTGTTTGATCTGCAAGAGTTAGTTCAAGGAAAAAGGAATGATTATGTGATTCAAACGCACTCTATTTCCATGTATAAGGAAATAGCAAAGTTTGAGCAAGATGAAATAGGTAAAGAAGTCTTCGTTGAAACAAAATACAAAACAATTGATAAAAAGATAAAGCCAGTCGCAGTTCCACTTCCTGAAGATAGTAATAAACTTATGGATGATGTAAAATCTCAGCCACCTCTCAGAGATAAGAGAAAAATAGGCCATGAATTCACTAAAGAAACTCTCGAGCAAATTCAATTAGGGAAAGATGGTTTCCTCAGCGAAAAAGAGAAGGATGTATTCTCTCGAATGTTATTTAAGCATGGAAAAGCTTTTTCTTTCAATGCCCAAGAAATTGGATGTGTAGATCCATCTGTGGTGACACCTATGATAATTTTCACAATTCCACATGTACCTTGGAATCTCAGACCGATTCCAGTACCAAAAGCTCATATTTCAAAGCTAATTGATCTGTTGAATGACAAAATTAGAATGGGGATTCTTGAGCCATCAAGTGCTCCTTATTCTAACCGTTGGTTTACTGTACCAAAAAAGAATGGGTCATTAAGATTTATCCAAGATCTACAGCCAGTGAACAAAGTGACAATTAGAAATATGGGAACTGGGCCTATTGTAGACGAATATGCAGAAGCTTTTGCAGGAAGATCTATTTATTCAATGGGAGATTTGCACTCTGGATATGATCAATTCCAGCTAGCTCTTGAAAGCCGTGATTTGACGACTATGAGGATGCCACTTGGGCTTGTGCGCATGTGCACTTTGCCGCAAGGTGCCACGAACTCGGTGGCACATATGATGAATGGTATGCATAAAGTTCTTAGGGATTTTATTCCACATCTGACTATGCCATTCATTGATGATGTTCCTATTAAAGGCTGTGAAGAAAGAGATAGAGACGAGACTCTTGATGAGGATGGATGTAGGAATTTTGTTAAAAAGCACATAACTGATTGTGAATCCATTCTTAGTCGGCTGGAAGAGGTTCATTTGACATTGTCTGCTGAAAAATCAGTATTTGGAGTGCAAGAGGTTTTAATTGTAGGAAGTTTATGTGGACCTAAAGGAAGGAAGCCATGTCCAAAGAAAGTAGATGCCATCCAACACATGAAAGAGGTCTGCTCCTCGATCACTGAAGTGAGGAGATTTCTTGGGGCATGTGTTTTCTATGTTGTATGGATTCCCCATTTTGCCCATATTGCTGACCCACTTTATCAATTGCTTAGGAAAGGGCAAAGATTTCAATGGAAAGATATCCATACTCAAGCAGTAAGAAAATTAAAGAAAGCACTTGCAGAAGCTCCATTGCTCAGAAAGGCTGATTATACTGATAATAAAGAAATTTATATCACCATAGATACAAGTCCGACAGGTATAGGTTGGGCGATTGGCCAAGAGGATGATGAAGGAAAAAGATATGCAATTCGTTTCGGAGCTAAAGTTTTAAATGTTCGCCAGAGAGGTTACCCCCAAATTAAGCGGGAGCTTTGGGGAATAGTGACTGCGCTAAAAAATGACAAAGAATATCTGATTGGGGCAAATGTGGTAGTAGAAACAGATTGTTTACCATTGTTGGGAATGATCGTGAATTGTTCCACTGCAGATATTGCCATGTTAAGATGGATAGCATATATTAAGTCGCTAAACCCTGAGTTTGTTCATATAGCTGGAAGGAATAATGTGGTGGCTGATATGCTATCACGAGCTATATATGAAAATGAAGATTTGATGACTTCTAATGATGAAGAGATAGGTCTGGACTTTTATGCTTCACATGTACATAATCTAAGCCTAAATGAAGCATCTACTGGACTAAATAGAAAAGAGCCTAAGCGTCAAAATGAAAGGCTTGGAATTTGTACTGAGTCTTCAAAGGAAGTTCAAAATAGCTTAGGAAGAGGGAAAGATAACAGATGGGTAGAAGAAGAACCTTACAAGATTCAAATAGGAATAACAGAGAGATTCAATGAAGACGAATATGAAAATGAGTGGAAGGAGATCGGGAGATATTTAAGTATGAAGTGCCCTGATTTTAGTTGGAGCAAAGAGAAATTTCGTACCATTCGAAGAAAGTCAAGCAATTATTTCCTGAAAGATGGATTACTCTGGAAGCGAAGCATTGGAATGGGAAAGATACCCCAGCGAGTTGTAGGTTGTGAAGAATCGAGAGGAAGGATTATGCGTGAAATGCATAGCTCACTATGGGCCGGTCATAAAGGCTTTCAAGGAACTTATGAAAAGATAAGGGAAAGATACTGGTGGCCTGGGATGTATGTGGATACCCAAAATTACGTAGCCACTTGTAAACCTTGTCAGATGTACTCCAATGTTAGACACAGAGATGAATTACATCCAACATATCCTCTTAATATTCACTATAAATGGGTTGTTGATTTAGTTACAATGCCATTAGGGGTGCATCAGATGAGGTATATTGTATTAGCAAGGGAAGACCTAACAAATCATGTTGAAGGAAGAGCTCTAAGGACGAAAACTACAAGCAATGTATGCAAATTTCTACTAGAAGATGTGTTTAGTAGATTTGGTTATGTGGAGAAAATAGTTGCCGATAGAGGTGAGCTTGATGCTCAGGAAGCTGAAGACTTCTTTAAAAAATATGGAATTCGATTATCACTCACCACCGCTTACAATCCTGAAGCTAATGGAAAAATTGAACGTGGTCATCCACCAATTATTAAAGCTTTGGCTAAGGCTTGTGAGGGGAAAATAAAGAATTGGCCAAATTACCTTCCATTTGCCCTTTGGGCAGATAGGATGACATATACTAGAACTACCGGATATATGCCAGCGGAATTGATGTATTGTCAAAAGCCTATTTTGCCGACGGAGTCACATGCTTTAGCATGGACTTCCTTGCCTTGGGAAGATGAGGTGTCAAGAGAAGATCTTCTAGCAGTGCGGATTCTTCAACTAAAAAGAGGGAAAAATCTGGTAGAAGAAGCTGCATTTAAGCTTAGAGCTTCTAGAGAGAAAAATAAAATTGCATTTGACAAGTCCCACAGATTAAGGCCAAAAAGGTTGAAGGAAGGAGACTGGGTACTTGTTTATGATAGCTCATTGAATACTCAATATGAGGCTCGAAGAAAACTGGTTAAGAGATGGTTTGGTCCCTATGTGGTATGTAAAGTTTTTGATAATGGAACATATTCACTTAGAGAATTAGATGGGACCAAGTTAAAGGAATTAATTGCTGGAAAGAGAGTTAAGCTCTTTAAAAGAAGAGAGAATGAGAATTATGAGACGGTAATAAATGAAGACGAAGAAGAGGAAAGTGAAGAGGAAGGATGTGAAGATGATAAAGATGAGGATATCAATAAGGAAAAATGATTAAATTAAATTACATCGTAAGATGATGTATATATACATATAAAAACATATATATATATGTATGTATATAATAAAACTATGTAGACAAATAACAAGATATGAATCCGTCTATATGTAATAAATAAGTAAAGCAACAATTAAATTAAATGTATGTGCTTTACTTAGTCATAAACTTCTATTAATACTAATTTTTGTTTCTTACAGGGTACTGATGGAGATTTGTGATCAGACCATTAATAGGAAGTTTTTTTAGGTTTGATTGGACTGTTTGACTATCTTAGGATCTGGAATGGACAGTGAAGATTCCAATGATACATCCATTCCTGAGGGTAGCATTCCTGAAAGATTTAGAGAGACGTCAGGGAGTGTGCCTGAAGGGAGAACCTTAGATAGTTCTTTTATATCCACTTACTTGCTCCCTACACCTGAAAATGAAGAAAGAATTCCTATAGAAGAGTTTATTAAAGATCGTATCACTAGGGAGACCTTGATTCCATCATCAAATGAAAGAAGTATACTCAGGTATCGAAGGGCACGAACATATGGAGAAGATGATACTTCGGATAACCGTGAGTCATATATGGAAGTAGACCCAACAACACTTCTTGTATATAGCCGTGACTTAGCAGAATATGCAGAACTCTTACAACAGCTTGCCTTGTTCCGTAGGGAACGTGAAGGGGGTGAGACATCTTAAAGATAGATTAAAATGTTGTATTAAAGATATGTGTAAATAATGTCTATTTTGAATCAAGTTAGGTTTTTTTTATGAAGAATAAAGTCAGGGAAGATCCTCGGAGATCGGCAAGAAAATAAATACCAATGTATATAAATAAAGCCAGGTAATACTTTCCTTCTTTTGAATAATTGTTTTTTATATAGATCCGTGTGAAATAAGCCTCTAATTTTTGCAGGATGACCAAGTTCAAGTTTTTTTTTTTTTTCTAAAGGAAGAATGATTAAAGGCGACAAGCTCGAGTGGTTTCTGATTTTATACTGGTGAGATGTTATCACTTCAGTTTTTTCTTCTCTCTTGTATATGTGTATATAAAAAGACTGCATGATTAAGCATATAATGCATATAGAAACGTTTAAATAAGGGAATTAAGTAGACCAAAGATCTCGTGGCACTAATAAGATTACATGTAATGTATAAGGACCAGGATTATATGAGTAAGGTTAGAAGATGGACTAGAACTTTCGAGAGCAAGACCTAGGAAGGTGAAGGGAAGACCTAGACTGAGTATCTGTATATAGTAGTGTTTACAAACACTTGATGAGTGAGACACTTCGACTTCTACTCTTGATCTCTCATCTGACCTAATCTTCAGACAGATTATATCTTGAGAAAAGAATTCTTATACCAGCCAGCTATCTATATGTATGTGTATGTGTTGTTGGGTGCTGCGATGAGCTAGTAGGCGGGTGGAACTACCTTGGTCGGGTGATCAGGGCCACGAGCTGACGCTAGTTGTGTCGTATGGCCTGACCTACATGTTGTT
Source organism: Ceratopteris richardii (assembly GCA_020310875.1). Classification (NCBI taxonomy): domain Eukaryota; kingdom Viridiplantae; phylum Streptophyta; class Polypodiopsida; order Polypodiales; family Pteridaceae; genus Ceratopteris; species Ceratopteris richardii. Next base: position 169,651,132 of record CM035414.1, on the reverse strand, counting down.
ACGCGCTCATACGGGTTGATAGGCGGGTGGAGTCACTCTGACCGGGTGGTCAGAGCCACGAGCTGACGTTGATTTCGTATGAGGCTGACATTGTGAATCGTGCGCTATATCGGGTCGGTAGATGGGTGGGCTAAACCTGGCCGGGTGGTCAGGTCCACGAGTCGCATCCGATTTCGACATAGGCCGAAAAGTGTGGAAAAATAAATAAATAAAAATAAAAGCAAAGATATAAAGGTTGAGCTGGGATAAAGAATTAAAATAAAGAAAAACAGAATAAAAATATGAGAAAAATAAGAAAAGGGTCTGAAGGGGCTTCAGATGATAGAAGATCAATAGGGAAGCCAGAAGCGAGTTTCATAAATTGAGTTAGTGAAGACTGGTATATGCAAATGCTTCGGATAGGCTACTAGATCTGACCGGGTCGAGTTAACGAGAGAGCTAAGAAGTTTTCGATTTACTCATATGATTTCTAGTCTGAGTGCATTAGTGTATTCTGATATGTTGTATGGGATGCTTTTGTCTACCTTCTTTTCTTGATTTATGCCAAGTTTAATGCATATTCAGATTTCATGCATCCAGTTGAAATTTCTTTAAGTGGTGTTTATTTGCCATGACCACTTGATCCTCGCTTGTATTTGATGTTATGTATGCAGGTTGGCACATCCGGAGGATGTACATGTTCAGAGGGGGTGGATGTGGTCGTGATCCGAAGCAAAGTCTTGTAAATCAAATCACAAGCACCAACTTAAATCGATATTAAAGATGGCTCTTATGTGTGTCTCGTCCAAGATCGACACTAGCAACTCATCTAATACTGGTGAGCTCTACCCTTGACTATAGGTCCATTGCATGTGTCTAGTATTCTTTTTGATTGCTTCACTAGGCTAAGTACCTGCAAAACCCTTAGTATAAGTATGTATGTATTCACTTATGTGTATTTTAAAGAAGGTGATTATGTGCTAATAAATGTATATGAATGTATACAATATGTGTGTATGGCAAGAGACTACTCTAACGAGGGGACTTTATATGGAAATGAAGTAGTGCCAGTATACGTGGAAGGATGTGCTTGCTTTTTTTCCGTTTTCCTTTTAGTAATGAAGGAGAGCTAGAAAGAGGAGGCACGAGAGAGTTCTCGGGGGATGTTCGGAAGGGAGAAAAAGATATACGACATCTGACAGAAGGAGCTACGGCGAAGGGATGCTTGTAGGCAAGACGGGTAAGCGCAGATGTCTGGAAGCTGAGGAAGGCAACTTCAGGCTATTGTCGGTCAGCAACATTTGAGATTCTGACATGGAGGGCAGCGAAGAGAAATCATCATTCTTTCAGGCAGTACAACAGGGAGAGGAGGAGTTTTTTGGACGCAGCTAATGAGAGAGGGAGAAGACGTTGCTAAGTGGAAAAAAGAAGAAGGGCAACGATATACTGACGCATTGAAGTTTTGAGGGATGGACGTTCTGAGTGATGGCAATTCTATGGAAGTTCTAACGTTTCTGATGAAGCTCTAAATAATTGATGAGGAGGTAGATCCCCTGGCTGCTGGACAAGACTGCAAGATTGACGCAAACGGATGCACTGGAAAGACTATGCTTGACTTCAGAAGTCCTTCGACTAATAATTTTGAGGTATGCTTCCTGGTAATCTGATACAATCATCGAAACTACGCTCAGTTCACCCCTCAACAACAACGGTCTACGTATCTATCAGCACATCAACCATGCTTTAAGAGTCATTTATGCCGTGAACAGATGCTTATGTTCTCTCTAATATGCACTACGTTCTTAAAAACCTGTCGTTCCTTTAGATAGTAATGTTTTGCCATTGAGATTCAGTAATAACTTCAATTCTGCGTTTCAGTTTTATTTAGATAGGTTTCAAAGATTGAGTTCGATATCAATTTAGTTTGCGCAGAGTTTGCTAATTTAGGTGTTTCAACCCATGTTTTTCAACCATGTATTGAGGCATTAGGCAAGACTCATCTGCCAACTTTTCTATCAATTCTTGATCCGATGGTAATGACAGTTTTTCAAACAGTACTTTGATCATATGTTTCACAGAGGATGAGAAGAATGGAACAGTTTACATCTACTGTTGAATCATTGTTTTGTTTGATATTCGAGTAACATATATGTTTTACATTGATGCGAGCTTATAGTCCATTTGGTTTTAAGTTCTATGTCACATAAGTTGTAAGCGAACAGTTTACAGACGTTTTGTTTTTATTTGTCGAGGATTTGACACACAAGTAAAGAACTTGCGCAGGGTTTTAAAACAAACTTTTTCCCAGTTTATACACGTGCTAAGAAACTGCTTATTATATAAAAATGCTTGGTTGTCCGAAGAAGTCCTTTACAATGCATATAACATTGTTGATGCCTGTGAATGAGAAAATTGGAGAGAACGATGCAATTCTTCATTGAATTGCAAACTTGCACTCATTAAACACATAAAATTCAAAAGCGATACTGTGTTTGTTGCTTTAAATCATTTCATGATGTCCTTCGTTTCCATAAGTTATGTTTATTTCTCATCTATAAATTTTGCTAAGTGTTTGTTTTGAAACCGCATGAGCGAATTCTGCCTCCAAAGCCAACTTGAAATATATATATATATATATATGTATTTTTGGGGGTGGAGTTTGTGCACATCAAGAAGTGCTGGACAGTGCTTTGTCCAACATACAGAATGATTGAATATGCTTTGGAATGTGAATTCTTCAATGATTTTAATTGCGCTGAGCACTCTCACCATGTTATTCTAATCAAATTCAAATGCACTTCTTCAATGTTTTGATCGTCATAGTTGTATGAGAGTTCAACAACCGCAGAGAATCTTGATTAATTGATTTCCCACAATAAGTCTCTGAGGAAAGTTTTCGTTGTTGTTCGATACTCTTAAAATCATGCGCGATAGGAAATGTTAATCTGATTCACTTCGGTTTTGGTGTCGACTCAATTGATATAAAAGTAATCTGATTTCCTTACTCGCTAAGTACCACGAAAATCAATGGATGATGGCACTATAAATCCTATGTTTGTCTCTATAATCGGTTTTATCTTGCACATGTAGAGGAGTTTTTTATTCCTGTACAAATTTGAAGAGATTTTAGCCTTCTGACTGTGTGAATGAGAAGTTCATGGTTGTTTCGCACGTATATATATTTTTGCAATTTTTGTCTGCGGAATAGGAAAGTTTATTGCTCTTACGTAATTTAGAGAAGATCTTTCTTTGTCTTGAATCATTGCCTTAAATTATGTAGACGTTCTCAGAGTGCACAAGACCATAATTTAGTTCAAGAAAAAGCTTTCGCTTAACAGTAACCCAAACTAGTTGATGTTTTGACTTGAATTCTGACTACCTAATCCAAGTTGCTCGCGAACATAAATCCCACGTTAAGTTTCAACTTAGTGGCAATTAACTTCAACCTTTTGACATACCCTTTAATACGTCATAAGGAGAATAGAATAGTATCCCCTCTCCCTCAAAACAAACTTGTGTATAAAACTTCTATATCATTGTCAAATTCAGTTGAAAGTTCAAGGTTTTCACTCATTGAAGGATGAGTCAACTATCTAAGCCAATTTAAATATACAAATATCTCTTCAAGTGGAATCCTCAAAAATCGCATTAGAATTAGATCATGTTTGTTCCTTTTGCCTCAATGTGAATCTATCCTCTTTCGTAAATGGAGATGAGTACATCTTGGTCAAACAAATGTACATATAACCATTTTAGATATCTCTTCAAGAGACCACTCCCATAAATCTTTATGAAGAAGAACCAAATTAAGATATATCGTATCTCTTCCCCTCCTTTTTGTCCAACTCGACGACAGCGTATGGGTCATGTACCTACTCGCAAATACAATAGGGCGAAAATCCTCTCACACAAATGCAAAGGTCCCACCGGGCGTGCCAAACTGTAGAGGAGGTACTGGGGTATCCGCTTTTAACAAAGGTAGAGAATGAAGATTAAACACATCCAGTACGTCACCTACTCAAGGGGGGTTCTCTTTAGGGAAGTATACCCTTAAACATTTCTGTGAGCAGGCCGACAACGAGAATTTTACAGAATGGTAAATGCTTCAGCAATTATGGATAACCAATAACAAATGAAGACTATACTCTTGTTTCAAACCAGATGATTACAAAGTTGGGCAATTGATAGATGATGCTCACAAGTGTAAACTTAGGTCTAACAAGCCACAAGCTTAGGGCTAACAAATCACCTGAATAGTAAACACACCAATACAAAAGTTTCTCCTATCCGCACAAGGACCACTGATATGCAGACTAACTCAGAACAATCCAAGTGGTAAGATCTTCTCAAGAGAATAGAACACAATCAATCACACTGACCCACAGAAAAAGAAGAAGAATCCAAGCTACTCTTTTACACTATGGTGCTCATAGCCCTTCACTGAGAAGCCTCCCCTCTATATACACAACAGAGTAGCTCCCACAGTAGACTTGAAACCACCGAGTGCAAGAGAGGTCTTCTGTACGTACGCACGAACCACTGTATCCCTAAAACTTGTACATGTACTCCAGTGTGTTGTCGTAACTCAAATGAGCACAAATCCTTTGATTTTATAGGCCCCAATAGGCCAAGAGAGCCTTGCCGAATCTTCACGTCCACTGATCATGC
>CM035414.1:169621485-169623985 GCA_020310875.1 Ceratopteris richardii | reverse complement strand
AGACAGGTGATAATACAAAGCATAAGGTAAAGTCAATTGGTTCAGTCAAGGCTAAGGATGGGAGCACTCTTCTGAGTAAGGTACTTTATGTTCCCACAATTCCAAAGAATTTGATCAGTGTAGGTCAAATTGTGGAAAAAGGTTATGAGGTAAGGTTTACCAATGATGGAGTTTATGTTGAAGACCCTAGTCAAGGGTATAAACAAATTATTGCAGGAAAGAAAGAAGGAAGGCTTTTCACATTGAAGGTACAAGGAAATGTTGGACATGCTATGTTCACATATGGAGAGCAGAAGGTGTCAGAATTGGATCTTTGGCACAAAAGACTTGGACACTTTAATGAAAGAGGTATCAAAGAAATGATTAACAATGATTCAGTGCTTGGAATGCCTAACATTGCAGGACAACACATGACATACAGATGTGAGGCATGTCAATTAGGTAAGGCTCATAAGCAATCCTATTCCAAGCATGGATTTATTTATTCAGAAAGACTTGAATTGGTGCATACAGATGTGTGGGGTCCTTCAAAGGACTTTAGTATAAATGGTTCAAGATATTATGTCATATATGTTGATGATGCTACCAGGTGGATCACAATTTATGTGATTAAGGAAAAGTAAGAAGTGTTTAATACATTTAAACACTATCATGCATATGCAGAAAGGATTACAGGTCAAAAATTGAAAAGACTAAGGTCAGATGGAGGGGGAGAGTATTTTTCAAATGAGTTCAATGATTATTTGTGGAATGCAGGTATAAAGAGAGAAGTTACTTGCAGGTACTCTCCTCAACAAAATGGGGTAGCAGAAAGAAGAAATAGGACTCTTGTTGAGTTTGCAAGGTCCATGATGAAAGAGAAGAATTGCCCAAATTATTTGTGGGCTGAGGCTGTTAATACAGCTACATATTTGGTTAATAGATTGCCTTGTAAAGCTTTGCAGGGTATGACACCATATGAAGCTTTGTGGGGTAAGAAACCTACCTTGGATCATTGCAGAATATTTGGGTGCTTGGCATATGCATATGTGCCATCTCAATTGAGGCATAAGTTGGAGCCTAAGGCAGAGAAGTATGTATTCATTGGTTATGATGATAAGCAAATGGGATACAGGTTGTGGAGTCCATCCACAAAGCAATTTATTGTATCCAAGGATGTTACATTTGATGAGCAAGGTACTTGGTATGCAGGTAAATATAATGTACATGCAGATGATGAAGAAGTAGTGGAACAAAGGAAAGGTAAAGCAAAGATTCAATTACTTGATGAAAGTGAGAGTAATGAAGTGCAGATTGAAGTTGAAGAGAGGCCAAGGTTTGATCCAGAATGTGATGAACCAGAGACCTCAAGAAGTGCAGAAGTTAGGAGATCATCTAGGCACAAATGGCAACCTACAAGGTATAGCTATGACACTTCATTCTTGACTACTAAAGATTATGCTTATTTGGTAAAAGCAGATGAAGATCCTTCTACATATGAAGAAGCCAAAGGGAAGAAGAATTGGGAAGATGCTATGCAAGAGGAGTATGATGCATTGATAGAGAATCAAACATGGGATTTGGTTCCTAAACCTAATAGTCAGAAGATTATTGGATGTAAGTGGGTTTACAAAACAAAGAGATTTGCAGATGGAAGTGTGTCTAGGTACAAAGCTAGACTTGTTGTGAAAGGGTATGCACAGACATATGGAGTGGACTATGATGAGACTTATAGTCCTGTGGCAAAGATGACAACCATCAGGACACTCATTGCAATTGCTGCTTGTAAAGGTTGGAAGTTGTCTCAATTAGATGTTAAAAATGCTTTCTTGAATGGTTACATTTCAGATGAAGTCTACATGGAGCAACCAGATGGGTTCAAAGATCAAGTGAGTCCAAATTATGTATGTAAGCTCAAGAGAGCTTTGTATGGGTTGAAGCAAGCCCCAAGGGCTTGGAATTATAGGCTTGTAAAATTCTTGAATGATCTTGGATTTCAAGCATCAAAGGCAGATAGTAGCTTGCTAGTCAAAGCAAGTGAAAATGGATTCATTTATGTTTGTATTTATGTTGATGACATAATACTTACAGGAACAGATGATAAAGAGATACAAATGATCAAGAAGCAGATGGAGAAAGAGTTCAAAATCAGTGATTTGGGGAACCTATCATTCTTCTTGGGAATGGAGATCTCTTATACTCAACATGGAGTATATGTGACCCAAGAAAGGTATCTTAAAAATTTGCTAACCAAATTTAAAATGGAAGATTGCAGGGTTGCACCTACACCTTTGGAAGTGAACCATAAATTGTCTAGGTTTGGAGGAGAAGAGTTCAGAGATATGAAACTCTATCAAAGTTTGGTTGGTAGCTTGATTTATGCTACATTGACAAGGCCTGACTTGTCATATGCAGTTGGTGTGCTTTCACAATTCATGCATTGTCCTAGAAAGGAACATTGGATTGCAGGACAAAGAGTACTTAGGTACATCAAGGGTACACTCAAAGAAGGGTTGTACTA
>CM035414.1:169613985-169616485 GCA_020310875.1 Ceratopteris richardii | reverse complement strand
TTTGGTTTAGGAACTAAATCCCATGTTTGATTTTCTACCAATGCATCATGTTCTTCCTGCATAGCTTTTTCCCATTTTTCCTTACCTTTTGCCTCTTCATATGTAAAAGGGTCTTCATCTGCTTTCACTATGTAAGCATAATCTTTCGTAGCCAAAAATGAAGTATCATAACTGTACCTTGTAGGTTGCCACCTATTTCTTGATGACCTTCTGAGTTCTCCGGTCCTTGAGGTTTCTGGTTCTTCACACTCAGGATCAAATCTTGGCCTTTGTTCAACTTCTTCCTGCTCTTCATAATTTTCTTCTTCATCAATTATTTGAACCTTTGATTTACCTTTCTTCTGATTCACTTCTTCTTCATCAACTGTATTATTATTAACTGTTCCTGTATACCAAGAACTTTGCTCATCAAACGTAACATCTTTCGAGACCAGAAAATGTTTTGTGAATGGATTCCACAACCTGTATCCCATCTGTCTATCATCATAACCAATGAAAACATATTTTTCAGCTTTAGGTTCCAATTTGTGTCTTAATTGTGATGGCACATATGCATATGCCACACATCCAAATACTCTGCAATGATCCAGGGTAGGTCTTTTACCCCACCAAGCTTCATATGGTGTCATACCTTGCAGGGCTTTACATGGTAACCTATTGACCAAATAAGTAGCTGTGTTTACAGCTTCAGCCCACAAATAATTAGGGCAATTTTTCTCATTCATCATGGACCTTGCAAACTCAACAATAGTCCTGTTCCTTCTTTCTGCAACACCATTTTGTTGAGGAGAATATCTGCAAGTAATTTCCCTTTTTATACCTGCATTCCATAAGTAGTCACTGAACTCGTTGGAAAAATACTCTCCCCCTCCATCTGATCTTAGTCTCTTCAGTCTATGACCAGTAGTTCTTTCTGCATACGCATGATAATGTCTGAATGTATTGAAAACTTCTGACTTATCCTTGATCACATAAATAGTGATCCATCTGGTAGCATCATCAACATAAATCACATAATATCTTGATCCACTTATACTGAAATCCTTTGATGGTCCCCACACGTCTGTGTGTACCAACTCAAGCTTCTCTGAGTGCATAAAACCATGCTTGGTATAAGAATTCTTATGAGCCTTACCAAACTGACATGCCTCACATTTGTATGTCATATGTTGACCTGCAACATTAGGCAATCCAAGCACTGAACCATTGTTAACCATATCTTTTATACCTCTTTCATTGAAATGTCCAAGTCTCTTGTGCCAAAGATCTAACTCAGAAATTTTCTGTCCTTCATATGTAAACATGGCCTGACCAATGTTACCTTGAATCTTCAGTGTAAACAGCCTTCCTTCTTTTTTTCCTGAAACAATCTGTTTATATCCCTGACTGGGATCTTCCACGTATACTCCTTCATTAGTGAATCTTACTTCATATCCTTTTTCAACAATTTGTCCTACACTTATCAAATTCTTAGGAATTGTAGGAACATACAGAACCTTACCCAATAAGGTACTGCCATCTTTGGCTTTTACTGATCCAATCGACTGTACTTTATGCTTTGTGTTGTCACCTGTCTGAACAACATGATTAGAAACTTTATTCTCCAAATCAGTCATCAACGATATATTTCCACTCAAGTGATTACTACATCCTGAGTCAATGTAGAAGACTCTTTGATCTTCACTCTGACTTTCACAAGTAGCATTCAATATCATTGTTGAATCTTCCTTCTGTTCTGAAGCGTAATTGTAGTAGATATTGTTATATTGTTGACTTTGGAATCCTCTTCCTGCATTTCTTCCAAAGTAACTCCTACCACCTCTTCCTCTGAAATTTCCTCTTTGATTTCTGCCACCTCTTCCTCTTGCATTGTAGCTTTGACTATATCCATTATTACTTTGAGTATTGTGCCAACAATCATTAGCTAAATGATTTGTCTTACCACAAATCCAGCAGGCTTTGCCTCCATCTTTGTTGTTTCTGCCTTTTCCTCTACCTTTGCCACTTCCTCTTCCTCTTAGGAAGTTGGCTTGGCTAGTTGTTCCTTCATCTTCATTTGCTTGTTGCTTTCCTTTGCTATTCTTCTTTTTATCTTTCGAGTACATTGCGTGACCTGCACTCTTGTCACCATCTCCTTTAACATCATTCTCAAATGTTAGCATGTGACCTAACAACTGATTTAAATCTGGAGTGAAATGATCAAGCGATAACTCCGTAGACAAAATAAACGGCTTCCATTTGTCATCACCTCTTAAGCCTGTAAGAATTTGTCTTACCAATTTATCCTCTTCGATATCTTCATCAACAGCACCTAACGCATCTGCAATGTCTTTCATTCTTGTCACATAGTCTGAAACGGACTGAGAAGCCTTCTTCTTGAAGGTTGTAAACTCTGCCCATAAGGATGCCTTCCTTGACTTAGTAGTATTCTGGAAATGCTCCTCCAATGCATTCCAAACGTCCGTTGCACTTTCAAGACCTCGAATATGAGGTAGCAAGT
>CM035414.1:169586576-169591576 GCA_020310875.1 Ceratopteris richardii | reverse complement strand
TGTGTCTAATTCCTATTGTACATTGAGTCTCAAGTCATTTCATATGACTATGAAAGTAGTTGACAGTTACGACTTTTTCTGGCGCCATATTTGACTGATCTTCTGAAGATCAGATCTCGAAGCATGGTGTAAAGTTTTTGGTAAGTGATAGCTCGTTGGAAGCTATAATCCTCAACTACATTTGGTCAAAAGATCTTTGAGGAAACGGGACGCGTACTCAGAGAAATCAGTTTAAGAGTGAAGGAATGTCAAATCGATGAAGTAAATTTTCAGTTTCAGACATAGTGTAAAGGTGATACAAAATCAGAGGATTGTGAAGTTATTGCTTGAAAGTTTTGTTTGTTATGTGTTGCTTAACACTAGCAAGAACTTCTCTTAGCAAGTAATCAAAAGATTTGGCAAAGATTGAGCTAATACAGGTCAGATTGAAGGATTGAAGAAAGGCGCAGATTTCTGTGAAGTGAAGTTTGATTTCACTAAGTTCAGAGATGAAGACTCATAATGTGAGTGTTGCTAAGCTAATGGTGGTTATGGAGGTCTTCTAATACCACATTAGTTAGTTCTTGTGGTGTTTTACACACCAACAAGTGGTATCAGAGCAGATAAGGTCCTCGAGAATAAAAGGAGTGCAGATACAAGAAGATTTGAAGAGTTCTTTATCAAAGAAGAAGGAAGCTGAGGTGTTCAACAACCAAAAGTCATCAGAAGAGTATTTCGAAGTTGCTCCCAAGAGTAAAGGTCTACAAAAGGTATCATTCTTTAACCTTACACTTACAGGTTGAAGCAGAAGCAAGGATACCATGGCAGATCATGTGTCCATTGACAAATTGGACAGAGATAACTATCCTGCTTGGGTAATGAGGATGGAGGCCTTACTTATGAGTAAGGACTTAATGGTATATGTGACAGGTGAAGAGGAGAAGCCTAAATTTGAAGATGAAAGTCATCCAAGGAAGGAAGAGCTAGAAACTTTGAAGCTATGGCAGAAGAGAGATGCAAGTGCAAGAGCTTATATATACAACACTATTACAGATCAATTGTTGCCACATATCAGAGGTTTAGAAACAGCTGAAGATATTTGGAATGCTTTGGAAGACCACTTCCAAAACACCACTAAAGCTAGGAAAGCTAGCTTATGGTCAGAGTTCACCACATTCAAGAAGAAGCAAAATCAGAACATTAGTGATTATGTCACTAAGATGAAAGACTTGACAGATAGCCTTGGATCTATTGATGAGGATATTGAAGATCATAGGTTGATAGCTCAATTACTTGCAGGATTAAGAGGTGATGAAAGGTGGAAGCCTTTTGTACTTTCAACAGAACTCTCATTAAACCATTATGTGCCAGAATTGAATCAATTACTTGGATTGATGCTTACATTTGAGCAAGACTTAAAGTCAGATGGAGACAAAGGTCAAAGTTCTGCAATGTATGTGAAGAACAAAAGAAAGGAGATAAAGGCAAAGCAAAGGATGAAGAAGAGTCAACAACTCAAGCAAATTATGCAAGAGGAAGAGGTTTTGGCAGAGGCAAAGGTCGAGGTAATGGAAGAGGTAGAGGTAATCAGAACAATAACAAGAAGACATGTTGGATTTGTGGATTGAGCAATCATCTAGCATATGATTGTTGGCACAATCAACAAGGAGCAAGCCAAAATCAGAACAACAATGGCAGAGGAAGAGGTGGAAGGTTTCAGAATCAATTTCAAAGAGGAAGACATAATTCAAGAGGAAACTATGGAAGAGGTGGTGGAAGAAATTGGAATCAGAATCAATCATATAACACCACATATTACAATTATGCAAATGATACACAGAATGACAACCATACAACATTGATGATGAATTCAATTAGTTCATCAGAGAAGGAGGATCTCAAGGTATTCTATATTGACTCTGGTTGTTCAAATCATTTATCAGGTAATATAGAATTATTGTCAGAATTGGAAGAAGGCAATTCAAGTCATACAGTACAAACAGGTGACAATACAAAACATAATGTGCATTCAATTGGAAAAGTGAAGTGCAGGAGTGGAGCTGATTTATTAACAAATGTTTTGTATGTTCCAACAATACCAAAGAATTTGATTAGTGTTGGACAAATAGTGGAAAAAGGTTTTCAAGTCAGATTTACAAATGAAGGGTATTTGTTGAAGATCCAGAGGATGCATACAAACCCATTGTTTGTGGTAAGAAGGAAGGTAGACTTTTTACTCTCAAAGTGCAAGGAAATGTTGGTCAAGCCCTAATCACACATGGTGATGAAGTAATTACAGAGTTAGATCTTTGGCATAAAAGATTGGGACATTTCAATGAAAGAGGAATCAAAACTATGGTGGAGAATCAATCTGTATTGGGACTACCAAATGTAAAGAATCAACATATGATATACAAGTGTGAAGCTTGTCAGATGGGAAAAGCTCATAGACAACCATTTCAGAAGAAAGGTTTCAAGCATGATGGTTTGCTTGAACTCATACATACAGATGTATGGGGACCAACAAAAGAAGGTTCAATAAATGGATCTAGGTATTATGTTTTGTTTATTGATGATGCTACAAGGTGGATAACCCTTTATGTTCTAAAGGAAAGATCAGAAGTCTTTGGAGCCTTCAAACATTTTCATGCTTATGCAGAAAGAGTTACAGGTCACAAACTCAAGAGGCTAAGGTCTGATGGAGGGGGAGAATACTTCTCCCAAGAGTTTAATGACTATCTTTGGAATGCAGGTATCAAGAGAGAGATAACTTGCAGGTATACACCTCAACATAATGGGGTGGCAGAAAGGAGGAATAGAACATTGGTTGAATTTGCAAGAGCAATGTTAAAGGAAAAGAATTGCCCTAATTATCTTTGGGCTGAGGCTGTAAATACAGCCACATACCTTGTGAATAGGTTACCATGTGGAGCTTTGAATGGTATGACCCCTTATGAAGCTTGGTGGGGTAAGCAACCAACACTTGACCATTGTAAAGTGTTTGGGTCAATTGCCTATGCTTATGTACCATCACAACTCAGACATAAGCTTGAACCAAAGGCAGAAAGATATGTGTTTATTGGGTATGATGAAAAGCAAATGGGTTATAGGCTATGGAGTCCTTTAACTAAACATTTTATTGTTTCCAGAGATGTGACCTTTGATGAACAGAAGAGTTGGTATGCAGATAAAGAATGTGAGCTTGAAACATTTGAAGAAGAGATAAGAAGGAGTGCAAGAGGTAAGTCACATATGCAAATAGATGGAGATGAAGAACATATGCAAGCAAGCACATCAAGAGTTGATTCATATAGAAGGAATGAAGATGGACCAATATTTGATGAAGAAGTACATCCAGATAGACATGAAGAGTGTGAACCAAGAAGGTCAACCAGAATAAGGAATCAACCTACAAGGTATTCATATGACACTTCTTACTTGACTCAGAAAAATTATGCTTACATGGTTAAGGAAGATGAAGAACCTCAAAGCTATGATGAAGCAAAGGGTAAGAGACAATGGGAAGTAGCAATGAAGGAAGAATTTGATGCTCTTGAAGAGAACAAAACTTGGGAACTTGTCCCAAAACCTAATGGTAAGAAAGTGATTGGAAATAAATGGGTTTACAAAGTTAAGAAGCATGCAGATGGAACTATAGCCAGATACAAAGCTAGATTGGTGGTTAAAGGCTATGCTCAAACATTTGGCATAGATTATGATGAGACATTCAGTCCTGTGGCAAAGATGTCAACCATAAGGACAATCATTGCCATTGCAGCATCAAAAGGATGGACATTGAGTCAATTGGACATTAAGAATGCATTTTTGAATGGATATATATCAGATGAGGTTTACATGGAACAACCTCAAGGGTTTGCAGATCATAAGTTTCCAAATTATGTTTGCAGGTTGAGAAGAGCCCTTTATGGTTTGAAGCAAGCTCCAAGAGCTTGGAATTATAGACTTGTAAAGTATCTTAATGACCTTGGGTATCAAAGTTCAAAGGCAGATGCAAGTTTACTTATCAAAAGAACAGATGAAGGTATGATCTACATTTGTATATATGTAGATGACATTATAATTACAGGTACCTCAAATGAAGGAATCAAGGAGGTGAAGAAGTTACTTGAAAGAGAATTCAAGATAAGTGATCTAGGAAAATTATCATATTTTCTTGGAATGGAAATCACTTATGCAGAGCATGGCATTTATGTATCACAAGAAAGGTATCTCTTGAATCTTCTAAAGAAGTTTAACATGGAGAATTGCAGAGAGGCATCTACACCATTAGAAGTCAATCACAAACTCAGTAGATATGATGGTGCAGAGTTCAAAGACATGAGGAAGTATCAATCTCTAGTTGGAAGTTTGATTTATGCAACTCTAACAAGGCCTGATCTTAGTTATGCAATTGGTGTCCTTTCCCAATTCATGCATTGTCCAAAGGATCCACATTGGATTGCAGGTCAAAGAGTCCTTAGATATATCAAAGGGACTTTGAAAGAAGGATTGTATTATCCTTTTACATCAGATATAAGATTGAGAGCCTATAGTGATTCAGATTGGGCAGGAAGTCAAGATGACAGAAGGTCTACTCATGGCTACATGATATACATTGGAGATAAGCTTGTGAGTTGGTGTTCAAAGAAACAACACACAGTGGCCTTATCATCAACAGAAGCTGAATACAAAGGACTTGTGGAAGCAGCAAAGGAAGTCATATGGATGCAGACATTATTCAAAAGCTTGGGAATGATCAAGGTATACCCATTATTCATGGAGATAACATGAGTTCATTATATCTTGTAGCAAATCCTGTGTTTCATGCAAGGACAAAGCACATAGAGATACAGTATCATTTTCTTAGAGAAAAGGTAATGGAGAAAGAGATTGAAGTGGTGTATACTTCCACAAAAGATCAGATTGCAGATATTATGACAAAAAGCTTGGATGGAGTAAAGACAAGTAAGTTCAAGGAGATGGCAGGAATAAAAGAGAAGGAGATTATGTGAAGAAGTCAA
>CM035414.1:169546576-169561576 GCA_020310875.1 Ceratopteris richardii | reverse complement strand
ATTTCATATTTAAGTCTAAGTCTTTGTGATTAGGGTTTTAGGATTTTAATACGTAGATAACATATATACACAAACACACATATACATATAATACATACATACATGTAGATACACATGCATACAAAAATATACATATTTTAGATTTAAATCTTTAAGATTAGGGTTTTAGGGTTATAACACCTACATAACATATATGCACACATACACATACACATATAATCCATATATACATGTATATACACATGTATACAGAAATATACATATTTTAGGTCTAGATATTTAAGATTAGGGTTTTAGGGTTTAGTATTTCAGATTTAAATCTAAGTCTTTTTTATTAGGGTTTTAGGATTTTAATACGTAGATAACATATATACACAAACACACATATACATATAACACATACATACATGTAGATACACATGCATACAAAAATATACATATTTTAGATTTAAATCTTTAAGATTAGGGTTTTAGGGTTATAACACCTACATAACATATATGCCCACATACACATACACATGTATATACACATGTATACAGAAATATACATATTTTAGGTCTAGATATTTAAGATTAGGGTTTTAGGGTTTAGTATTTCAGATGTAAGTATAAGTCTTTCTGATTAGGGTTTTAGGATTTTAACACGTAGATAACATATATACACAAGCACACATATACATATAATACATATATACATGTAGATACACATGCATACAAAAATATACATATTTTAGATTTAAATCTTTAAGATTAGGGTTTTATGGTTATAACACCTACATAAGATATATGCACACATACACATGCACATGTAATACATATATACATGTATATACACATGTATACAGAAATATACATATTTTAGGTCTACATATTTAAGATTAGGGTTTTTAGGGTTTAGTATTTCATATTTAAGTCTAAGCCTTTCTGATTAGGATTTTAGGATTTTAATACGTAGATTACATATATACACAAACACACATATACATATAATACATGCATACATGTAGATACACATGCATACAAAAATATACATATTTTAGATTTAAATCTTTAAGATTAGGGTTTTAGGTTTATAACACCTACATAAGATATATGCACACATACACATGCACATGTAATACATATATACATGTATATACACATGTATACAGAAATATACATAAATAAATAAGATAATTATATACATAAATAAATATAAAAAGAACTAGTGTTTTAAATAATTTAATTAAATATATATGATTAAATATATAAAATTAAATATATAAAAATAGGATTACGTAAGGGAAAAAAATCTGAATATATGAATAAATATATATATATAGAATAAGATAATTATATACATAAATAAATATAAAAAGAGCTAGTGTTTTAAATAATTTAATTAAATATTTATAATTAAATATATAAAAATAGGATTACGTAAGAAAAAAAATCTGAATATATAAATAAATATACATATAAAATAAGATAATTATTTACATAAATAAATATAAAAAGAACTAGTGTTTTAAATTATTTAATTAAACATAATTAAGTAAAGAAAAAATCTGAATATATAAATAAATATATAAATACACAAACACACATACTTATATACCTATCTATATTCACATATATATACATATACACATATATATACACATGCATACATATATATACATGTTTTAGTTCTAGGTCATTTGGATTAGGGTTTTAGGGTTTTAACACATACATAACATATATACACACATACACATACACATATAATACATATATACATGTAGATACACATGTGTATAGAAATATACATAATTTAGGTCTAGATCTTTAAAATTAGGGTTTTAGGGTTTAGGCATACATATAACTTAATTAAGAGGAAAAAAATCTGAATAAATAAATATATATATATATAAATTAGGATCAATCAAGAAAAAATCCGAATATATAGATAAAATAGGATAGCTATATAGATTAGGGTTTTAAAACTAGGATTTTAAGTTTTTTAAGGTATTTAAGTATTTAGGTCTTTAAGAGTTAGATTTTTAGGTTTAATAAGAAAAGAAATGTTCTAAAATGTTCTAAAATGTCCATATTGTAGCAGATGGCTTCTTTGGATCCTGAAGAGAGAATGGCATGTCCTTGCACACAGTGCAAGTATCAAATTTATTGGAAACGACGGATTTGTACTGCACATGTTAGAGAGTATGGATCCTTTGATAGGAGTCGACTGGAAAACCTACGCTATCATTCGCATGGTCCCCCAGGTGAGCAGATGGATCCAAACGACATTGCACCGGTAACATCTCGTGGACAAAAGAGAGCAAAAAAGGACTTAGACGTAGAAGCAAGCACTAATAATATTACACAGAATGAACATATGGAAGAGATGCTTGAAGCATTTTATGAGATGGACGAAGATTATGATGGTGAAGAAGGTGTCGACGAGAGTTTCATGGATGTAACAGAAATTCCACGATCAGAAGTTGATGAAGAATATGAAAACATGCGAAGATTAGCTCGTTTACCACTTTACAATGGAGCAAAGATATCTGTACTACGTGCTTCACTCGCGATGCTCAATCTGCAATCCGTTTATGGATGGTCAGATAGTAGTGTCACTGAATTGTTCAGGTAAGTGGAGAACAAATTGGCTTTCATTGTTGTATCACAATAACTTCATTTACTAATATCATTTTAATTGCTTATTGCAGGCTTCTTAAAGATCAAATTTTGCCAGAGGGCAATGACATGCCTCCAACACGTGGAGATGCGAAAAAACTTTTACAGTCCATTGGAATGGATTATACGAAAATTCATGCTTGTCCGAATGATTGCATTCTCTTTCCGAATGAGATGAGCATCTCCACGTATGTCCAAAGTGTGGAGCAAATAGATTTAGAGAAGACGTTATAGGCAAAGCAATCCCCGCAAAGGTTCTTCGCCACTTTCCTATCATTCCACAAATTAAGAACATGTTTAGATGCAAATCTATAGCTGAGTTAATGTCATGGCATACAAAGAGCAGGTCTACAGATAATGTAATGCGAGTGCCAGCTGACTCTGATGCTTGGAAGCACATAGATAGTAAGTGGCCAGAGTTTGCTAGTGAGCCTCGGTCCATACGTCTAGGCCTAGCTATGGATGGAGTGAATCCATTTGGATTACACAGTTCTTCATGGAGCACATGGCCTGTGTGTTTGGTCAATTATAATATCCCACCATGATTGGCCACAAAGAAAGGTCATTTATTATTAGCTCTTATTGTACCAGGTAAGTATAAGGTAAAAAACATGGATGTATATCTTGCACCACTTGTAGAAGAACTGCGCATTTTATGGGATGGGATCAATCTTTCTTGCTCTAATACCACTGAAGATGTGGTATGCTCAGCTCTAATACCACTTCGACGCAGCAAAAGCTCGGACCTTATCGAGCCTGCGGAATTCGCCACGCCGAAGAAGAACTAAGCTAGAGTGATTTAGAACACCTCTGCAATCAGCAATAGCTTAGCAGAGTTTTTCACACTCAAACATATAAGACAGCGTTTTGAATTTATTGGAAATTTCACCGAAACTTCACCAAACTGTCGCTGGAACGTCACCGTAATTATATCAGAATCCTACCCGAATCAACTGCAAATCCGTTTGTAATTACTTCAAGTAAATGTATATGAAGTAAGGAAGTGATGCGTGAACTTCCTTCACTGAATGAACTCTTTCTGAAGTTTAAGGAAAAACTTCACCAGTTTAGAGTGCCTCTTTCCGGTCAGGCTTTGTACTGCGTGTACATATCTATTTCTCCGAAAACTTTGATCAGTTTATAGTAGAGACATCTAGCTACAAGATGAGCTATCTCTCATACAAAACTCTGTAATATTCTGCGAGATATACTTTGTTGTTCTACCGAAAAAAAAACTCGTTTACTAAGAAAACTGTAATTGACCGAGAAATACGTTTACTGAGAAAACTTTAACTGTTAACTGTTAACTAACTTTACACCATATCATGAACATACTTAGGTTTCTTCACATACAAACAGTGCGCGCAAACTTCCACATGAACATGTGTTTTCTATTAGAGAAGATGTGTACAAACTAGCTTGGCCTCTTCTTGCTCAAGCTACAGAAACTCTCCTACACTAAGTAGTTTCTTCTACCATCTCGAATACCTGACGTTTCAGGTTTCTGTTATTCATCTTTACATACACGATCTCTGGCGTCTTCTTTACATACGTGATCTCTGGCGTCTTCTAAATCTATTCTTGACTTCTATATGCGTTCAATTCGCACTATGCTCACTACTCTCCTTATCCTCTTCTTTTTCTTGCTTGCGCGTTCTCTCTTTATATACAGTTTGATTCGGTGTAAGGACGTCTAACAAACTCTGATTCTTGAAGATTCTCCGTTGTACATAACGGTCGTGGATTTGACCCTCCACTAAGGCTTTTGATTTTCTGAATACTTTGACTTCGCTTCTCATTATATTTCTTTTTCCTTTTTATGTCTGTCTGTATGTCAAATTCGTGAGTGATTCTTCAACAGCTCCCCCTCAATCACTAATTTGACTCTTCCTGTCTTTCAAATATTCTTCTTTCTTTTATACCTACCATTTCTTTGAATCTGCTTGTCTTCGTTCCATCCAAGCTCTTTGTCAGCAATCTGATCTTTTGTCGGAGTGTATACTATTTCTATCTCTTTCTCCATTACCTTTTCCCTCACGAAATGATACTGAATCTCTATGTGCTTTGTTCTTGCATGAAATACTGGGTTTGCTACAAGATACAATGAGCTCATATTATCTCCATGTATGATAGGTATACCTTGATCAATACCCATACTTTTGAACAAGGTCTGCATCCATATTACTTCTTTAGCCGCTTCTACAAGTCCTTTATATTCTGCTTCTGTTGATGATAAAGCTACTGTGTGTTGCTTCTTCGAACACCAGCTTACCAACTTATCTCCTAGGTATATCATATACCCATGTGTTGATCTTCTGTCATCTTGACTTCCTGCCCAGTCTGAGTCACTGTATGCCCTCAACTTTATATCTGACGTAAAAGGATAATATAGTGCTTCCTTTATAGTTCTTTTGATATATCTAAGAACTCTTTGTCCTGCAACCCAATGTTGATCTTTCGGACAGTGCATGAACTGTGAGAGAACTCCCACTACATAACTAAGATCCGGTCTCGTTAGCGTAGCATAAATTAGGCTTCCTACTAACGACTTATACTTTCTCATATCTTTGAACTCTGCACCACTATATCTGCTGAGTTTATGATTTACTTCAAGCGGTGTTGAAGCTTCTCTGCAATTCTCCATATTAAACTTCTTCACTAAGTTTAGGAGATACTTTTCTTGCGAAACATATACACCATGATCTGTATATGTGATTTCCATTCCTAGAAAGTATGATAACTTTCCTAGGTCACTGATCTTAAACTCCTTTTCAAGTAATCTTTTTACTTCTGTAATTCCTTCGTCTGAGGTTCCTGTGATTATTATGTCATCTACATAGATACAAATGTAGATCATACCTTCATCTGTTCTCTTGATGAGTAGACTTGCATCTGCCTTCGAACTTTGGTATCCAAGTTCGTTCAGATACTTCACATGTCTGTAATTCCAAGCTCTTGGAGCTTGCTTCAGTCCATAAAGTGCTTTTCTTAATCTGCAAACAAAATTTGGGTATCTGGAACTTACAAACCCTTCTGGTTGTTCCATATAGACTTCATCTGATATATATCCATTCAGAAATGCATTCTTTATATCTAGTTGACTTAGCTTCCACCCTTTCGATGCTGCTATAGCAATCACTGTCCTTATGGTTGACATCTTTGCCACCGGACTAAACATCTCATCATAATCTATGCCATGCGTCTGAGCATAGCCTTTGATAACCAGTCTGGCTAGCTTTGTGTCTGGCTATCCTTCCATATGCGAGTTTCTTGACTTTGAAAACCCATTTATTTTCTATTACTTTCTTACCATTTGGTTTCAGAACAAGTTCCCATGTCTTGTTCTCCTCCAGTGCGCTGAACTCTTCTTCCATTGCTTCTTCCCATTGCTTCTTGCCTTTGGCTTCATCATAGCTATGCGGTTCTTCATCAGTTATGTACGAAGTATCATAAGAATACCTTTCTGGTTGTCTTCTAGTCCTGCTTGACCTTCTTGGTTCACATTCTTCATAAGTATCTGAATACACTTCTTCATCTTCATTTCTCATACCTGATCCGATCCTGGACGTACTTGCCTGCATATGATCTTCATCTCTATTCACCTGCACAATTGATTTCCCTTTCTCTTTTCTTCTTACCTCTTCTTCAAATTCTTCCGTTATATGACTCTGATCTGCATACTAGCTTTTCTGTTCATCAAATGTAACATCTCTGGAAACAGTAAACTGTTTTGTTAGAGGACTCCATAACCTGTAACCCATCTGCTTTTCATCATATCTAACGAACACATATTTCTCTACTTTTGGTTCAAGCTTATGTCTGAGTTGTGACGGTACATAAGCATAAGCAACTGATCCAAACACTTTACAATGATCAAGTTTTGGCTTCTTTCCCCACCAAGCTTCATAAGGGGTCATTCCATCTAACGCTGTACATGGTAATCTGTTTACCAGGTATGTAGCTGTATTTACAGCTTCAGCCCAAAGATAATTTGGACAATCCTTTTCTTTTAGCATAGATCGTGCAAACTCAACTAGAGTTCGGTTCCTTCTTCTGCTACACCATTATGTTGTGGTGTGTATCTGCAGGTTATTTCTCTCTTGGTACCTGCATTCCAAAGATAATCATTGAACTCTCAGGAGAAGTATTCTCCCCCTCCATGAGACCTCAGTCTCTTGAGCTTTCGACCTGTGAGTCTTTCAGCATATGCATGAAAATGCCTGAAGGTTTCAAATACTTCTGATCTTTCTTTCAAAACATATAATGTTATCCATCTTATAGCATCATCAATGAAAAGAACATAATACCTCGATCCGCTGATAGATCCTTCTTTCGTTGGCCCCCATACATCTGTATGAATGAGTTCAAGTACTCCATCATGTTTGAATCCTTTCTTCTGGAAAGGTAACCTGTGGGCTTTTCCCATCTGACGTGCTTCGCATTTATGAATCATATGTTGATTCTGTACATTTTGCTATCATAGCTTTAATTCCTCTTTCATTAAAATGACCTAACCTCTTATGCCAGAGATCAAGTTCTGTAATTACCTTTTCACCATGTGTGAGCAACGCTTGGCCAATGTTCCCTTGTACTCTTTGATGGAGAATGTTAATCTCCAAAAGAACAACTTACTCTTGTGATTAGAGCACCTCTATACCAAGAATAAGTCAAACACTTCACTAATTTAGAGGATCAATTGCTAACTTATCAGAAATTAACAAATCTGTGAAGAAGATGATACACAGAAAAGTCTGCTGCACTATTTCTCAACATTGACCTATCAAATCTGTAAAGTTTTTGATGAAACTTTGTACGAAGTATCTCCTAGAGATTGCGCAACTATTCCAAGTTGAATTACTCCAAAAGATTAAGTATAACTTGAGAAATTGATTTCACAAGTTACCTATGCCAGAAACTGTTACTCAGAACAGTCGACTTTACACCTGTAACTTTTAAGACTTGGTTCTCCTTGAATAGAACCCGTTTTACAAAATGCTTCTAGACATAAGTAGCTTATCTTTCAACTTAAAGATTAAGCCCTCACTCATGCAAAACTTTAAACTGTGCTGGGAGAAATGACCAAAACATTGACTTCGAAATATGCGCCTGTTTTAGGAACCTGTGAGCACACTTCACATATGAATGTTCCTACACTTAATTCACTCAGCCTGATTACAATTGGAAGCTGAAACTTTGCACAGAGGTCAAGCAACTCTCAACTTAGACTTGTACAAAAGCATTCCACGATTGATCTACTGTAGAAGGAGAACACGCAGAAACATCGGGCGCAAAATTTTCCATTAACTCAGAGAAAATACAACTGAGTGATGAGAGCAAACACACATTCACTTTCTTCTATCTTATGACTTCTATCTCCCTAATTCTTGACATCTGACCATTGTCACATATGCTCTCATTTGCTCTCACTCTATGCCCCGACTTTTCTCAAGGTATTTATAGATAATTTGTACATAATTCTTACTGAACAAAAAATCTAAGTCATCTATGACTATGCTAATGTACATATGTGTACACTTCTCTTGTCCTCTGATTGTGATCTTCTTCCATACTTTAGAAATTGATTCTTCCTGCATCATTTGATCTTCCAAGCCTTCAATTGGTGATTGGTATGCACCAACAGCTCCCCCTCAATCATCAATTGAGGTCTTCTCTGTCTTCTTGATACTTGCCATGTCTTTGAACCTTTGTAACTTAGGTCCATCCAGACTCTTGGTCATCATATCTGCCACTTGTTCTTTTGTTGGAGTGTACATCACTTCAATCTCTTTATCAAGTACCTTTTCCCTCAAGAAATGATACTGAATCTCTATATGCTTAGTCCTGGCATGAAAAACAGGGTTAGCTGCCAAATACAAAGAACTCATATTGTCTCCAAAAATTATTGGAGTACTATGATTAGTCTCAAAACTCTTCATCAATGTCTTCAACCATATGACTTCTTTTGCAGCTTCTACCATTCCCTTATACTCAGCTTCTGTGGATGATAAAGCAACTGTATGTTGCTTCTTTGAACACCAAGACACTAACTTGTCTCCAACATAACATAGATATCCATGGGTAGACCTTCTATCATCTGAGTCACCTGCCCAATCTGCATCACTAAACACTTTGATTCTTGTGTCAGAGGTGTAACCATAATACAAACCTTCACTTAAGGTTCCTTTGATATATCTGAGTACCCTTTGGGCTGCAATCCAATGAGTCTTCTTTGGACAATGCATGAATTGTGACAACACACCTACTGCATATGATAGATCTGGCCTTGTCAAGGTAGCATAGATTAAACTACCTACCAAACTCTGATATTTCTTCATATCATTGAACTCTTCACCTCCATACCTGCTTAATTTATGATTTGCCTCCAATGGTGTAGTTGAGGTCCTGCAATCTTCCATGTTAAACTTGACTAGAAGATTCTTCAAATATCTCTCTTGTGAAACATATACTCCATGTTGAGTATACACAATCTGCATTCCTAGAAAATAAGATAAGTTTCCCAAGTCACTTATCTTAAACTCCTTCTCTATTTGCTTCTTGAGTTCATTGATTCCTTGAGCATCTGTTCCTGTAACAATAATATCATCAACATAAATGCACATGTAAATATATCCATTTTCACTTGCCTTCACTAGCAAGCTACTATCTGCCTTTGATGCTTGAAAACCACATTCATTCAAGAACTTGACCAATCTGTAATTCCAAGCTCTTGGGGCTTGCTTCAACCCATATAAAGCTCTCTTGAGCTTACACACATAATCTGATCCAATTGATTCCATGAAGCCTTCTGGTTGCTCCATATATACTTCATCTGCAATGTAACCATTAAGAAATGCATTCTTCACATCCAATTGTGATAATTTCCATCCCTTGCAAGTAGCAATGGCAATCAATGTCCTAATTGTAGACATCTTAGCAACAGGACTAAAGGTTTCATCATAATCTACCCCATAAGTTTGGGCATAACCTTTAACCACAAGTCTAGCCTTATATCTAGACACCTTACCATCTGCAAACCTCTTTGTTTTATATACCCACTTGCATCCAATAACTTTCTGATTCTTTGGTCTTGGTACTAGTTCCCAAGTTTCATTTTCAAGTAGAGCATCATACTCTTCTTGCATTGCCTTCTCCCAATTCTGTTTACCTTTGGCTTCTTCAAAAGTAGTTGGGTCTTCTTCTGTTTTCACAATGTAGGCATAATCTTTTGTTGTTAGGAAAGATGTATCATAACTATACCTTATAGGCTCTTTCCTTTCTCTTGTAGATCTTCTGATTTCTGCACTTCTTGAAGTTTCAACCTCATTTGATTCTGGATCAAATCTTGGCCCTTCTTCTACATGATCCTGCACTCTACATCTAGAGTCAACTTCATCAACAATCTCTTCACAAACTTTTACCTTTGCCTTTCCTTTCCTTTGAATTTCTTCAACACCTGCATACTCATTTGGTGATCCTGTATACCACACATTTTGCTCATCAAATGTTACATCTTTAGAAACAAGAAATTGCTTTGTGGAAGGACTCCACAACCTGTAACCCATTTGTCTATCATCATATCCAATAAACACATACTTCTCTGCTTTTGGTTCTAGCTTATGTCTTAATTGTGAAGGAACATAAGCATATGCAATACATCCAAATACTTTGCAATGATCAAGACTAGGTTTCTTACCCCACCATGCTTCATAAGGGGTTCCTCCATCCAAAGCTTTGCAGGGCAACCTATTCACAAGATATGTTGCAGTGTTAATAGCCTCTGCCCATAAGTAATTTGGACAATTCTTTTCCTTCATCATGGCTCTTGCAAACTCTACAAGAGTCCTATTCCTCCTTTCTGCTACTCCATTCTGTTGAGGGGAGTACCTGCAAGTTACTTCTCTTTTGATACCTGCATTCCACAAATAATCATCAAATTCTTTTGAGAAATACTCTCCCCCTCCATCTGATCTTAACCTCTTTAGCTTTTGTCCTGTGATCCTTTCTGCATAAGCATGGAAATGTTTGAATGTCTTAAAGACTTCTGATTTGTCCTTGATTACATACAAAGTAATCCACCTGGTTGCATCATCAACAAACAACACATAATATCTGGATCCATTTATGCTATAGTCCCTTGAGGGACCCCATACATCTGTATGAACCAATTCAAGCATATTTGAATACTTGTACCCTGATTTGTTATAAGAACTTTTATGTGCTTTACCTAATTGACAAGCTTCACACTTGTACACCATATGTTGCCCTTCAATGTTTGGCAATCCAAGCACCACCTGATTCTTTGACATCTCCTTTATAGCTCTCTCATTGAAATGACCTAGCCTTTTATGCCATAGGTCTAATTCAGATACCTTTTGACCTCCATAGGTAAACAATGCATGTCCCACATTACCTTGGACCTTGAGAGTGAACAATCTCCCTTCCTTTTTACCTGCAATTATGGTTTTATATCCCTGATTTGGATCTTGTACATAGACACCATCATTTGTGAATCTTACCTCATATCCTTTTTCCACAATTTGCCCTACACTTATCAAATTTTTAGGAATAGTAGGAACATAAAGTACCTTACTCAGAAGTGTACTTCCACTCTTTGTCTTCACTGATCCAATGCTCTCCACTTTATGTTTGGTATTGTCACCTGTTTGAACTGTATGTCCATTCACCCTTGCTTCCATATCAGTCATCAAGGATAGATTCCCACTCAGATGGTTGCTGCACCCTGAGTCAATATAAAACACTCTTTGATCTTCTCCCATTGATTCATGAGTTGCATTCAAGATAAGAGTCATGTCATCCTTCTGATCTGATGCATAATTGTAATAATTATTGTTGTAGGACTGAGATTGGAAGTTTCTTCCACCTCCTCTACCATATGATGTCCTACCTCCTCTTCCTCTGAAATTGCCTCTTTGGTTTCTGCCTCCTCTACCTCTTTGACTATAATTCTGATTGTTGTATCCTCCACTTTGATTGTTATACCAACAATCATTTGCCAAATGATTTGTTCTGCCACAAATCCAACAAGCTTTAGCATTATCTTTGTTCTTACCTCCTCTTCCTTTACCTCTGAAATTTGTCTTCCCTTTTGTGAAATTGGCTTGATTTGAATTCCCTTCATCATCATTTGATTGCTTTCCCTTGCCATTCTTTTTCTTGTCTTTGGAGTACATAGCTTGACTTGTACTTCTATCATTGTCTCCTTTAAGATCCTGCTCAAAGGTTAGCATGTGTCCTAGCAATTGATTAAGATCAGGAGTAAAGTGATCAAGTGACAATTCTATGGACAAGATAAAAGGCTTCCACTTATCATCTCCTCTTAGACCTGTAAGTATTTGTCTTACCAACTTTTCCTCTTCAATATCTTCATCCACTGCTCCCAAGCTATCTGCAATATCTTTCATTCTTGCCACATAATCTGAAATTGATTGTGAGCTCTTCTTCTTGAAAGTTGTGAACTCAGCCCATAGTGAGGACTTCCTTGACTTAGTAGTATTTTGGAAATGCTCTTCCAAGGCATTCCAAACATCTGTAGCACTTTCCAAACCTCTGATGTGAGGTAGAAGGTAATCATTCACAGACATGTAGATGATGCTCCTTGCTTGAGCATCCTTTCTCATCCAAGTCTTCAACATTGCAAGTTCTTCCCTAGTAGGAATACTTGGATCTGCAAACTCTGGTTTTTCTTCATCTCCTGTAATAAATGCTATAAGGTCTTTGCTCATGAGGTGTGCTTCCATCCTCATGGACCATGCTGGATAGTTCTCCCTATCTAGCTTATCAATCTGCAAGCTTTCTCCCATCTTGTATCCACCTGTGTATTGAAAACTTCAAGCTTTACAAACAATGTATGTACCTTTACTTCGAGTTGAACTCCTTTTGCCTTTCTTGATGTCAAATAGTCTTCTCCCCAAGCTTTGACTCCAAGCTTTCACTTCTTGATCCTTCAAGTGTTGAATCTCTTGAATCTGCAGCAGTCGGGATCCTTCTTTTCTTCAAATTGATGTCTCCTGCTCTGATACCACTGATGGAGAATGTTAATCTCCAAAAGAACAACTTACTCTTGTGATTAGAGCACCTCTATACCAAGAATAAGTCAAACACTTCACTAATTTAGAGGATCAATTGCTAACTTATCAGAAATTAACAAATCTGTGAAGAAGATGATACACAGAAAAGTCTGCTGCACTATTTCTCAACATTGACCTATCAAATCTGTAAAGTTTTTTATGAAACTTTGTACGAAGTATCTCCTAGAGATTGCGCAACTATTCCAAGTTGAATTACTCCAAAAGATTAAGTATAACTTGAGAAATTGATTTCACAAGTTACCTATGCCAGAAACTGTTACTCAGAACAGTCGACTTTACACCTGTAACTTTTAAGACTTGGTTCTCCTTGAATAGAACCCGTTTTACAAAATGCTTCTAGACATAAGTAGCTTATCTTTCAACTTAAAGATTAAGCCCTCACTCATGCAAAACTTTAAACTGTGCTGGGAGAAATGACCAAAACATTGACTTCGAAATATGCGCCTGTTTTAGGAACCTGTGAGCACACTTCACATATGAATGTTCCTACA
Source organism: Ceratopteris richardii (assembly GCA_020310875.1). NCBI lineage: Eukaryota > Viridiplantae > Streptophyta > Polypodiopsida > Polypodiales > Pteridaceae > Ceratopteris > Ceratopteris richardii. The sequence continues at coordinate 169,548,318 of CM035414.1, read as the reverse complement.
CTTAATTCACTCAGCCTGATTACAATTGGAAGCTGAAACTTTGCACAGAGGTCAAGCAACTCTCAACTTAGACTTGTACAAAAGCATTCCACGATTGATCTACTGTAGAAGGAGAACACGCAGAAACATCGGGCGCAAAATTTTCCATTAACTCAGAGAAAATACAACTGAGTGATGAGAGCAAACACACATTCACTTTCTTCTATCTTATGACTTCTATCTCCCTAATTCTTGACATCTGACCATTGTCACATATGCTCTCATTTGCTCTCACTCTATGCCCCGACTTTTCTCAAGGTATTTATAGATAATTTGTACATAATTCTTACTGAACAAAAAATCTAAGTCATCTATGACTATGCTAATGTACATATGTGTACACTTCTCTTGTCCTCTGATTGTGATCTTCTTCCATACTTTAGAAATTGATTCTTCCTGCATCATTTGATCTTCCAAGCCTTCAATTGGTGATTGGTATGCACCAACACTCTTAAAGTAAAAATTCTACCTTCTTTCTTACCAGAGACAATCTGATTATATCCATTCTCGCGATCTTCTACAAATACTCCTTCATTTGTAAATCTGACCTGAAAACCTTTTTCAACTATCTATCCCACACTAATCAGATTTTTAGGTATTGTCGGAACATATAAAACATTCGTTAGCAAATCTGCTCCACTCTTACATTTCACTTTTCCAATTGAATGTACACTATGTCTCGTATTGTCACCTGTTTGAACAGTATGACTGGAACTACCTTTTTCCAGTTCTGACATCAGTTCTATATTTCTTGATAAATGATTAGAACATCTAGAGTCAATGTAAAATACCTTTAGATCTTTGTTATTTGATGTGCTGATTGAGTTCATCATCAACAATGTATGACTTTCATTCTGTGTGTCATTTGTGTAGTTGTTGTAGGTGGTGTTGTAGGGTTGATTCTGTCCCCAACTTTTTGCTCCACCTCTACCATAGCCTCCTCTTTGGCTTTGTCTTCCTCTTTGAAAGTTATTCTGATATCTTCCACCTCTGTTTCTGCTATTATTGTTTTGATTCCGATTTGATCCCTGTTGATTGTGCCAACAGTCATGAGCTAGATGATTACTTAATCCACAAATCCAGCAAGCCTTCTTGTTGGTATTCTGACTACCTCTTCCTCTTCCAAAACCTCTTGCTCTTCCTCTGCCAGTGCCTTTGCCTCTTGCATAATAAGCCTGAGAACTCGACTCTTCTTCATCTTTTGACTTACCTTTGTCTCCTTTCTTCTTGTTCTTCATGTACATTGCAGAACTTTGTCCTTTACCTCCATCTCCTTTTAGGTCTTGCTCATATGTGAGCATCAAACCAAGCAACTGGTTTAAATCTGGTACAAAATGATTTAACAAAAGTTCAGTTGAGAGTACAAAGGGTTTCCACCTTTCATCTCCTCTCAAACCTATGAGCACTTGCGCTATCAATCTGTGATCTTCGACATCTTCATTTATGGATCCAAGACTATCTGCTAGATCCTTCATTTTAGTAACGTACTCACTAATGCTTTGACTCGACTTCTTTTTGAACGTCGTGAACTCGGACCATAAGCTAGCCTTCCTAGCTTTCGTAGTATTTTGGAAATGATCTTCCAACGCATTCCATATGTCCTCCGCTTTCTCCAGACCTCTAATGTGCGATAGTAGATGGTCCGTAACGATATTATAAATGTAAGCTCTTGCCGTTGCATCTTTCTTCTGCCACAGCTTCAA
>CM035414.1:169321576-169544076 GCA_020310875.1 Ceratopteris richardii | reverse complement strand
TGATAAGAAATGAAATTGTTATGAGAAAAGTTAGGAATATCTATGAGAAGACGTTTCCAAATATCATCATGGAAAAGATGGAATTTCTGTTGGAATATTTAGTAAACTAGATAATTTTTCTTCTATCTTACTCTAATCTGATAAGACTAATTAGACTATCATAGGTTTCACTAACATTTTTAAGATATCTTTGTTGGAAAGGAAATATATTGACTTGGTACATCCTATAGTTCTCATAGGTGACTTTCACATGTAGAGAATACAGAAAAGATACATAAATCAAATTCAACTTATACAAGGTGCTAAAAAGATGAGCTTGAATGAGGTACTCAAACATCATGACCTAATTTATATCTCTTAAGAAATGTGGTACAAAATGAGAAAATAAGAATTTGGCTAGAACTATAAAGTATGTACCCTAGACAAACTTTACATATCCATTAATGTTTTGTAGAACCATTAGCAATTCAATTTTAGCACCAATAGATCTTTTGTAGTTTTTTTATTATAAAACTATCATGTTTGTACTTCATAGAGAGTTCCACTCTTTTGAAACCAGTTCACCTCATCTTGACATCACTTTGATCAGGTTGATCTTTATGAAGAATAGATGTTTTATAATTTAAGTGCTTTTGGACAAAAAAGACTCCTATGCATGCAACAGAAGGAGATGACTAAGGCATAGATCTTGGCATACCCTATGATTTTGTTTTCATCATTGTCTACATAGTCACCATGTGGATCATTGGTCAAATGTGAGGGATGATTTAATTGACCAAGGTTTATAAAGGAAACTTCCCCAAGATCCATCTTATAGTATCTTCCTTGGAGATTTCTTTTCTTTTTTAATATAAAGGAAGTTCGGCATTAGCCTACTCTCCTGGACTTGAATTAAATAAAGAAAAGTACAAGAGAAGGGGACAAGTGCCCACGGGACCCGCCAAATCCCACAAAGCAGGGGAAGCTTTTACAGAGCCTAGATGGAATTACAAAGAAGGTTAATCACCCTCTCATCGCCCTCATGAGGGCCCCACTTGGGTTTAAACTTGTTATTGATCAAAAGGAGAACTTGATGATGCCTGAAGGGGGGGGGATTTCTTACAGTTAACAATCCTTTTGCCAAGGAGGAACAATGATTTCTCAATTGACCACTCTTTGGGGGGGTCACCGAAGTTGAAAGCACATCTTTCCCGCCAGATTTTCCATAGGATCTCCCCTCTGATGGCGTTCCAGAGAGTCGCAGAGCAGCCAATCGCTTCTCCCAACAGGGCTTGCTGCCAACTGATATGTTTCTGAAGTCTAATTTTCTTTCCAACCGTCTGCCAGAGTCTATTGGAGTTGGGGCAGGTAAAGAAGATGTGTGAAACATCTTCGATAGACCGGTAGCAGCATTTGCACCAGGGAGGAATCCCACAAAATTTGCTAGCCTTAAGGTTGGTCCAGATTCCATGATGAAGAATTTGCCATAGGAGGACAGACTTTTTGATTTCTATGAGGGGGTGCCAGATAGCCATGAACTTCATGTCCCACCGAAGCCACGTCCATGAGAGGCACCACTTCTTGTTGAGGTTAACCTGATAGTCAATTGTTTCTTTGATGTTCGGGATTTTTGATAGGGTATTCCCATTGTGCCATTTGAGACCAAGTGAGCTCGACGTGTTGTGTCCCATGAGAAGGCGAACTTTGTGTCGGTCCCAGGCGAGACATCTGCTTTGCAAAGTGTTCCATTCTTCGTACGAAATGTTGACGCAAGGGTCAATATCCTCGAAGTTGATCCAACAGTTGGTGTCTTGCTTCCAGAGATGTTTCCATTTTTTGAAGCCTTTGTTCCATAACTTCTTGGCATTTTGAATGTTCCAAGATTCCACACTCCGGATGCCATGTATCGAAAACCAGATAGAGTCGTTTTGTCTGATACCGGCAGCCCACTTCCAGTTTTCACTAACTCTTGTGTAGCTTTTGACTTTATTCCAACTCTTCCATAGGGAGCACACGAGATTAGAGCCTTTCGGGAAGACAGGGATCGGGGAAAACAACAAGGTCAAGATGTCAAGATTCTTCCAACTTGGGAAACCCATGAGAGCCAATTCATTCTTGTTTCTAAAGATCAACTTGGCCCACGAGGCCTCCCCGTTGCACCAAGCCTTAATCATCCATTTGGCCGCCAGCTTGTTAGCCATGCACCCAATGTTAAGGATGCCAAGTCCCCCACTATCTCTGAGACTGGTGCAGATGGACCATTTGATTTTAGGCACCCCCCTCCTATTGTGGTCGCCTGTCCAAAGGAAGTTTCTACAAATATTATCCTGTTTGGACAAATATCTTGCTCTTTCGGTCTCCAACAAGAAAGGAAATAAATGGCAGATGACAGGAGGAACGTGTTGATAACCATAGCACGACCAGCAAGATTGATTTGCATACCTCTCCAATAGTTAAGCTTATTTTCGAGTTTGGCCAGCACCCAGTTCCACCGCTGTTCCATAGAGACGCCAAACCCCAAGGGGATCCCAAGAAGCCAAAAAATTTGGCCCTGCGAAATGATTTGACAGCCATGATCAATGAGAAGGTTGGGTTGTGACCCAACAATAGCTTTGAAGGCAGTCTTAGAGTGGTTGATTATGGATCCGGAGGCTTCACAAAAAGTAGCTAGACACCTCCAGAACGTCTCCAGGTTGGTACTATCATTGTGAACAAACGCGTTCATATCATCGGCAAAAAGACGCATGGTGATCTAACTGTAGTCATGAGGCAAGCGGAGGCCTTTGATATTACCAGCTTCCACCTGATGCACCACCAACCTGCTAAGCCCTTCCGTGGCAATGGCAAAGAGAAGGGGAGCCAATGGGCAGCCTTGTCTGATAGATCTTCTAAGTTTGATCACCTTTGAAAGTTTTCCATTAATGTTAATTTGGGTCAATGCGTTTCTGAGAAGGGTCGCGATCATCTTGGTGAATTTCTGACCACATCCAAGGTCTTGGAGCGACTGCAGAATATAGTCCCATTCCATCATGTCGTAGGCTTTATCAAAGTCGATCTTGAGGAAGACCACGTCTTGTTTAGACTCGTTTGCAAATTCAAGACCTTCCCAGATATTTATAATGGTTTCCAAAATTGACCTACCTTTGATAAAACCTTTTTGATCCTCGCTTAACCACGCTCTCAAGTGGCAAGAGATTCTGTTCGCAATGACTTTGGTGATGATCTTGTATCCTGTTTGGAGCATCGTGATAGGACGCCAGTTCTCTATTCTGTTCTTTTCCCCTTTTTTGTGTATTAGGTTGATAATGCCATTGTTGAGACAAGACGGAAGCGCGCCAAACTTGAGTGCCTCTTGCCAAACCAGATGAAAAGGGGTGGCAACCACCAACTTGAAGGATTTAAAGAACTCATTAGTGAGCCCGTCGGGTCCCGGGCTTTTACCAACAGGGAGAGCATCAATGACCTCAATGATTTCTGCTTCAAAGATAGGGGCATGTAGGAGGGAGCGAAGGTTGGGCAGTATCCTGTGGGGGGAAACCCTAGATATGGCTGCCATACAGTCTCTTCTATGGTGGGAGAGGGGGTTCGAGGTCCCCAGGAGTCTCGTGAAGTTCCCTTCAATGATCCCAAAATTATCTTCTTCCGTATTGCATACATTGCCATTTAAGTCTAGCAATAAGGGGGTCGATTCTCTGTTATGTTTCCTTTTAAGGATACGACACATCTCTTTGGTGGGTTTGTCTGCTTTGCCAAACCACCACTCCTTGAAGAAGGTTTGCAAATTTTTCCTTTGTATTTCTTCCTCGTATCTCAGCAGCGCTCTATTTTTTTGAAGACCTTTCTGGGCTTGAGATTTTCCTTTGTTCACGTCCTCCTCGAGTCTCTAGAGTCTGTGATATAGAACTTCTCTACGAGCCCGCCGCACAGTCTCGAGAATCTTTCTGGCTCTAATCATGATCTGTCGTGACTTATCGACCGCACTTCTCCAGCACTTGGCTGGGGACAAGCCGGAGGCAAACGCCTCCTTCCACACATCAGCAATATCTTGATGGACGGAGGGGAGAGAGAAGGAGGGCGCACTGGCGTGGAACCAAGGAGCCTTACGGATCTTGGTGGAAGGTTGGAAAGTGATAACGATCGGGTAGTGATCAGAGATGGTGAGGTCGGTGCATTGTGAGAGGGAAGGGTGGCCCCATTGATGAGTAAAACTCTGAGAGATGTAGCATCTATCAAGTCTAGCTTTTCTCAGGTCCTCGCCTGCTTGGAGATTTGACCAAGAAAAGCCATTCGGGTCTTTGAATTTGACAAGATCCAAGTGTAGCTTGGTTTTGTCCCACGTTTCTTTTTCCCGACTATCGATGACCCTACCCTTGCCCATCCATCTGTCCATAGGGTCCTCCACCATGTTGAAGTCACCACAAATAAGCACGTTGTGGGGGAGCGAGTCCAAGGAGGCCCAAGTGTTCAGTCTCTCTAACTCCCCGTTAGGGGCATACAAAGAAACTAAAGAAAAACAAAAGGGAGCACCAAAAGAAACAGCAATCCATCCATGGCATTCATCTTCAATGGAGTTCTCAAGCTTTTCAAACCAGAATTGATTAATACCGATCGCCGTTCCGCCAGACCCTCGCTCGTGCGCCGTTGAAATCCAAACGTGGGTCGAGGAGACATGTCTAAGTCGTTTCTGGAGGTCTTCTCCGTCAATTTTAATCTCTTGAATACAAATAAATTCTGGGTTTAGGCTAATGTCGCGAAGCCATTGACCAATGATGATCACTCTTGAGGGGTCGGTTAGCCCTTTAGCGTTTAACGAGATGATGATCATTGTCGTAGTGAGCCCTCTTTGCGGGAGGGAGCTTTGTCCTTTCTTTTCTTGGATTCATCTTTCTTTTTCGCTGGGATCGGATCCCGAATTAGCAATAGGTCCTTGTGGGGGCTTTTCGAGGGTAACTCCATAGGTTGTTTTCCTTTGCGGGATGCCTCGTGCTGGGAAGAACTGGGCACCATTTTCGACACCATTTCCGGAATAGTCGATCTGATGATGGAACTTTCACTATCCATGTTATCTTCGTTACTAGTAGTAAAGCCATCTTCTTTGCTTGTAGTGTAACCCTCCTGGGGGGGTTTCTTTATTGTCAGGGATCTCTAGGGCTTTGTCGTTGGTGTCCACCTCAAGTTGGTTCCCACCTGGGTAGTCAAACTCATTGATCTCCTTTTCCAGATTGCAATACAAGTTGCTGGAGGGGGCAACTAACATGTTGTTTCAATCAGAAGTCGCCCTGGGGCTTCTTTTCCTTCTTCTTCTGACTTAGATGAACCTGTCTACATCAGCTTCTGGATTAAGGGGGCCCTTGACTTCCTCTTCCTTCGTCGCGTGAGTAAATGCCCCTTTGTTGTCTTGATCATTTTTGGGGGCTTCTTGATTTCGCTTGCTTTTTTGTCTCAAAGGGCAATCTTTAATCCTGTGACCTTGTTGGCCACAATGAAAGCATGCATTGGGAAGGTTTTTGTAATTGATGTCTTGCTCCCATACATCCCCTTCGCCCAAGTCCACTTTGATCTTCGATGGAAGTGGCAAGTTGAGGTCAACCTCGACACAGATTTGAGGGTGCCACCGAGCATTGAACGAGTGTCTTGCACCTTCATAAATGAGACCACCAATGTCCTCGCGTGAGGCCAACGGCTTGCTGATAGGAGAAACAATGTCCCACACGAAGTTGTACAGGAAGTATGGTAGGTTAGGGAGCTCAACCCAGAGAGGGTACCGAAGCGATCTCGATTTGTCGGGAGTAAAATCAGGCCATCTGAATAGGCACAGTGTCGCTCGGCCGAGTTGCCAGGTTCCGACGCTTAGGGCACGAAACGCCATATCTTCATTTTCAAAGACAAGCAACAAGTGGCTTGCCGGTAAGAACTTACACTTACAAACAATTAGCCCACGGGGAACCACTCGTTGCGAAGCCATTGTCGCACGGTTTCGAGCAGGGGCTTAGGGCCAAACATTTGGCCGACAAGGCAAACTTTCTTGAGCTCCTCCTGAGTTGACAGAATAGCGGATCTACTGAGGGAGACCAAGGGGGGTTCAATACTCTCCGAGGCTCCAAGGGCGGCACAAGATCCCCCCTCTAAGAGAGGCCAGGTTATCAGTCTCCCTCAGAGGAGGGGCCAAGTTGCTTCTCACAAATGAGGGGGTCGCCAGAGCCATGACAAAGGCCCAACAAAACAAAAAGGCTTGCGAATTACTTCTATTAATTTTTTTACTCAAGGGTCTCACATTAAGGCACAACTCTATTTTTCCTTTTTTTTTTTCTGTTTTTCTTGATACCTTTTCTCTCTTGGTCCCTTGCTCGACAGATTGAGTCAATTAGCAGAAATCTTAGTCTTAGCGTTCAAATAGTCTTCGATTACTATGTATAAGTCATATCGAGCGTCTAGTTCTAATCAAAGCCTGTTTATTAAATTGATTGACGCACACACATACACACTGATGACGAGGCGATATTATGTAAAAACAAAACAAAAAACTAATATGATGTACGTTTTGATGACCGCCTTAGCGTGGAGCCACGAGAGGAAGTCTGCACAATCCCCGAGATGGGGGCGACAGGTAAAAGCTTTGCGTGCAACTTTTAACTTTGAATTGACTGTTGCAACACTCTGTTCCCCTCAAAAGGAGGAGTACCGATTGTCGTGCAGCCCTCACATGTCACGAGCTAGAAAACCTTCAAACGCGCGCCTTTTTTGCAAAACCGTCAATCGCCGGAACTTAAACCGTCAATCGGGAGGAACAAAAACCGTCTGTCGCTGGGGACGCTCAATCGCGATGGACAAGAGCAGAGCGTCGTTATTCGTCAATCGCGATGGACGGCCATTCACGATGGACACATAGCAAACAATCTCGCGATGGACGGTGAGATTCACGAAGGACAGCTTCTCTCCCTACTTTGCCGCGCGACAGCTTCGAATTATAAGTTCCATGCTCATTGCTGCTGTCGACAAGCGGGAGGCCTGGATGCAGAGTGCAGAGTTGGATGACTCCCAGATAAAACCTATGCCGCAACGGAGCACCTCATTGCAATGGACCTCTTGCGATCTTTTGAATGAGCACTCCCGCCTAGAATTGATTTTGTGAAGATCGCCATAGCCTGACACTAACAATTAAAGAGATAATTGCTGAGGTTGGTATACCGTGTCACAACCAGGTACTACTTCATATCCAAGGTGGCTAAGGTCGACACTCAAGTGAAAGTGGGCACAAACCTCATGGAACTCTCTAGGCGAGAGAGAGAGAGAGAGAGAGAGAGAGAGAGAGAGAGAGAGAGAGAGTTTTCTGCGTGATCCAATTTCCTTGGAGATTTCTTAATTTCTGCCACTAAGCTACACTTGATTGATGATTAAGGAGGGGGAAAGACAAGGCTCGGCTTTAGCTTTAGATTCAATCCATTCTTAAAAGCTCTCTTTTTTGGCCTCTCATATCCTACTTGAATTGGTCCTTGGCTGATTTTTGGATTGCTATTTAAGTTCTTTGGTGCATAGTTCTTAGTGTTTAGGTTCAAGAATTTCAAGGAGACTATTGTATGTGCTTCCTTAAAACCAACGTTTTTTCTCCCTCTATGATTTTCTAGCTTTACAAAAATTGAAAGGTTCTAGTAAGGGCAATTTGTACTTCGTGTGCATCAATTTCTAGGCCTCTTTGAGGTAGATTTTTCACATTCATTTTGGCTTGATTGAATCCATATCAGGTTATCTTTCTTGCACCTTGATATTGATAATTCATGTTGTATGCCTTTTTTGAAATAATAGTCATGTCTTCCATAAAGCCCTTGACATGTTAAAGAGGATTCTAGTTAGGCTTCCTAACAAGGAGATCCAAATGGAAGTGCGTGGGATGCAAGCTGAAGAAATACCCTACTCTCACCATAGAAGATGTATGTTAGTGTATTTATAGGTGCATGCTAGCCATGTTGAACTCTTTGGTACTTTGGATTTATGCAACGAGTAGCCAATTTTGGCTATGCAATTTCAACTACATGCATGATCACATTCCTCAATTATGGAAAAAATGTTGTTGGACTTTTCATAGGTTTCATATTTAAACCATATAACGGTTGATCTCTAGATCCATAATTGGTTTTGCAAATCATTCTATTGGAAGACATTTATTTACCTTTTTTCTTATTTGTTTCTTGTTGATAACATATCCAATTTTTTGAGGTAAATCTAGCAAAATGTTTGGAGAGTTTGGGACAACCATATTCTAGTTCACATAATAGTTCTACTAAAAATACTTTTCATCTCCTATCATTGGAATTCTCAGAGACATTTAGGAGATCTAGGCATGGTGCAAGCAGCTTTGAGAAAGGACATGGTGTGCAAGGAAGAGATAGTTTTGATATTCACAAGTTTGATAAAGATAACTTTTCCTTGTGAAATAATCAAGTATATGATGCTTTGGCTCAAAGGAAATGATGGAAACCTATTAGGGATTCTACAAAGAAGCCACTTGACATGGATGATGGTGATTAGGGACAGCTTGATCAGATGGCTATATCCACTATTTGTTTTGCATTTGATATATTGTGTATACTTTACAGTGTTGTATTAGGAGACCACAAAGGAGATATAACAAAGTTTATGCAAAAATTATGAGAAAAATACTACATGAAAAAAAAAATTTACTTGATGAGAAAGTTTTATGATCTCTATATTAAATATACAAATAATATTTCTATTCAGATGAACAAGTTGGATGCTTTACCACAAAACATAAAAATGGATGTTTAGATGAAGACACTTCTCTTCTTATGTATACTACCACCTAAATGGGATACATTTTGCATAGAAATTAGCAACAATGCACATAGAAGAAAGCTTTTGTATGATGACATATCTATTGATGTTTTGAGTGAAGAAATTTGCAAGAACTGTTATTACGAATACTACCATATTCGTGGGATATAGTTTTCATATGCAATAGCAAGAATACACCTAATGGAAAGCTTGTCTATGATGAAATTTCTTATCCTCTTTGGAGTGAAGAAGTTTGCCAAAAATCTTTTGAGTCAAGATGTTTGCTATAGTTGATATGCATCTAATGTTCATGATCATAGGCATGGAAAGAACTAGCAATAGGTTACAAGAAAGTAGAAGGGCAAGTCTAGTAAATTGTAGTCAAGAAGAGAAACATTGAGTGCTTTCATTTTCCACAGGATAGGCTACTTGAAGAGAGGTTTTCATGCTTTAAAGATTGCCAAACGTAAAGGAGAGGTGGATGGGCATGTTAAGTGGTTACTTACTACACATTAGGATTCTCATGATTGATTCACTTTTCCACACATGAATATTGGATTTGGGTGCTTCATTTCATGAAGCACTACATGAAGCATCGTTCCATATTTATGAGTCGAATTTCCTTGGAAAATTTAGGAATGGAGAATTGTATCAGTGTGGTTTGGTAAGGATTGGTGATATGCTTGTTAATTTTGCATATGGTTCAAAGGTTACCATGCATAATGTCTATAATGCTCCTCAACTTTCATGTTGTTTGATGTAAGTTCATTACTTTGATGACATGGGATACATAGTAGATTTCTATGAACATTCCTTTCATATATTGAAAGGAGACATATTGAAAGGAGACATGTTGAAAGGAGACATGGTTAATTGTAAAGTCAAAAGTTGGATCACTTTATAGTTATTTTCATCTCAAACTAAGCACTACAAGAGAGTGACCTACCGTTATGGTAGGTCACTTTATGGTTAATTATTATAGGCTATAAAATCTTGTACTAGACTCTTAAGAGACGAAAATAAGCACTACAAGCCAGTGACCTACCATAAAGCAATATGCCATGAATAAGAAATAATTGAGTTGTTCTTTAGGCCGTGTTGATGTTGATCAATTATCCAAATGCCTACACCATATGAATTCATAAAATCAAACATATGTTTGCACTATCAAGAAGATAATTTTCATAACATTTCCACACTAGAAATAAGTAGTTTTACACCTCCTAAGCTCGCTGGCATAGATCACAATGGACCTGATCGCTACACAAGATGAATAGAGGGTGGTCCACATTAATAATACTTTACTATAGACTCAAATGCACCATAGATAAATTTAAAAACTTATAGTACAAAGCAACAATACAAAGAGATAAAATATGTAGAGATACAAGTTTGATAATCTATGTGTATTACTAGGAAACAATATCTACAAAGAAAGCACCAAAAAAGGATCTCCTTTTGATGTTGTGCAAATAAGTATTTAAACTCATGATTGTCCACATCCCACCTTGTTGAATTACAACTTACGAAGTTATGCTCCATCTTCTTGGTAAATCCAATGCTTATTTATCACATAAAAGTGGAAAAATAAATATATGTTGATCCTTAAAAACACATTGTTTACCGAAACTGAAAATCAGTAAACCCATGAACTTTCGGTGAAATTTAAAATCGAATTCCCCCATCACGTTAACACCTTGCAACAACCTGGTAGGAAAGTCCTGTCAAGGATCGTAAATGGAACCTCAACTCCATTGATCACATCTATCTCACATTCGGACATCACCATCTTGATAGACTTCTTAGCTTTCTTTTGTGTACAGATCATCACATCATCCAAACATGTATTTTGAGCAACATTATCATAAGTATGAATTTTATCAGCATCCAAAAATTCTAAAAACAATGTAAGTAAAGTTTGAACTGCTAAGTAGTGCTTTTGTAGCTTTTGTTGCAAGGCCTCTAATTTTGAATGTAGTACTTGAATTTTTTCTCATAAACTTGTAATCTAGTTTTCCATCATTCATATCTAGTGAATCTTGTTAGCAAACATCTTTCCGTTCTAGACATTGGCTCTTAAACTTATTACCTTCGAAAAACTATTTCTATTGAGTCAGCATTGCTTCCAAATTCTTTTTGGCTTAGTGCCAATATTGCTCTACTTCTTGAATTAATACATTTATGATTTTATCTTTATCTACTTTTGCAATAAAAATAACATGCAAATCCATTTTTTCTAGTAGATTTATCAACTTCTCTTCTCCTTGCAACAAAAAATTCAACTATGTACTAAGCTATTATCTACAGATAATTATGCATAACGATGAAGAAAAATATCAATTTTTAGTCATACAAATTGATTTAAAAGTTTGGATAGAATCCAAAAGCTCTTTTTGATAGTTAGCATTGTCCTTTAGTGCAATAACTTGATCCACAAATTATTTGTTATCCTCTAATAGAACAAAACTTGGCTTCAATATTACTAATTTTGTGTGCAAGACCTTCTGAAATAGAACAATGCTCCTTTCACTATCTAAGTTTAGATCTTTAAATCTCAATTTTAGGTGATAATTTCTTGAGTAGAGCCTTCTTATCAAATGCAGCATTTTTCAATTGAGTAAAAGGAGTACTTACTATAATCTTTGCATCTCCTTAAACATTGCATTGTTCAGCTATTGTGAGATCAATTGACTCTTTGCTTTGGATTGTTGTTATAAGCTTGCTTTTAATAGAAACATATGTTAAATTGAAATAATCTACAACTTCATCTTTTCCAAAATCAGTGGTTGAAACTCTAGTAGTACAACAAATGGTGTTGCTTCCAAAACTACCTCATTTCTTCGAGCTCCTTTGATTTTTGAATGGGCAGTTAACTTTTTATGTTTAAGCGATTGAAGATGTTGAATGTCCTTTTGTGCTGGAAATGAAAGTTTTTGCAAGACATTATTGCTTACTGCATGTTAGTAGAGAATGTAGATATATGAAGCCATCTTAGTGGCTTTGTCCCTTTCATGCTTACCATATAATTCAGGTTTGAGTGACATGAACAACGTATCTCATGTCCAGTTTAAGTTTAGAGTCCACAAAAATGAACATTGAATAGTTTTCTCTAGTTACATAATCTCATTTCACTATATTGAAAATCTACTCTAGTACCCAATGAATCTGACTTTTAGGTACGGAATCCTGAATAAGGGAAACCATGCAATATCCCCTTTCATTCATCGGTGCTCCGAAATCTCTGCTCATTATTGTGTCTTACGCTTTGTCGAATGCAGCATTTGAGAACCAAAAAGCCTCATAAATTGATTCCCTCGTTAATTAGAATGTATCATAAAACTTTCCCTCATTCACTTGAATATTATGTGTAATAGCTTCCAAACTTTTGCACTCTCACTAGGGATTCCAAGCTAACTCTGAAAATTTAAGTAGTTTGATCTGTTGCAACCATTGCATCATTGGTAGATTAATCTTCCCCATATCATGCTGGAATTTAAATAGGAAGATGTATTTGGAATCTTACTTGAGGTGTGTTATTGCTTCCTCATCAAAAATGCCATAGAAACTTCTAAGCAGCGTGCCTTAGCTGGGTGTAAAATTTGTGCATTATTGTAATCCTTATATTGTAAGAACTTGCATGGCATTTGAATTTTAATAGTCAAAAGCTTTCTTAAATGACATGAATAATTCGTGTTGGACTTATAATTCACATACTCAAAGGTCAAATTATAAATTATCATAGAAACGGATGGGAGTATTCCACCTCATGTGAGACAACATTGTCGTTAGTTCATGATTGACCATTTGTGCAATGAACTTAGAGTTGCAATTTTTGTGATTAAATTATCATTTAGTAAGATTTTATAGTCTATATTATTTGGTTTCCCTTTTTTTATTGAATGCTTCCTATCTTCCTCATATAGTATTATACGGGCCTTTCTCACTCCATGAGAGCTTAATGCATCATTCACTTTAATAGTCAAACCATTCTATTTTGCAATATCGAACTATCTTACCATATTTTAAAAAACAAAGCATTCTCTACAAACTGTTTCTCCTCAACCAAAATCCTATGTAAAGTAATATCATGATTACTTGGTTGTAGTTCTTTAATCATGTAGTCCCAAAATGATAATGTTCCAATCTGAATCCGTTAACTAGTTTAACAAAAATTCTACCATCACTATCAAAAAGTAGGTCTATAGTAGGTCCCATCTGTTTAGCAATCTAAAATGGGCCATATACCTAAGCTTTAGTTTTCCTGTTCTCTTCCCCATCTTTAAATAATAAAAATACGTGATCTTTTTCCCAAAAAAATATTTTCCTTATTTTTAATTTTTCTTTGTAGCCATGCCCATCTTTGAATTACATTTGTAGTACAGGACACCTATAGTCTTTGTTCTTGTACTTCAAGCAACTACATGTTCCTCTCTTGCTTTGTTGAGATTTCACCCAAACCATACTTTGCGGACCATAGCGAGAATACAATAAGCCATCTTAAATGGAGTGGTTCTTGTTGCAATTCAATATGCACTCTTCAACAACCATAAAAATGAATATAACCTACTATCCCAAATCCTTCTTATGCTTATCATTGAATCGCTGAAGAGTTCTCATCAAAATCTTATTAGTTGATTTTGCTTGCCCATTTGTCTGAAGGTAGTAAATGGTAGAATGTCTATGAAAATCAAATGGATTCTAGTGAGTTCCTCAATTATAGTATTCATAACATGAACTCCTTGATATAAGACAAACTGAATAGGACAACTAAAATGACATCAAATATTTTTATACATAAAATGAGTGATTGAAACTTCTTTAGTTTCCTTCAAATCTTTCCTTCAATCCATTTTGCTCAACGCTTTATAGCTACTAAGATAAATCTATTTCCTATATTCTTCAAAGCTAGATACATAGGATGAGCAATATCCAAGCCCCATATCATAAAAAGACCCCAATGGTAATACTATCTAAAGTGTCATTCATTCTATTTCCAATGGTATTCTATCTCTTTGACATACTCTACAGCTTTTAACAATTCGAAAATCATATTCGAATAATCTGGCCCACCACAAACTAGTGTAAAGTATCTTCCATTATTTCCCCTAAAAAATATCATATTGTTGCCTCTTCATGTGCTTCAACCAACACTTGCCATTTCTCATGACTTAACACACACATAAGATCTCATTCTACCTTTTTGTAAAGCACATTTGCAATCACTACAAACTCCTTGGACGACAATGCTCGCCTCTTTCTTTTTGCCTGCTTTGTTGTATCCAAGGGGTTCTTCTCAAGTAATGAATTTAACATATCATCACACCATGCATCCTATGAGAATTCTTGTTGTGATCTGAATGGTAGTGCATCTTGTAAAAATCATGTTGTTGATCAAGGTCATCACCTCTTTCTAATTAAGTAAGATAATCTAAAATTTCATGCTCACTTCCTAGCTTATGGATTAAAATAGAGTCAAACTCTCATGTCAATAACACCCATATTTCCAATCTCCTAGATAAATGTGGTTTTTTCACCAAATAAATAAGAGCTTGATGATCAACATGAATAACTACCTTGTGGGCCAAAAGGTAATGATTGAATTTCTATAATTCAAAAATGATACCTATATATTATCTTTCTATCACTATGTAATTCCTTTTTGCAATACTAAGTACTTTGCTTGTATGGTAGATAGTCTTGTACCAGCCCTTCTATAATTCTTGCATTAAGAATGCTCCCACAATGTGAGATGCATCTACAAATTTTTGTCTTGCATTACACATAATTTTGACCATTTTTCTTCTTTAGATGTTCAATTGTGCAAACATATGTGCCAAATACTTCAAAAATTGATGATACCACTTTATTTGACCAATAAATCTCAATGAGTTCTTATCACTCTTGGTTTAATCCCCATAACTATTTACCTTGGCTTGGCTTACCCATGAACTCTTGAGACTCATAGGCTAATTGCATGTGGATCCTTCAAGCCTTAATACTACAAAACTAACTTTTAAATCGAAACCTTCAACCCTAATTTCCTAATTCTTGATGATTCCCAATGGTTTTACTCTTCTTTGATCAATCATTTGAACCTCAAATGGTGCACATGTCTACTATAATAGGTCTAGTTTCTTATAAACAATTTTCAAAAGAGTGCTAATTATTGAACCTTCATGAGCCAAAACTCCTAAAAAATAAGTTTTTCTGAATAGGAAAATGAATTATAGGAATCCTAGAGTCCACATCCATAAGTGGTGCAACCGTTAACTCCATTATTGCACCTTCTTTATTGCAGTCTTGCAACTCTTTAACTAAGGTGCAATTTTCCTTCATAATTCTAATAGAAAATCATTGATTGAATTTAGGGACTAGCTATAGAAGCATCCCCACCATGAGCGATATAGGAGCTTATACTAGGGCTTCATACAACTCCTCTGAGATTCATATAGTAATATCATTTCCTACTCTTTTCTATGGCTGCTACTTCAATTGCAACAAAAGGTCCTTTTTAAGTGGTACTAGTACTTTTTACTCACCCATTTCTTCTACATCATGTAGTTTTTATTTTGCTCAATAATCTTCGTACTTATTTGATCTTGAATTTCCCAATTGATTGCTTTGTGTACTTTATGCTTTTGCTTTTCCCATTTACTCTCTTTATCCTTGATTTTTGATCTTGTTGTTTCTGAATTTTGAGCTTTTGGTTTTCTTGGAATATCTTCAATTAAAATGCAAGTTCTACACTCACACTTGTCCAGGTAAGCTTATACATTTACTTGATATTCTTTCTCTTACCACAATTTTCAATTCATTGTTAGTGATCTTGTTAATTTCTTTTACTACTCAAACTTCTTTAGTTTCAATATTTTTAATTTATATAGCATTTTCTTGAGCTTGTCCTTTCATGTTTTGATCTACTATTGCTACGTTGGATGAGGGATTCAATATTGGTATTCCCTTTTCATTCCTATGCTTATACCAAAGTTTGCGTGTAGGTCCTTCCTTGTGACCTACCAACCCCCAATCTGTACATGTATTATAATTATTTACCTATTGCTATGGTTGATGGGTCTTCCAACTATTGTTATTCCCTAAATTTCTAGGTTTTTATGGATTCTAGAACCTAAGCCTCAAAGGTTGTGAAGCTACTAGAATCTTTTGACTTTCTATCTTTCCAATCATATGAGATGGTCTTCTTCCCCTAAAATCGGGGGTTGTAGTACGACATAACCCATTCTTTGACAAACATTACAATATGAATACTTTGCAAGTGTAGCTGCAATCTATAATTCAATCAACTTTTTCTAATAATTTAGTAAAATTACCTTAATAATCTTCTTCACTCTTCTTTCCTTTTGCATTTATCTTTGCTTTGGCCACATGATTTTATGCTTCTAGCTTTTCCTTTGCTTCTTCTTTGATGTCCATTCATCCTGTTCTTCATTTTCATCTAATTTGGAGTTTAATAATGTCTCAAATTCTAAAGAACAAGTCAACTCTCTCTTCTTCTTTCGTACTATGTCCTTCTTACCTTGATCTATTGATTTGCATTTTCTTACTCCTCTTTTCCCTTCCCTTTCCATACCACCTTTCAACCATATGGATGACTCAATAAAACCTCTAAGATCATTATCATCCTTCAGTTGTTCATATCCAAAGAAAATTTCCTTAGCTTCCAATTTAATTCCCCCCAAAACAAATCTCCTATTTGCTCTCATGGGAGTGGTTGTTCCTCTGTAAGTCTATTCAAAAGGCATAATCCTCCACCAATAAGTCTTTCTATTTAATCTTCCTAAGATTCTCTAAAATATCTTAAAGAATCTTTTCATTCCTAAAATGTGTGAAGAACCTATTCTTTAACATAGCATCTTGACTAGGCCTCTTGAGGCCCCCCTTGGATCCTCTTCCTCTACTATCAACTCCTCTATTTTACTTACTCTTACATACCCTTTCTCTTATGGCACTTTTGCATTCCCCTTCAACTATTCTTCAATATTCTACAAATTCCCCACAAATCTCGAGTCCTTGACCAATTCTTTTGCTTTGAATTCTTGATTGGTTTCCAATGCTTCTTGTACCCATTGTTGTTTAAACGTGTATTATAGGTCAATTTAGAGGGTATTGTTTGATCTCTTGGAATTCATCGTCCTATAGCTGCACTGAGTAAAACTTAGTGGAATCTACAAGGTGTTATAGGCTATGAACTCCCGTGATAGACTCTAATAAGACAAAACTAAGGATTGCAAGGTAGTGACCTACCATAAAGTAGTAACTGAGTTGCTCTATAGGAAGAGTTAATGTTGATCCATTATCCAAAAGGCTACACCATTTGAATTCACAAAAATAGAGATGTGTGCACACGTCTCGAAAGCAAATTTGTGTAACATTAGCAAACCAAAAATAAGTGATTTTGCACTCCCTAGGCCTATTTAGATAGATCATAGTTCATCAAACTATTGTACAGTATGAACTGACGATCATCCACATTATTTCGGAAAGGGATTGAGGTGTAAGACTCTACGTTTTGATAATGGTGGAGAATATACATCTCATGTGTTTAGCTACTTTTGTGAGATGAGAGGAATATGACAAGAGTTTATAGCTCCATACACTCCAACACAAAATGATGTGGCTAAAATGATTTATGAAATTATTCAAGATTCAGTAATTTCTATATTACATCACGAAAACCATACTCAATGTTTATAGAAAAAAGCATTCCTAGTTCTTTTCCATATGATAAACTCTAGAAAAGATCCGAAAGGCCACAAGAGTTAAGGATTGGGAACTCACTACATTATGATCGACTTCAAGTGCTTTAAGTATTGGAAACAACGTGGAAATTGGTCCATATAGTCCAAACAATAGCGATATGATTCATATTTTACAGAACACTCTTCAAGAAATGTGGGTAGCATGGCTTAGTCAAATGCCTCTCAAAGAGGCCACTATTTGGGGGTTTTCTTTTCATAGAACAGTGATTCCATTCCATGGTAATGAACTATGCCTCTCATTCATCATTTAGATGATTAAAACCATGCACCATTATACGTGTACGTGGATGTCATCTACCTCTTTTCAAATGCATCTCTAGATTCATTACTTTAACATGGCTTAGAAAGAAAATATAAATGAGAAAAATGAGAAACAATATTTATCTCCACTATAGCTTCATCCATCCATTAACCATTTGTAGGAGAACGCTTGTCCATCTCTACACAGCTTTTATATCTAATAAACAAGACATGCAGTACTAGTAGACTAGTCAAGAAAGGCAAGAAACGAATAAGAGTACATCAATTCTACAAATCAACAAAAGCACCAAGTGAAGTGAATGATGATATCCAAGATGCAATTGTTTTCAATATTAAAGTGGCTCCAAAGTGCGCAGAACCCTTCGTGTTGGAAGTGAGGTAGGCCCAATTAATAATCATAGGATTTTTCCAACACTTAAAACCTTAGAACGTACACCCCTTGAACCAAATAATATAGATCAAATGATAAAGAGAGTAGAAAAGAGACAAGAGAAATGTAAAGCGCAGCATAATGATTGCTAAAAAAATGCTTAATGAATATTGTCTATAATATGAAAGCATAATTAGAACTCAATATAGGTTGGAATAAAAAGGGGTTCTAGGGACATATGAATCAGAAGAGTGCCTAGGAACCTAAAAAGTGAAGTATTTATGCAAATATGATAGATGATGTTTCTTTAGAAACTATCTCATTACAAATTTGACAAAAAGTAACCTTCTCCATTGTAAATAGCAGCAAGAAGATTTGCAACAATTGAAGATATAGGTAGAAAACTTGTCACAATAGTAAGGATTGGGAGACATTAGGGGAAAAAATGAGCCCTCCTTGGGCCTTTTAGCTCAAGGAGTGATTAGTGATCCACCAATAGGAAGAGGGCAATGGCCACAGTCTAGTCTCTTAATCTACTAGGCTAGGCATAGGCTTCCCTTGGTTTTCCTTGGTCAAAGGGACAATGACTACCTTCATTTGGTGGTTTCTTTGCCTTTAGTGGTTTGAGATCGCACGTGAATAAACCGCGACCATTAGATGGCCGTGAAGATCCAAAGGCTAAGCTTAAATTGCAAAAGTCAAGGCACCTTCACTTTCTAGCCCTTGGATTTCATGAAAATCCAATGGATATCAATGAACCTCATCTCAAAAGAGGCGCCCTCATTCCTAGCCCTTGGATGCACTTGGAATCAATGCCCTTGATGGCCCTTCATAAAGAAAGGCACCTTTGCATCTCCTCCATTAGATTAGGTCTGAATCCAACGGTTGGAAGCGCTCCCCAAGCAAGATTGATGCCTTTTCATCTCTTTCACAAGATCCCCTAGCTCATCCAATGGTCCTAAGCCTCCCCCATGGCGGAAATGCGCCTTTCAATGCCTATTGTTGGATCTTCATGAGATCCAAGGGTTCTAAGGCCTCCAAAATTCGAAGATCACCCCCATTTGCGCTTGGCCATTGGATTTGACATGATCCAAGGATGAAATTTATGCAAAGAGTATCCAAACTCCCACGACATTTAATGCCTTCTCTCTCTAGACTCCCATGCATTCAAATATGAACCATTGATGTAGAAACTCCAAGGGTCATGGATGCTCAAAGATTTAGATGTATTATTTTATTTCACAATACCACTAGTGGTTTCAACGTGGCCCTCTAATCTCTTGGATTAAGGATTTAAATCCCATTCCTTACAAGGTCCAAAGAGGGCTCAATTTTTCCCCTAATGATAACAAAATATAAGCATCTAATCACAGTAATAAATATACACACAATTTTTATGTGTCTATGCGATAGAGATACATCAACTAGAAGGTGTAAACAGATGAGACAAATGTCAAAGAGAAAAACACCTACTTAGAAAGGATGACATGCCATTGAGATCATGACTAGGGAAAGACATTTTCCCAAAGGGGCATATACTTTATCAGACTAATTCATCCTCCTACCAATAGATCTCACGTTGAATATACTATTGTGGCAATAGAGTATTTGACCAAATAAGTTGAAGCCAAGGCAATAACCAACTATGACATGCATACAACTAGCAAATTTATATTTGAGTGTATCTTTACTTGCTTTAGGTTGTTGATTGAAATTGTGATTAATCAATGCACACACTCATTGTTGAAATAATAGATCATGAGTACTCATTGCAAATATGTACCTTATCATCCATAAGCAAATGGTCAAGCTGAGAGCTCAAACAAGTATCTTTATAATGCTTTCATGAAATTGGTGAATAACGATGGGTCATATTGGGGAAGACAACTACATCACACAATTTGGGCACAGAGAATAACCTATCAGGTTGTTTTAGCTACCTATCCATTTAATATTTTCTAAGGATAGAAAGAAATATTGACAATCAATTTCTTCATGCAACCTCTTATGGTTGTAGAAGAATACCACTCAAAAGAACATGAGCCTTTAGACTTGATGGGATAACATGGTACAACTACAAGAGAAAAGGCTTAGAGCTACTACAAACATTTACATGGCTAAGAAATATCAAGTGTCTTACTTTGGTGCACACATCAAAGTCAAGAAGTTGCAACAAGAAGACTTAGTGCTTGTTTACACTCTCAAGAAACATTTGAGGAATCTACAAAAGAGATTATATGGACCTCTAGTGATAAATAGATACCTATTGTCACTATTCAATTTTCCATATTGGATGGTGAAGTAATGTGACAAGAGATGGTGGATACCTCCAAAGACGAGCTTGGTGTTGCAAAAACCTACTCTACACCTGCCAATATAGCTTCAGGGGTAGTAAGTAGACACCTTGCGCTTGATAAGTATGCATATAGATCACCTTAGTGTCTTGGAAGATCAATCTCAAATTGATACATCAAGATAGATAACTTAATTCAAAACAAATGACTCAAAACTTGCTATTTTGGGATAAGAAGCTCTCAAGAATTTAACTCGAAGCTCATAGCCTACTGAGAATTATTCAGAGATATTTTGCACACTTTAAATTAGATATATGATCCTTCTTTGAAGACCATGAGGTGAGCTTTGAACCTGCAAAAGACAAATAACCTGATGTACTTTTCTTGTCATCCTTTGATCCAGCCCAATCTGAATTCGAGTAGAGTTTGAGATCGATTTTGGGGGCTTGTGCATGAATTGAATGAGTATGCTAACACTATAGCATATATCCACCCTTGTGAGAATTGCATAGTTCAAGCTTCCTACCAAGCTTTGATAGCTTGTGATATCTTCAATAGGTTGTCCTTCATAAGCACTAATCTTATGGTTCAACTTCATGGGTGTACCTGCACACTTAGTATTCTCCATTTTAAACTTGTTGGTGCAAGTATCCAAGCCTTCACATTTGGCTTAACTTGGAGAATCATATGAAGAAGCATGTGATTAGTCACATGTGGAAGCCAAATTCAAATTCAAATTTGAAGAAAGCACCTATAAAGTAATTGGAAATCTTGCGGCGCAATACATTCCCTTTGAGAGCCATTCATTGATCATTAGTAGAGGTTTAGTAGCACACTTCATTGCTCACTCACCTCACTATCATTTGGCACCATTTCTTTTTCAATGATCTTGTAAAATCATGTTCCATAATGCATATACATCATTAAGTATCTTTGCTGATTTCTCTGCCATTGTCACTTACAATAGTGTACTTTAAATGCTCATATCTCAATCATTACTCCATCATTTTCAATGATCTATAGCTTGTGCGAACCAGCTCCAAGCCTACTACAACTTATCAAAGTTTGAAGAAATTCAATTTAGCAAATTGGGAGAAAAGCGCCTCGAAGTAGTCACTGGTCATTCTCTACACATCTCCTAAAAAGACGGGGTTATGTACCTACAATCACCAAGAATTTGATGAGTGTTGGAAAGATTATGGAAAAGGGTTTGC
The DNA here is from genome assembly GCA_020310875.1 of Ceratopteris richardii. Classification (NCBI taxonomy): domain Eukaryota; kingdom Viridiplantae; phylum Streptophyta; class Polypodiopsida; order Polypodiales; family Pteridaceae; genus Ceratopteris; species Ceratopteris richardii. The sequence goes on along the minus strand of CM035414.1, from coordinate 169,522,391 downwards.
AGCTTAGGTTCAACAAATATGGAGCATTTGTGGAGGATCCCCAACATGGATTCAAGAGAATTTCCAAGGGAGAAAAAACAAGTAGACTATTTACATTTGAACTTGAGGACACTAGCAATATTGCACTTTACAATTACAAAGATCAAACATTATCAGAGCTTGAGATTTGGCATACGAGATTAGGGAATGTTGGTGAGAGAACCTTGAAGCAAATATGTAGAGATCAATGTGTGCTTGGGATACATAATGTATCCAAGAAACAAGATCTATAAATGTGGTGCATGTCAGTTTGGTAAATCACATAGGTTACCCTTCTCAAAGAAAGGCTACATGCATGAGGATTACTTGGAACTTGTCCACACAGATGTGTGGGGACCAAGCAAGGACCCTTCAATTTTTGGCTCAAGGTACTACGTGTCTTTCATTGATGATTTTAGTAGGTGGAATATCTTGTATTTTATGAAGCACAAAGATGAAGTGTTCAGTTGCTTTAAGAAGTATCTTGCACTTGTGGAAAACCAAACACTAGGAAGTCTAAAGAGACTTAGGTCAAATGGAGGAGGTGAGTACTTCTCAAATGAATTGGATGCATTCTTATAGGACAGAGGTATTAAAAGGGAAATTACAACAAGGTATATCCCTGAGAAAAATGGGGTAGCAGAGAGGAGAAGTAGGTTAATTGTGCAAACAACTAGATCAATGCTTAATGAGAAAAGGCTACCTAATTATTTCTGCGTAGAAAGTGTATCTATTGCCACTTATCTTATTAACAGGTTGCCCGTCCTAATCACTTGATGGGATGACTCCATATGAATCATGGAATGGTAGAAGGCCATCACTCGATCATTGAAGAATCTTTGGATGTGTTGCTTAGGTGCATGTTCCATCTCAAATCAGAGGTAAACTAGATGCTAAGGTAGAGAAGTGCATCTTCATAGGGTATGATCTGAATCAGAAAGGATACGGGTTTTATAATCCATCCAACAAAGGATTTATCATCAGTAGAGATGTTGTTTTTTGCACAAACCCAAGGAGCTGATTATGAGGAAACTTTCTCACATGTGGCCAAAATTCCAACCATCAGGGTATTGGTAAGTGTGGCTACATCAAGGAATTGGAATATGTACCAAATGGATGTAAAAAATTCTTTTCTCAATGGCTAGATTCTAGAGGAGGTTTACATGGCTCAACCTCCTGGCTATGAAGACCCAAGCAAGGTAAATTATGTGTGAAAATTAAATAAATCTCTTTATGGATTGAAGCACACACCTAGGGCATGGAATCATAGGTTAACTACCTATCTTCAAGATCAAGGATTCATCATGAGCAAAGCAGATACTTCTCTGTTTGTGAAGAGAAGTAATTCAGAGGTGATATATCTATGTATGTATGTTGATAATATCATACTTACAAGTAGTGATGCGAATGGCATCAAACAGATCAAGAACCTAATGATGTAGGAGTTCAAACTCAGTGATCTAGGGTCACTAAAGTATTTTCTTGAACTTAGAATTAGTCTAGACAAATTCTAGAATCTATATTACTCAAAGAAAGTATGTGCAGGACATGTTGAAGAAGTTCCACTTGGAGAATGCCAAGATAGCTAGCACCCCTATGGAGGTAAACCAAAAACTGAGTGCTCGTGAAGGTGATTTGCTTGAAGACATTGCAGGATATGAAAGCATAGTTGGGAGTCAAAACTATGCAACCTTGACAAGGGTTGATATAGCCTATGGAGTAAGTGTTTTAAGTCAATTCATGCATAAACCTAGAGCACCTCACTTGGAAGTTGTCAAAAGGATTTTGAAGTACCTCACGGGTACTCAAAATCAAGTTTTATACTTTCCATACACATCAGATTTAGACATCAAGCTATACTCAGATGTAGATTGGGTAGGTTGTAAGGATGAAAAGAGGAGTACTTTTTGTTATCTTTCTTTTGCAGGTGATAAGCCCATTTCATGGTCTTCCAAGAAGCAACCTACTATTGCTCTATCTTCAACAGAGGCTGAATATAGGGGATTATCTAATGCTACACAAGAAGCCATATGGATTAGATTTCTATATTCAGATTTGGGACTTCATACTCACTCACCTATGATTTTGGTGAGAATACAAGTTCTCTACATCTTGTAGTAAATCCTATCTATCATGCAAGAACCAAGCATATAGAAGTTCACTATCATTATGTTAGGGAGAAGCTATTGAGAAAGGAGATTCAAACTACATATGTATCAACTAACATGCAATGTCCAGACTTATTGACCAAAGCACTTGATGGTACTAAACTTTGTAGGTTTAAAACTATGATTGGATCTAGTAGGTGTCAAGACCAAAATAGCAAGTTTTTGGTCACAAGCTAATTGCAAAGTTATCTGTTTTGATCTAATTGTTTGAAGCATCATCTCCAAGTATATAGGTAGTTTATTTGTGTCATTTACAAGCTAAGAGGGCCTACAACACAACTCTAAAGGAAAATAGGGCAGCTACTAAGTAGGCTTTGGTAGTACCAACTCATTTCTTGAGGTGTCCATCCATCTTTCCCAACAAAACTTAGAAAGCATGTCATGTACATACTTCCTTTGAGTGACATAGATACCAAAATCTATATAGACAAATTCAACTTAAAGAAAGTAAGTGTGTGGTCCAAGATCACTTATCTTGAATTTATACTTCACTCCCACTTTTACATGATTGATTCCATTGATGTCATTCCCTATGATTATGATGTCATCAACATACACACAGAGATATATAACCTCGGATCCATTCCTTTTGATGAATAGTGATGTATCTACTTTGCTAGTTTTAAATCCTTGGTCCAGCAAGTAGGTTACTAACCTGTGATTCCAAGCTCTTGGAGCTTGCTTCAAATCATACAATGCCTTCCTTAATTTGCACACATAATTGGGATGACGTGTATCTTCATAACCAGGTGGTTGTGCCATATAAACTTCTTCTGAAATCCATCAACTGAAAAATGTATTTTTTACATCTAATTGATATAGCTTCCAATTTCAAGATGCAGTAATGCTAACAAGTACTCTAATAGTACGCATTTTGGCTACATATGAAAAAGTTTCTTCATAATCTATTCCATGGGTTTGTGCAAATCCCTTGGCTATTAATCTTGCCTTGTATCTAATAATACTACCATTTGAGTTCCTTTTAACTTTGTAAATCCACCTTGAACCAATTACCTTCATTGATGGTTTGCTAGGAACAAGCTCCCATGAATCATTGTCCATGAGAGCTTCCATTTCTTCATCCACTGCTTCTCACCACTCCTTATTTCTTTGAGCTTCTTCATAAGATGTAGGTTCTTCATGGTCGAGATCCTTGGCCATGTAGATTCAATGCTTTGTGACCAAAGAAGTATCAAATCCATATCTCTCTACTTTCTTCTTTTCTCTCATTGAGCTTCTAATTGGTTGAAGGGAGCTTTTTGATCCTTGAGCTAGGTCTTGCACGTTAGCTTTCCCTTTGTTTTTCCATAGCTTCAATTTATCCAACTCTTTCATGTCATCTTCAGAATCACTATCCTGAAGATGCTTTGGTTCCTTAGTTGGAAGAGATGGAAAGTCTTCTTCCAAGTCATAGGGTGACTTCACTTTCTTGTCATCATCAAATGAAGACTTATTTTTATCAAAGACTACATCCTTACTAACTAAGAAGCCTTTATTTGTGGGATTATACAATCTGTTTTCTTTTTTTTATTTTGATCATAACCAATAAAGATACATTTCTTTACCTTGGGATCCAATTTCCCTCTCACTTGAGAAGGTATGTGAGAGGCTAGACATCCAACGATCTTGCAATGCTCTGGGCTTGGCCTTCTTCCATTCCATACCTCATAAGGACTCATACCCTCTAGAGATTTAGATGGAAGTCTATCTACAAGGTATGTGGTTGTTGATAAAGCCTTTGTCCAAATATAAGTAGGTAAACTCTTTTCATTTAGCATAGATCTAGCTACTTCAACTATAGTCCTCTTCCTTCTTTCAGCTACTCCATTGAGTTCACATGTGTACCTGGTACTTACCTCTCTTTTGATGCCTCTTTCTTGAAGGAAAACATCAAATTCATTTGAGAAGTATTCTCCACCACCATCTGGTTTGAGTCTCTTGAGACATTTACCTGTTTGGTTCTCCACAAGTGGAAGATATCTTTTGAAACAATGGAAAGCTCTCTATGTGCCTTGCCAAGTTGACAAGCTCCACACTTGTAGATCATATGTTGCTTTGTGATGTTGGGCAATCCAAGTACACTTTGATCCTTGCATATTTGTTTCAAAGTTCTTTCACCAATATGAACAAGCCTTTTATGCCATACCTCTAATTCATAGAATGTTTGAGATCCATAGCTAAACAATGCTATGTTCTTGGTATCTTCCACTTCAAAAGTGAAGAGTCTTCCTATGTTTTCTCCTTTGGCAATTCTTCTAAATCCTTGCTTGGGGTCTTACACATATGCTCCATGTCTTGTAAACCTAACCTGCAATCCTTTCTCCATAATTTGTCCAAAACTTATCAAGTTTTTTGTTATTGTAGGTACGTACAATACTTTACCTAGAAGATTCATATTGTTATCTGATGTCTTGACATTACCTACCTTCTCCACTGAATTCCTTGTATCATCACTTGTCTACACTTCATGTTTGCTCTTGGGATCTTCTAAGTCAAAGAGCAATACTAAATTTCCTAATACATGATTGGAGCATTCTTATTCAATATAAAAGACATGGTCATCATCCTTACCTTGATTCATTGATAGGTTCATGAGAAGTATTGAGTCCTCTTGGCTTTGTTCTTCATTGTAGTAATTCTAATATTTCCTTCCTTTGAATCCATTTTGATAGTTGGTATTGTTGTTGTAGAAGTTGTTGTATGCTCCATTGTATCTACCTCTATTTGATCCATAGCCTCCTCTATTGAATCCTCTTCCTCTAGAATTTCTTGGGTTCCTGTAACACTCTTCAATATTGTGATTAGAATAGCCACATATATTACAAGGTTGAACTGTTTGGGGTCTCCCCTGCCTTGCTTTCCTCCTCTTCCTCTTCCTTTAGCTCTTCCTCTACTTGTGAAGTTGGCTTGGAAAGATCTACCTTCATCTTCATTCTTCTTAGGCTTTGACTTAGCTTTAGCTTTATTAGAGTATAATGCAAAAGATTGATTACCTCTTGAGGATTCACCATTTTCGTTTATCTTTGCTTCATATGTGAAGAGTTGGTCCATCAAGGTGTTGAGATCCAATACTTGCATGTCCATGTATAGATCCATGGCACTTGTGAATGATTCCCACTTGTCATCTGCTTTGATGCCATTGATGATTTGCCTTATGATTTGCTCTTCTTCAACCACCTCTCCAATGCTTACCAAGTGATCTGAAATCTCCTTCATCTTGGTGACATAATCAGTCACACTTTGCTTGGGACTTTTCTTCAAGGCAGTGAACTCCACCCATAGTTGGTTCTTCCTTGCTCTAGTGTTCGAAGAGAAGAAGACAACAAGTGCATTCTAGGTCTCTCTTGAGGCCTTGCATCCTTTCACATGAGGTAAGAGAAAGTCAAAAGTTGAGTTTAGAATATAGGACCTTACTAGTGCATCCTTTGAACACCAAGTTGTTAGCCTCTCTTGCTCTTCATGTGATGGTTGCCCTTTGCTTCTCATTATTCGCATGACTTCATCTTTAGATATGTATCCAAACATATTTCTTCCTTTAAGGTAGGCCTCAATCCTCAAAGACCAAGCTGGGTAGTTGCTCCTATCCAATTTTCAATGGTAGATGGAAAACCATCTCCCATGTTGATTTACTTATGCTCAGATACCACTGTGAGAAGAGATGGTGGATACCTCCAAAGATGAGGTTGGCGTTGCAGAAACCTGCTCGACACTTACCAATATAGCTTTAAGGATAGTAAGTAGACACCTTGTGCTTGCTAAGGATGCATGGTGTCTTGGAAGATCAATCTCAAATTGATACATCAAAATAGGTAACTTAATTCAAAACAAATGACTCAAAACTTGCTATTTTGGGATGAGAAGGTCTCTGAAATTTCACTTAGAACTCATAGCTTGCTGAGAATTATCCAGAGATATTTTGCACACTTCAAATTAGATATATGAAGAACTTAAAGCAACAAAATGATGAATTTTGATGAACCATACTCAGAGAATTTAATTTAGGAACATTGGGGTGTCATCCCAACATCTTAGGAAATATTTTCTTTCATACATGGTTACTTCAAATGGATGTAGTTCATAAAGTAATGAACCAAATTTGTTGAAATTTGATATAATGCAAATAGACTTAACACTTTACTGATACCAATTTAAATCTCATCAAAAGACTTAGTATACAAAGAGAAAATAATGCTCAAAGCTGATTGAAAATGAGACATAGACCCATAGCAGTAAATGAAGAGATCTCCAATGTGTAGCTTGAAATGTCAATCTGTATTGCACATATTGTACATAGAATGAATGATCATGAAGTTTGGGAAGGAATAGCACTATGTGTGCTTCACAAATGACTTGGTGCTTGCTCAGAACTTCCTCCAAATGTAGCTAAAAACCTGCTCTCTTCTATGACTCTTCACATGTGTATATTGTATATATAGAGGAATTTGAATTCAAAGTTTGGGGGGATTTCACCTAAAAATTCCTTCAACTTAGGGGAATCTCATCTAATTGATTTCTATGACTTCAACTTCATAATTTGCACCTAAAAAGGTCACGAGATTTTCTTCTTCCTTTTACTTTTGGTGAAGTTACATTTCAACTGATAGTTTCCATGGCTCCTCTCATTGAGAGGACAACTAATGTCACTACACCAATGATGATCAAGCACTAGGCTTGGATGAAAATGCACCAACAAGTAATTCCCAATTATATCAATGGTTGTAGATTTAAACTCTTCTAGGATCCTCATGTTGAAGAGACTTTGTTGCATCTATAGGAAGCCAACAATTACAAACCTAAGGATAGAAAAATAAGAGAAGAAGCTTCAGTAGAAGCATTATCATGAATTAAAAAGAAGAAGCTCTTAGGGGAAAGAGGTTGTGATTATGTAGACCAACCAAGAGTAATCCCAATGGGAAGTGTGATATCACCAAACCTAGTAAAAGGATCATCAATCAAAGATTATATTTATTGACTTATGAAGGATCCAAGTCTTCAAAACCCTTCGCAAAGGAAGGGCTTGGTGAGTGGTCTATCTGGTCTTACATCTTAAAATATGCAGCATTTATGCCATTTTTGTCAATTAGGGAGGTTTCCATTCAAGAAGTAAGCACATGTGAGCAATGAAGTGTTGAATCACATACACACAGATGTATGGGGACCTACAAGGGAGCCATCCATTGGAGGTAATAGATATTTTTTCACATTTATAGATGATCATTCAAGGTTTTTTGGGATGTATTGTATGAAGTTAAAGTCACATGTGTTTTACCGCTTCAAGAGGTTCAAAAACCTAGTGAAGAAGGAAACAGGGAAGTATATAAAGACTCTCAGATCGGATGGAGGGGGAGAGTGTTTCTCAAATGAATTTTAAGATTTTCTACATGACCATGGCATCAATTGGCAATTTACTTGCAGTTATACACCTCAACAAAATGGGGTGGCAGAGGGGAAGAATACATACCGGAGGGGAAGAATAGATACATAGTAGAAGTGGTTAGAGCTTTGTTAAATGAAATGAATGTTCCCAACTCTTATTGGGCTGATGCAACAAATATAGCCATATACATTATGAATGTGTGTCCAACCTCAGAAGTACATGGAGTTACACCTTATGAAGCTTTGTGTGGTAAGAAAACCAACCTTTCACATCTCAAAGTATTTGGTTGTGTGTGCTATGTTCACATACCTCAAGAATTGAGACACAAGTTAGACCTGAAGGCAGATAGGTGTATATTTCTTGGATATTCTTTAGATCAAAAGGTTTTTACATGCTATAGCCCTTGCACAAAAGAGCTTAAGGTGTCTACAGATGTAAGATGTGATGTGTTGATGCTATGCTATGGTAGCAAAGATGTGGTACTGGTTGATGATGCATATGAAGTCGAGAACAAGTTCAAAGAGCAAGAACAAAGCATGGAAATGAGTGGTACAACCACTTCAAGCACACCAACAAAAAGAGTAATACATCAACTTGGAATGGAAGGACAAGGAATGAAGCTCATTCAAGTGAAGGAAGTAGCAAAGGAAAGGGTAATGCAAGTTAGGAAGACCATCAATGGGTAGACATGGTATCTACAAGTGATGAAGATATGAACAAATTAGAAAATCCAAAATTTAAAGCATCTAAACCAAGGAGAAGGAGATTAATACCACCTAATGGTGAGGTAAGGTCATCTAATAGGGTTAAGTACCTTGTTCAAAGGTTAACTTATGTTTCATTCATTTTAAGACACTATGCCTACATGAGTCAAGTTATAGCTTGTGAAGAACCTAACTCTTTTGAAGAACCAAATAAGCATAGGGAATGGATCGAAGCCATCGAGGAGGAGTTTAAGGCACATGAAGAAAATGATACTTGGTCATTGGTGCCAAGAACAAAGGACATGAAAGTCACTGGCAACGAATGGGTGTACAGGGTAAAGAGGCATGTAGATGGGAGCATCTCTAGGTATAAAGCAAGGATGGTTGCCAAAGTTTTTGCTCAAACCTATGGCATAGGCTTTGCCAAAACATTCAGTCCAGTAGCTAGGATGTCCACAATAAGAAGTTTGATTGCAATTTCAGCCTCAAATGGTTGGAATAATTACTAGTTGGATGTGAAGAATGCTTTCCTAAATGGAGATATTGAAGAGGTATTTACATGGAGCAGCCCCAAGGATTTGAAGATGAGAGGTTTCCACATCATGTATGGAGGCTTAAGAAGGCTCTTTATGGATGCAAGCAAGTGCCAAGGGCTTGGAACCAAAGACTTGTGGACTACTTGGTAAAATGTGGATACAATCAGAGTCATATAGACCCATCACTCTTTGTGAAGAAGGAAGGTAGCAAAATTGTTTTCATTTGTATATATGTTGATGATCTGATCATTATAGAGGATGATGAAGCCAACATAAAGGAAATAAAGAGAATCTTTGATGTGAGTTTAAAATCTCTGATTAGGGATTTTAAGGTACTTCCTTGGGATTGAAGTACTATATAAAGAGGAAGGTATATACTTGATGCAAAGGAAATACAATCTAGATCTTTTGAAGAAGTTTAGCTTGTGTGATTGCAAGCGCGTTTAAAATCCATTAGAAGTAAATGTTAAACTAAGTGCTTATGAAGGTGAAGAACTAAAGGATGTGACCATGTATAGGTAAATATTTGGTTCTCTCTTGTATGCTACTATGACGAGACCAGATATTGCACATGTAGTTGGAGTGTTATCTCAATTTTTGCATGCACCAAGAGCACCTCATCTTGTTGCAGCCAAAAGGGTACTTAGGTACCTCAAAGGATCAGTGAATGAAGGTCTATATTATCCATTTGATGATGGATTAAATGTACAATCTTATTGTGATGTGAATTGGGTAGGTTCCAAAGATGATAGGAGAAGCACTAGTGGATATGTTATCATTCTAGGTAAGAAGACCATCTCATGGATGTCAAAGAAACAACCAATAGTTGCTCTCTCATGGATCAGAGCTGAGTATAGAGGCTTAGCACAAGTCTCATGTGAGCGTATGTGGCTCAAGAAGTTGTTTGTTGATCTTGATTTGCATGTTAAGCAACTACCTATATTTTGTGAAAACATAAGTAGCATATGCTTGGCTCGAAATCCGGTGTTCCATGCAAGGTTGAATCATATAGAAGTGCATTACCATTTTATTAGAGAGAAGATCATGTCAAAGGATGTCAAGATGGAGCATTTCAATTCAAAGGACCAATACTCACATATGTTTACCAAAGCTATGGATGGAGTAAAGCTACAACACTTCAAGGTATGCATTGGAATGAAGGACCTAGGCATTGAGACCTGAGGGGGAGTGCTGAAAATCAAGTCTCAATCATGCAAAAGGACTCAACCACGAGTTTTGCAAGTGGACCAATAAAAAAAGAGGACCCAAATTCATGGAATCAATTTAGAAGCTCCAACAAAATCAATCAAATTGAAATCTCGTCAATCACCCATCGAAAAGTGCACCTTCATTGATTGGTGGGTGGTTATCTAGATTGTGGGAAAAGTAAAACTCTATATAAACACCATCCCACCTTTGTTTCTTGAATTATACGAATTCCATGAGTTTTCCACTTATTTTAGTGAAGTCATGAGCTCCAGCAAGCAGCCCCCTTGCTTGCTTAACTCATTTTCTCATGATTTTGCTTAACTCATTTTCTCATGATTTTGCTCTTCTCTATCTAGAGGTGTAGTTAGGCCTTTCCAAATTTGATTGTACCAAACTGCAAAGCATAGTTTTCTATCTCATTCTACTCATTTTCATTGTTATCAAGCTTGATTTGTTCTATCATATAGTGTCCTAAAGTTTTCCAAAGTTTTGACTGAGTGAGTTGTGATATATTGCCAACTTTGTAAAGATATATCTCTGCACATAGGTAGAGTGTTGCAAACAGGTAGCGTGTTTTGTAGAGTATGATTCTCCCAACTCGAATATGCATTAACAATGATTTAAAGCCTATTTGATAGATTTTAGGGTCTACTATAATTCTAAAACATTTCATTTTAGTTCTCTATATAGGTACAGAGAAATGATGAGAACAATGAGCATATGTCACTACTTCTTGGCATAGTGGCGCACATCCGTCTTCCATTGCTACTTGGGGTGTTAGAATCATCCCCCATCAGGGGAGAGGATCTCCTTGTATATAGTTAGAGGAGACTCTCCAAAGTACATCATATGTGGGATAATTCCCCTTAAAAGGAGAATGAATACAATGGTAAAAGAAAATGGCAAGGTACCCAAATACAATGAGATAAAATTGAAATAATATGATTTCGAGTGTCTTCTGGATACAAAGTGGAGATGCACTCATGTAGATACAAATGGAAATGAAGTAGAAGAACTCATGTTTGTCAAACAAGATTAGCCCACAAGATACCATGGTGACATTCTTCATCATGGATTATCCAAATTACTTTTATGAAATTGGGAAATCTAAAATGTAGATGAAAATCAAAATGAATCCTCACATCACAATGGAAGCTAAATAGAGAAAGTTTGACTTATCAATTGAGGAAAGTAAAAAGTATGTGAAATCATAGATTGGAGAGCTCCGTAAAGCATTAAAAATGATAGATTTGTAATGTTTGTGCTATCAAGCTTCAAATCTAATAGATTGAACCTTGATGACATCGTCATGTAGTTGAATATGTAATTTTTCTTATTATTAGATACATTTGTGAACCATTGTCAATCATTTTAGTACTTTTTCATTATAATCATAAGGTTTAAATAAATATTCAACAATTCATGTTTGAGGAAATTTCTTTGAAATACAAGCTTCCACAAGTGGGTTATAGATGTTATGTTTCGGTCAAATTTTCAATCATGGTCAACTAAGGGTAGAAGTGGCCAAAATATGCAAAAAGCTCCTTTATCACATATTTGGAATGTGCTAGTCAAGATCTATCTAAACATATATAATTTTCAGAATTTGAACTTCATATGAGAAGTCAAAGTTCAAATCCTAATTTTGTTATTTTCATGTGCTTTTCATGTGCTCCTCATGCCAAAAACAATCAATTGAAAACAAAAAGTAAGTGATTTCAAAGTGATCCCAAAGAAAAATATATTCACATGTTTTTTGGATTGCTTTTCAATAAGAGATTTGTGTTTTTGTGAGACTTTCATAAGTTCTTTTAGTTTTAGCAGAAACTATATAAGAAGAACATACTTGGCATCATAATCGTTAAGTTTTGAAGAAAAGATTTGAAGATTTGAGCAGTTTGATATTTCTCATTGTAAGCTTGAGTTGGAGTTTTTACTCATTTCTCCATCTCTTGTGTCTTTTGACTCTATTGAGTCTCTATTTCTCTCTCGTTAATGTATGGGTGTTAAAAACCAAGAATTGGTATGAGAGCAGGTTGTGATAGTGTATTTAAGAGAACATCTGGAGCATATTTACTTAATATAGAGATATATGGCATTCAACATGGTACCAATTGATCATTTCAATGGAGAGAGTTTTCACACATGGCAAACACATCTTCAATACTATCTCATGAATACTCATGTATGGGATGAAGTTGAGGTGAATGTGAAGCAGTTGGGGCAAGGCACAATTGGTTGGTTTACAAAAGTTTCTCAAGAATATTTTAGGATACAAACACAAATAGCTAAAGGTGCTACCTCATCATCATCTTCAATTGGTGTAGGGAGTGCACAATCAGCAGAGCCTATAGCTCCCACAATTCTAGGAGGGGATATTGTATAAGAACTAGTTGCAAATGCTATAGCTAGAAATAGAAAGTCTTTGTCCATGATAGGTATGTGTTTGAGTAATGACTATACTTATCATCTAGCAAGTATGAAATGTGTAGGAGAAGCTTGGATGAAACTAGAAAGGATATTTGGAACTAGGAGTCAACAATATCTTATTTCCTTACTTATACCTTTCTTTCATCTCCAAATGTCAAACTCAACATCAGTGATAAATCATACTAACAAGTTTAAGAGCTACTTAGCTCAACTAGGAGGGATGAACCACCCCCTATCTTAGGAGATTACTAGTGCAATACTCCTCAAAAGTCTTCCATCTTCCTATAGCATGATTTTTAGTATGCTCCAAAACAAGAAAAATCCAAATCTTGACAGGGTAATAACAACAATTCAAAAGGAGGAGAAAAGGCTAAAATAGAGAATGGAAGCAATATGTCATATATTTCTAAACATTGTGGAATATCCAATCATAAAGATTCAGAATTTTTTTCACTTAACCCATGCAAGATATGTCGAGGAAAGGCACATAAAGAAAAATTTTGTTAAAAGAGAGAAGAAAAAGCAAAAATTGCAGAAGAAGTTTTTGGGGATGAAGACCGTCAAGTGAAGTTGAAGAAACCACCTCAGAATTTTCATGTTGAATCATCTTGTGTGTGTGGTAGTTGTAGATAAAAGCATATGAACTTGTTGATAGGCTTGGCCAACCTTGAGAATTGAGGAAATTTGTTTGGGTCTATACACTATCCTATGTATGACATCCCATATATTTTACTCCATCCTTCCAACTAGTACTTTGTTGAGAAGAGTAGGGATGTGCGAGTTCTTTTTGTGATTTGTTTTGGGCAAGGACTCGTCATGGCAAGGTCCTTGTGTGTGTTGGTGGACACTTGCATGAAACCACATGGTCAGTTAAAAAATATACAGGTACCTACATCAACAAACATTTCAATCAACACATATACCTAGCTTGACATGTTCCCCTCGTGTCAAGTTAGGAGGAGGTTGTTGGAGATACAACCTTCCACAAGTGAGTTATAGATTTTATTTTTCAATTTGGTCAAGTTTTCAACCATGGCCAACTAAGGGCAAAAGTGGTCAAAATATGCAGAAAGCTTTTATCACATATTGGGAGTGTGCTAGTCAAGAGCTATCCAAAGATATACAATTTGCTAAATCTGAACTTAAGGATGTTATATCTTGTTTAATGATCCGAGAGGTTAGAGTTGACAACATGTTATCAATTTTTTTCAGTATTTTACCTTTCCAAAGACTAAATACAAAGAAAACGAGGTGAGTTAATAGATTATTTCAATACGAAATTGTTAGTACATATTCAACGGGCTAGACTTAAACGAAATATTAGTATATATTCAACGTCCTAGACTTGAATATATTAAGAATATGATTCCAAGAAAACTTTTTCCTCATCCACTACTAGCATTGAGGACTTCCTAATGTTGTTCTGGAAACGTGTACAACATGCTACAAGCCTCAACCAGAGGCATTTTACTATGTTGATTTTGGAAATTTTCATATTTTAAGAGTAGCTAGCTTCATTTTTTCATGATGAGCCATTCAAGTACGCGTAAATGAAAGTTATGGTAGTATAATTTAACCAGTTGAAGCCTTCTGCTATGTGGAGATTCACAATGTTTCAGAATGAACCAATTTTGAAGTCACCTTTAGGAGCATGAAATGGTATGTTATTGATCAATGTCAATGATTTCTTTTTATAAAATTTTTGTCCTTTTGAATTTAGAGTTACGGAAAATGTGATCCATATGCCAAAGCCCACTTTTTGTAAGTGCAGTAGATTTTTTTGGTTATTACACAGTACAGATAAGAAAGAAGAGGATCAATAATTATTCCATTGATTATGGAAATTGAATGTTTTTCAATTCCTTGTTGTCTATCAACCATTCTTTTGAAAAAAACACAGGCACAATCTTCCTCCGTGTCTTCCTAGCCATGCTACGTGCTCCCTCTTCTCTCACACGTTTTGCAAGCATGTCTTCTCCGGCAAGGGAGATTATCACCCTGCTAAGGGCCGTCATAGGACATTTCCTTTCCCCTTTTTTTTGCTCAAAAATGATAATGGAAGCTGGATGTTGTACGATTTGTGGCAGTTTGCGCACAGGAAATAGTTGCCACAAGGCACAAATTGAGTGCTGCTTAAACTAACTTGAAAAGATAATGTTCACACCTAAGTGTTAAGATGTCCAATGCCTGCTCGTTACTTGTTTTATAGAATGAAAGAAAAACTCTTGGAAAAATGTGGTTCACTCGCTGGATGGCTATATTTTTGTGAATTTCGAAAGCAGTGTTTTGGACGTATATACCTTTGGTCTGTAGTTTTAATATTCTAGAAAATATTCGGAGGAGGAACATTACTTATCCTTTACGATAATATGTTTCCTATTATTCACGTTGAAGTTGGAGCAGAAATAGAGCTTCATATTAAGTTCTCTAACCTTCAAAACGAGTGTGAGATTTTGTTAAAAACTAGAAAATCTCACCATAACTTGTCTGTAGATTCCTTGAACGCACTATGAAACCACTTCAAGTGAACTAGCATCAAGGTGTACGTGGACGTTCAACAACTGCGGAAAGCCACGGAAGTGCAGAGGGAGGCCCTCTCATGTATACACACCAAGAAATAAGAGAAAATCTTAGAAAATGTTCCAGAAAGACTTTCCCCATCATGAGATACAAAATTATCTTTGTCGAAAGGAGAAAAATGTAACAAATGTATCAAGAAGTTACTTCGGGAAGAGTCAGGAGAGTGTAAGCTATATTCCCTTAGATTTTACATTCACGAAGAAAAGGATAAATACTGATACAAAGTACATGATGTTTTAAAGATAAAAACCGATACACTTTGCCTCAATGGTAAATTGTGAGATGTAAGGGAGTAAGAACATGGGTAGGTTCATTACCACGCCCTACATATTCTTACCAAAAGGGATTATTTTCTGCCCTCCCTTATAGCCTTTAGTTTAATGAAATATAATATTTGCACTCCAGAATAAAAAGAACAATTTTACGACACAGAATGATAATATGTTTACTTGATTTAATACATGGATCATATTATTAGCCTAGGTTAGAATGTGGAATATATTAAAGTAAATTTTTGGAAGAAATTTAATTGATTTTCTACAAATTCTATCTACAAGAATTTTAATGAAAAACCACCTATCAAGATGGCATGAGTTTCGAACGAAAAATGGCCATAAAACTTATGATGAAAGAAAATGATGTTTATTTATGGAATCTAGGTATTCCGTTCAGATTTGATGTATATCTACAACAAAGGAGACACTGTTCATTAAACAAAAGTGAGCAAAAATTGATTGGATAGAAACTAAAAATGGATTACGCGTACACAATATCTCTATTCTTAGAAGCATCTTCTAACT
Source organism: Ceratopteris richardii (assembly GCA_020310875.1). NCBI lineage: Eukaryota > Viridiplantae > Streptophyta > Polypodiopsida > Polypodiales > Pteridaceae > Ceratopteris > Ceratopteris richardii. The sequence continues at coordinate 169,506,569 of CM035414.1, read as the reverse complement.
ATAGAGTCCAAACGATTCATGTAGGTTTCATGTTATTATGCACCGTCATAGTTTTTTCTTTTGGATAGGGATAACGATAAGAGATACATTGCAAAGATCTATCGGAGATATTTTGTCTTACGAACAAGGAAGAAGCGAACATAATAGATAAATTTTCAAAGATACCCAACTAAAATCGAATGGTAAATATCAATGGACATGATGTGGTCAGGTGTTGAAGATGTGAAGTTCAGATGTTACTCTATTGCATATTGAGATCAAATTATGATAGAGGATCCATGTAATCTAGGAGGTTTAAATACAAAGAAAACAAAACGAAAGAGAAATACAATATCCTTTGAAATCAGAGATGACATTGAAAACCAAACCATGGGATTCTACATGGTTGTTCATCATAATGTTCAATAGTTCTTCACAATCGTCAAGAAAGAGCGCGAAATCTTTATGTTCAAGGGATTGATGATTTATGGGAACAGAAAATACATACTGAAATGATATCACAAACAGTTGATCTCACGTTATAGCCGTACAATAAAGTCTATACATAAGGTTGTTAGCACTGCAATAATGAGAAAACATTTGAAGTTGGCGAGCAATTAAGTGATGAATAAAGAAAAAAATCGTTGGAAGAGAAAACTTAACAGTATGAAGATACTCACATTATTTATAGGAACCTCGCTTTTCTTGCAAATTCGTTAGACTTATCATAGAAAAAAAAAAGGTGACAATAAAATCGAAAGAGATGATAGAGAAAAAGAATGTTTCTAATGTGACTTATCAGACGTAGAGACATCTCATGAGCCAATTGCCAAGACTGAAGATAGAAATTATGTGTTGCATAAGATAATAAGGCGCTTCAGTAGGCTCTCATTAGAAGACATAAGCTCAAAGAACGTAGAATCTATGCGCGTAAAGGAACCACCATCTGAAACGCCGTTTGGTCACTGGAAAGATATGTTATTCGTTAGCAAGTAACCTCCAAACGGTCTTTGGAATTTGTCCCAAAAGAAAGTATGATGCATTGGATCTCCCAAATAAAATTTAAGATAAAACTTTTCCATATCTCGCCATTGGGATGATGCTCTTCGACATAAACTTGATACAACAGGAGTAACTCGGCATTACGGCATGAAAATAGTACAGAGAAATATATACGGCGTTTTCCACAAAAACATAAGAAAGAGATAGATGTTTACAGAGTTGTGCTATCTCACGATCGCTCACTATGGACTTGTGGAGTACTATGACACTTCGGAGGAGGAAATCTCAAAGGAACGGAGCTGCAAGCATCGAAAAACGCAACGCTTCATTGCTGTAGCTTAAACGGAAGAACCGAAGTTCGAGACGGCATTGTGTTGTGAGATGGATTGGTTGCGGAGGAGGCTCAAATTGCGGTGGCGGAGGCTGCGAGAAGTGGAGTTAGAGGAGCGAAGGATGGCGTCAGTGGACTTCTGGTACTTAAATTTGGTGATTGAATCGCCCTTGCGCAGTAGACGGTATAGAAATGCACCCAGCACGCCGCCACAACAGGGAGCCACAATGAAGACCCAGAGGCCATTGTCAAAGTTCCAGGCTGCAATTGCTGGGCCTAATGCCCGCGCTGGATTGACTCCCCCACCCGAAACAGGCCTGTACATCATCGTTTCGAACAGTAGTTATGCACGACTGATTTTATGGGGAACAAAAAAAAATGTAATACTGGATACCGTATGATGCGTGCAATGTTGATTCATCTCTCTCTCTCTCTCTCTCTCTCTCTCTCTCTCTCTCTCTCTCTCTCTCTCTCTCAAACACAGACACACGCACGACGTGTTGGCGATGCACATACCCAATCACTGCAAGGTCAATAGCTATCGCCGTCCCTACAGCCATTCCAGCGAACTCTCCAATCTGTCCAAAAAAGCATTATTTTTTTAATATGCAAACGCACATCTTACGCACTACTTGGCGACACTATCTTCATGCATTTTATGCTTTCGATGCTTCTTTGTCAAGGAGAACAACCTAATACGATTATTACTTTCTTTACTAGTATTGTTAGGACGCACCGCTCTCGCGTCTGTGTAAACAGATGATGCAACGAAAAGGAGCATAAATCCCCCAAGCATTTCGGCAAAAAATGACCGTAGCAAAGATGAATTTGGTGTGACCAGCAGAAAACCGTCTTCGGGAGCGCATAAAAGTTCCACCAAAAACGATGCAAGTGTGCCTCCCACCAAATGGGCGATAACATACATTGGTGCCTGCAAGAGACATCCAGTTATTCAACACATTTCACCTTAGAATACCGGATTGAAGAGAGTTATATCATTATCCTTTCGCCCACAAAAACCAAAATACTTGAACGATTATTTTATATTTATATACTTCTCTTAACTAATAATGAACTGAGAGGGCATATAGATCTACCTTCAAATCTTTCTATGTTTTTGCGTATATGTAGTTTTGACCTAGTACTATATACATTATAAATAGAATGAAATAGACATTTGCACTCCTATATCCAGATATACATAGGCATTTCCTGATGTAGACTTTCAAATGACGTTGATCAGTGTTCATTATTGCTATGAGGTGAATAGACATGAAATGAAAGCTCCTCTATCGTAACAGTTCATTACAAAGCGATTACTTCGAACAAATGAAATTGCAAATGCTAGCTCTGATGATGAATGAGTAAGGATATTATTTGAGAGGACAAAAAAGTTCAAGTTGGGAAGCCACTCGTGTACAATCATGTAAAGAGCACAAAGAAGATTTGACCTTTTTTTTTTTTTTGGTCTCGAAGATTTTCTTTTATCGTCGAGATGGAAATGGCACATCGAAGATCTACTCGTATAGCTTCTTTTCTCGTGCCCTACCAATCACGTGTAGAGGAAGAACCTCCGTATTCAATATTTAACGACGACATGTCTTGAAGATGAGCTCTTTTGCAGATTATTCAAACCAATCTTCGAGGAGCATCCATAAAGTTTATGCCTTCTACGTCCTTCATTCGCACATAATGACAAGACCGATGTGATAAATTAGTACTGATCATCGAATGGTCTTTTTCTCCACATTCTTCCTTTTTCTAGGGAGGCGCTTAACATTTAGTGAGCTCCAAAACTTTGATATGTTCTTTCATTCAGAAGTAACTTTTGCATGTTGACATGTGCACTTTTCCCCTATTCTCTTTGCATCTCGTATTGAACCCGTTCTCACTAAGAGAAGTGGCTAAATGCTTAACGTCCAAAATTTTCCCTTGTAAGCCGAAATTGAACTCCCGTCCTATAAGCAGTTTTAACCCCTGCCAGGAGTTCACTAAAACATTTTTCAAATAATTCCCTTTTCATGCGTTTCCGAATACATATGCCACTAGAGAAATATAAATTGGGGCTTCTTTTTTGGTTTTTCTTTCTATAGTCGATAAGATCATCAAGAGGCTTCGTAGCATTCTTTATTACTCTTTCACATTGTTGTACATGAAACTGTAATTCTCTACAAAAGATAAGGATTGAGGAAAACTAAAAAATGAAATCGAAATTAATCCAAGATTTGATTTCAAGGGTTTGCCTTGATGTTCATGAGAACAGTATTCATTTTCGAAAGTATTCTTGAACATTCAAAGAATATGCGTATTTACCTCGCGAATTACTATCCAAAGTTTAGATTTGATGAGAGGGATTATCTTAATTTGAATTTCTGCTCGTTTAAATTATGGAAAAAGTTGTTACATATCAATGGAATGGTATCGTCTTCCTACATATGTTTCCAATGCAATAATGATAAATTCAAATCGTTTAAATTATGGAAAAAGTTGATACATATCAATGGAATGGTATCGTCTTCCTACATGTATGTTTCCAATGCAATAATGAAAAATATGGAAATAAAAGTAGATAAATCCCAATAAGGAAAGAATCCGATCATCAAAATCCCTAGAACACAAATAACAACATCAATTTTTTTAAATGAAGTTCTCCTTCAGCCCTAATCTTCCCGAAATTGGCTAGATTCAATTGAGAGTACAAGTAAAGGTGGGCTAATCATAATGGAACCTTGTTACCTATTCTGAACCACAATGCTATCTATTCTCACCCACAAGACTTAGATAACTCTTGTACTTGTTCGTCCCAAAAGTGACAAAGATTAAGCACCTACTTTCGTATACATCTGTAGTTTCTCCCGTTGTTTTGTTCCAACTTATAGACTGTAGCTATTTGTGATTTATTCAACAAACAAGTCTAGAAATGTCTCATCACAAGAGATTGGCACATGCACTTGATAATTCCGATGTAAACAATAAAACCTTAAAGGATCGAGCTCTTAAAAATTTAAGACCAGAGTAATTTTTGTTTCTCAGACTTCTGTAGCAGAAAAACATAGGATATTATGCCAATATGTACTGATATTGTGAATAAATGGTTTATACAAACAAGCTGGAGTATATAAAAGAAATGTTGAAAAGATTGCGATTGAACTACGTCATCAGTTCATTCGACAACCTTAAATTATATCCTATAATCAAATTGTGCACATTCAAAACTCGATTTATACGCGAACGATGAAATTAAAATTCTTTGTTTATTGTGTATAAACAATTTTCACGCACCATGATAAATTACCTCCTCATACACTCAAAAAGAAATCGAAAAGGGAGCCGAAAGTCCAGTTTTCTGAAAGCGTTCCACAATCGTAATTATATTCGAACTTCTTTGTCTATAATTCATAGAACCCAGAATATTCTCACCAAACATTACAAAAATATTAGTACCTTCATAAGAATCCACAATGTTCTCATCTATTTCTAGACCTTCGAGAACCTTGAAAGAATATCTAATGACTGTTTTCTTGATCATATGGTCTCTGATTTATCATCGTGAGAGTCTTACAAGCCTTTGCTATAATTGATGTAAGTTTGACGCAAGTTATGAGACTATAAAAGGCAGATAAGACAAGCGCAATAGTTGAGATTAAAGTGAAAATCGTTAAGTTATGTTTTTCTTCATAGATTATATGGCATTTAAGGGTGCGACGTGCACAAACAGTGTAAAAGAAAAAAAATTATCTTCTTTATTCTTCAATAAATTGAGCTAGATAAAACTCAGTGATTACGAATTCGGTTATACTTTCTGTACATATACGAATAGGTTAAATTATATTGAATGACATTAGTATATAAAAGCCAAAAGTAATAATAATTTGTTTTCTCAAGTTGGTATGAAGAAGAAGCTCGAGGTGGAAAGAACCCTTTTTTTCCCACATTATGTTTTTTTTTTTCAACACAACAATGTTTCTTCGGTTTTAGCATTGACCTTCAATCGGTAGAAGGTTTCAAATAAAAGATTTTCATATATCAGACGTAAGCACTAGAAAATACACAAGAAAAGGAGCAGATGCACACATAATCAAGAGCCCTTAATCTTGATTGAAATATAATGACTGGTTTATTTAGGAATGCGAATGTGAAGGGGTGGAAACTTTGTTGACCATAACTGAGGCAACTTATAGTAGAGTGTTTTACATGATGTAGCGGATAGAATCATCTCGACAGATCCTGAGGTACCGTCTATTCGTAGCGTTCGCATTGAAATTATCTACCAAGTTGATGTAAGAGTTTATAATGTTTATTATGATGAGCTCTGTATCCAAGGGTTCAGATGCCTTCCCACCTTTCGTGAGATTCATGTCAGTCCAAATGCGTACATCAAGAAATAGATATAATAATAATAAAAACTTCCTTCTTTGCTACAATGACGTTAACTCTTCAATCCCCATCCATTCATGCATGTGAGAATTAACAGTGTGTGCGCTTTAAATTAACAAAAAGGAAACGTACAAGAGCATAAGGAAGATACAAACAAAGTTTATAACCTTTTCGTCTCCCTTATGTAAAGCCCAGTTGCTCTCAAAGAAGAACACTCTATGATGTCTGAAAGGAGGGGATAGGAGACTCGTAAGCAAGATTCAATTTTGAATAAGTACGCGAACTCGTTGGTGAATTTTTGAATCTCACAACATACTGTACATAAAACCTAATAATAGGTTCAAGAAATCTCCGTTGTCATTTATGAAATTATATAAACAAAACATATTAAATAGCCATTAAGTTCTATATTTTATTGCTAGGTTAACGAAATGTTGTAGACCTTCTTCTAACCGTCCAATAAGAAGCAATATTAGAAATGGCATTGTTCTATTTCCGTATTTTTAATAAAGCTAATTTCATATTGGTAAAATTCCTTTTGGTCTGTAAATTATAAGCTCTTACAAATGTGCCAACGTGAACAACATTGACAGGAACTACGTTACTATCACGAAATTCATTTTATAAACTGTCACGTAAATCATTCTATAATCACGTAATATACCGAAATGCTTTTTAGCCATTCACTTTGGAATGAGAATATTACGGAAAATCATGTCGATCTTCTTTTGAATCCCTAACTCGTGTGTATATGTATACGTATAAAAGAGTTCGATCTTTCCACTTACTCTTCTTATAGCTTTCAAATTTGAAATAAACAAATGCACGCATCAAGCATGTTTTTTATAGTCAAGATCAGGATCAAGGGTTCACATAGAGCAGATCGACAAGTCTTCAACCTTTCGTCCAGTTGAAATGAACATGTTATCACTAAAACCCCCAACAAATTCTTAATTCGTACAAATATAGATTGTATTAGGAGAAGCGTTTACCAGCCGGAGAGGGAAGTGATTGACCGCCGTTTGAGCAACGGTGACCGTGGGGTTGATGTGGGATCCTGAGACATGTCCGATGGAAAAGATCGACACCATGACCGCAAGCCCCCCCAACAGAGAGGTGGCCAGGGATGTTGCCGCTCCGTAACCAGAGAAGTTAACGCTGACAGCGCAAACAGTGAAAACCACAAGGAAGCTGGCCATGGTCTCTCCTGCAAACTACAGGGGAAATAAACTATCATAACGTTACTGCTGCTGACAAAAAAATTTCCTAGATCCTTCTGTGAGGAATGGGTTGACCCTGGATACGAGTGGGACGGAAACTACTCACCTTCCTCAAAAGCTCTACGATGCTGGCAAGAGGTGACTCCTCGTCTTGAGAAACAATCTGATCTTTTGATGTTTTGTCGGCAGGAAGCAGTTGCTCCGTCAAGCTGTTGGCCACCTCTGAAGATATATTATAACTGTTGAATTCTGGAGTGGAGTTCGCCATGACCTAAGAATGTCCTCCCAGCCTAGAAGGAATAGACGGAAAAGAAGAATTACTGAGAGGGATGGGATCTGATTAGTGGCTCTCTAATTGACCTACAATTAAATTAAGCAAGGATTGCCTGCAGATCTGTGAGAATTAATGTCGCATTGCGACAATCTATCTCCGCCACCTTAAACCTAGTATCTACAGGAGATTTAAATGCTGCAGAACGGCACAAAGAGAGAGGGATTGCACAAGCGACCAGCCCTTCTTTATAAAGGAGGTGTCAGGTGCAGTGTGTGTGTTTTTGTGTATGTGTGTGCGTGTGTGTGTGTGTGTGTGTGTGAGAGAGAGAGAGAGAGAGAGAGAGAGAGAGAGAGAGAGAGAGAGGGGTATCGTTGTCTGCCTGCGGCGCCTTGTGTCTACTTGACCTCTGACAACCCGGACACCGGGTCTCTAAGTTGTCATGGTGGAAAAGGCGCTGCATACTGAAAGGGTACTATCTCATGTTTGCCTTCCTCTTCTCTTGTTCTTTCCGTTCGACGAAATTATTTGAGCTCTAGAGTTCTCTCGTACAATATGAAATCGGGGCACGATAACATCTAAGGGTGGAGTAACTTAGAATTCAGATCTCAATATGTGCAATGTGTGTTCAATGTGTGCATTGTCGACAAGAGATTCAAGGTATTGAGAAGCTATTTCAAATGCCTTTCACCTATTTTATCCCTCCATAATTTTGTATGAGGATGTGTAGAAGATAAAATCAAATAAATTCTAATTTTAAAACCGAGAAATATCATGTTGGATTTCAAGGATTGCAAAAGCACCCAAACAAGAGGAGGAAGTAGAAGAAGCTTGGACCACAACACTAAGTGTATTACCAAATGAATGTACAAGATAAGTAGCTCATTACGATCATAGGCATATATACAAGCTGAGCAAAAAAACTCTTGAAGAGGGAGAAGAGTGCCCCGATGGTCCCAAATGTGTTCACACACATCACTACTGAAATATATCAACAAATTCCCCCTAGAAGTGATGCGATGAATAAGGAGTTGGTATTCATGTATAAGGAAGTTCAAAGCTATGTTGAATGAAATCAAGCCACAAAGGAAGTAATCCAAAGCTTTGCAAAAAATTTAGAGCTTCTCCAAATGCATAGCCTTGTGAAAAGGTCTACAACATTATCTTGTGTCATCACATAAGCCAAAAACATCTCTCGAGTCGAGAGTCTCTCACCGACATAATGATAGTGCACATCAGTCTCTCACTAACATAATGATAGTGCACCTCAAAAACATATCTCGAGTCGTGAGTCTCTCACTGACATAATGATAGTGGAACAGAGGGTTCCTTCCAACTACCAATGCACTCTGACTATCAGTAAAGATGGTGGTGGCAGAAGGCTAACGAATACCCAAATCAGTCAAAAGGTGTTTGAACCAAAGACATAATAGTAGTTGTGAAAGTTGCCCTATAGTCAACCTCATGACTAGAAATGGCCACATTAGGCTGCTTCTTGCTCAATCAAGATATGCATGAGCTACCAAGAACGAAGCAAAAATCAGACGTAAGGGTCATAGCAGTGAACCTCGAAGTAAGATAAAACCATTTATATTTGGTGAATTATCACCCCCTTGGGATAAAACAACCCAAGTACCTGGGTACCTTTCAAGTAGTGAAAGATCCACTTAAGTGCATATCAATTATTGACACCTTAGCTATGCATAAACCTACTCATATGAGAGAGAACAAGTTGAATATCAAGTCAGATTATGCATAAGAAAAATTAAGGTTACAGATTTCGACATAAAGAATCAACTTCCATTGGCTTGTCTTAAGAGATTCTATATACATGTACAAAATCTTGTGCTTTGTACATTGTGAGTCAAGTGGGGAAAAAAATAATTCTAGGCATATACCAAGACCTTACCTAGAGAGGAATCTAATCATCAAGAAACCTAGTAGCAAATTCTTTGGTACAAGTTTAAATGTTCTTTGTGAATCTTCATCTTTAATTCAAGTAAGAGATAGAAATATTGGTTGTGCATGATTATTCAAATGTCCAACTTTATTATTTTAAGATCAAGCATCACACTAGAATGAAAACAAACCACTAGTGCACAAAGACACAGTAGTAAAGAACAAGCTAAGAGTTTCATCGATAATAAAGCTTTGATGAAAGAGAGCGCGATGTCATCTAACCTTATACCTCAATCTCTCTTTGATACCCTAAGGGAGTTTGATAATGAGGTAGAGAACATATCTTTCTCGATGAATGTGGATAAACTCTAGAAAGATCTAAGCTAATTCTTTCCAAAACTAAGGGAGAGTATGAAAAAAGTTTGACCTATGACAAAACAATGGGCATGGATCACATTTTTCCAAAGATTCATGGGGCCATTTCCTCATAAAGATCAAGAATTCATATGCCAAAGTGACTTTGAGTCACCCCCTACTTGTAAAGCATTAGGGCAAAAAATGAACCTTGCATGGGCCCTATAAGGATCCCTGACTTTTAGGGATTAAGCTTAATTATGTTCTTGTGTAAGGGGATAAAGTGCATTTAATAGGGTACTTTTTAGTAGGCTAGATTAGGCTTTTTTTTTAGGCTTTAATAGGCCTCTCTCTTTCTTCGTCTAGAGAGAGAACAAGAGAATCTACTTTCCACATCATCAAACTCGTGCATGTATTTGACTAAAAAAATGATTTTTTTTAAATCTCATTTTTAGTGTATATTAAAAAGGGCTCATTTTTTAATATATATATCAGAAGTCACTTTTTTGGGTCCATTTTTTAAAGATTCTTTTAGAAAAAGTATAATTTTCAAGCTCCCTCCAAAAGTAAGTGCCACATCATCAAATCCATGACTATGCTTCCCCCAAAAAATGACTTTTTTCAAATTTCATCATTTTCAACCATATAGAGTGGAAAAATACACTTTAACCTTTATACATATAAGAAAACACATTTTCTGAGCAGAACATATGATTTAGAGTCCCTTCCAATCAATTTTCCACTTTGTTTTTTATATTCTTGGTCATTAGCAAAGATGATGTTGACATGCATTACAAACTTCACAGTAGAACATCCTCATGCTCCTACATCAAGAAGTATCCATGTTCATGTGCCTAGAGAGTTTGCTCCAAATACACAATGCAACAATGATGGCAATTCTCAAAATGAACGTTGTGCAACTCGAGAAAAAAGTACTGATCTTTGGATTCATGGTTCACTATATCCTCTTGATCCAATATCTTCTTACCATCCATCATTCCATAGCCTCTCAACTTTATTTCAGTTGTTGGTGAAGTTGGACTATTAGGTTACTACAAGCGATTATTTACACATTCACATGCTATAGCTAAGTATTGGTTCCAACAATATCAACCCCATCATATGAGGGTGGTCACTTTAGAAAGCACAATCATATCTTTACAAAAATAACTTGCAGATTTTGAACAGGATATGGAAGCAAAGGAAAGCACAATTTCAAAGCCAATCTCCAAGAACTGAAAGAGACTCCACCTGGTATGAGATATAGGAAAAGAGCATTGTCATCCTTTGAAGCTCTTTTAATAGGTGGCGGAGCAAGCAAAGGACGTATATATGCAACAAGGTGAGAGTTTAGTTTACTTTTATATGTTTTAATGAAGATTTGTAATGGAATCTTTCATTGTGTAGGTCAATTATTCAAGACATAAGTGTTTCATCAACAACATAAGACCAATTCAAGTTGATGAATAGTTGTATAAACATCAAAGAAATCACTTCTGCTATAGACACAACCATAGGAAAGTGTATTAGAGTTGTTGTTGAAGCTGAGTTTTCAGAGAAGTTTAAAAACCTTATCAAAGTGAAAGATGTGTAGGCAATATGTGATGAAGCGGGCATCAATAGAAATGGGTATACTGCAATGTACACCCGTTTGAGGCAAGCATTACAAGCACGAGGTATTTCTCAAAATATATTTCCATGCCCATGTAAAGTGTCTATAAAAAAAACTTCTAATGATGATATGACTCGTACTATTGGACAATATTTATTCATAGAAGACACTATGGCTACCTCTCTTTATCATCCAAATATTCCCAAGAAGCAATCAAAGATCCTATCTACACAAGGATTTACTTACACTAAGTTCAATAATATATTTGTGGATCTCCAGAAGCTTCAACAAGAAATGGTTAACTTTTATAGTTCAACAATCAAAGTTACCCCTACTACATTTTATTTGGTGTTGAATTTTTATTGCATTCAAGTGTCATATTAAGGTAATGTTTCCTCTTTTGTGCAGACTATAATGATAAGTTAAAGTTCATACTAAAGCTTGATGAATTCCAAATCATAAAGGGTCGATGATTGGAAAGGTTGAGTGAGATGCTAATGAATGAAGTTATGGACTATGCAATGAGTGATGAAACTTAAGGATCCACTTCCCATTTTTCTTATGGTGTGCAATTAGAGATATATATTAGGTGGTTAGGTTCTATAGAAGTTCCCAAAGAAACAAACAATGTTATTTCGTGGATTTTTAATAGAACTCCATGGATTATAGAAGTAATCTCTTCTCAAATACATGGTTAAAAGCCTTTTGTAGATGATATAGGTGATTTTCAGGTAGAATGGCATTTGGGTGGAGACCTTAAGAGTATAAAATGCATGTTAGGTTGTAAACAAGGAGCATTTTCTCTCTATCCTTGCCCATATTGTACACAAGGCTACAAAGGATGTAAGAGACAGTCTAAACCTGCAAGGGCCCAATTTTATAAGAACCGACTCGTGATAAAATAAGTAATGATTGGAATCCCATTATTCCATTTCCATTAGTCAATGTTCACTTTTGTACTTTGCATTCATGAGGATCTTTGATAGACTTTTGAGCTCCATGTTGAATGTGCATTTGCAATGAAACCACTAGAGAGGTCTACAATAGCAATCCAAAAAATAGAAGATCTTTTGAATTCTATTGGTTGTCATGGTGGCCATGTATCTTTAGTTGTTGAGACGTATGGTGAGTCTAAAGAGATTTTACAACAAGTTTCAATGACTGGGAAGAAGGCAATACATTTCTTTAAAAGAGATGTGAATAGTCAAGATGATGGGAAATGGGAGCTTTGGAAGGAACTCTGTTTGATTACGATAGACAATGATAGTCAAGTTGATCTCATATTGAGAAATTTGCAAATATTGAATGATTAATTGAAAATTTCATTAGAGAATTCTGAGAGTAGGATTCCACCTACTCTTGGATCCACAACTTCAAACAATTGAATGTTGAGATAGTGTGAGTGGTCTCGAGATAGTTCAAACAATAGATATCAAGATATCCTCCTCAAGAGTTACCCTCCAAAAGATGGTATCACTATTCATTGATGGCCTAAGTAGTAGTGGGGTGCAAAGGTTATAGTTCATAAGTCTACCATCCATTCTGGATGAATGTATATAAAAATATATTGATTTGCAAGAAAACCTAGCTCCAAAGCAAGATGCAGTTGCTAGTGTTCACGCAGAGCTATCCTTGGATGATCTAGTGGAAAATTTGGCTACGAAATTGAATCTCCACATACGGTATGAAAGAATGAGGTTTAATCAAAATAGATGCTTCCAATACTGTGGTGGTGAACATTCTTTTACCTTTTGTCCAAGACAAACAAGGGTATAGAGCTTCTCAAACATAGCATAATAATTCTTTATGTGTGATAAAGAGGTTAAAAAACTAACCACACCACTATATATTATTACTACAATTGTCAAGTTGTTCATCAACCTTAAACAAATCAAAGGTCATAAACATATCAAAATCCACAACAACTTCACCTTAATAAGACTTTGTTTCATCCAGGAATGAAAACAAATTAACCATACAAACCACAAGTACAAAGGCCATATTAGAATAGGGAAATCTCATGTGCAAAATAAAGTCCCATTTTGCACAAGGGCCATAGCCTCATTATGATCAATTTGGGAAAAACCCACCACATCTAGTGCTAGGCCAACAAACTTCTCAACTAGACCAAGTCATTCCACTTAAATACATGATGGAAGAAAACCCTAAAGGAGCACTGGTTGTTGTTGAATCGTCAATAGATTCAAGACAATGAAGGTATTTTTTACAATGGTTATAAGAACTTCAATAAGGAACAATTCGATCATAATCTATGAGAAAAGCCCTCTACAGAGTCAAGGACAAGAGACTTACGTTTACAATGAAGGGTGTGTGGTTTGTTTCTCCAACACAACAAGTGTCAAATTATTGAGGTCCATCACAAAGCCTACCAATTCCTTAGGGCACATGCCATAAGTGCAATGCAATCCCTTTTGTTGTAAATTCTACAACATTGCCAAAGGAATAATTTACGAAGTAGGTGATTTCAAATATCTAAGCTAGCTTGAAAGAGAGCTCAAGCAAATAAACTAACTAACAAGGAAAGCTAGTAAGACCACCTCCATTAAGAGAGAGCATGTATCAACACATCAAATGCCACCCATGTATATACCTCTAGACCAAGGGGTTGCATGTTCCTGGCCTTGTCCAAATATCCAACCAAGTGCCCCTCATGTGGACAACATCCCAAGGTTCATCACATGCCTTCTAAATCAAATGAGTATTCTTTTCTCACATACACCTAGGTTGGCCCTTAGAGAATTCTCCCTCCACTAACGTTCCCACACCTTAGGATAGATCGAGCCTAAGGTTCACAACCATTCAATCGAGAGCTTTTATGAATAAATATCCCACGGGTTGAAACCAAGGGTGCAATATTCCAAAGGATTAAGCATGTGCCAAGCATAAATCAAGGGCTAAACCAAGGCTTACATACATCATATTTGAACCTTAAGAATCCATATATTTAGCTTTATGTACCCATGACTTATACAACATTCTTTTTTCCCTAAACATAGAAAATATGTAGATATATAATATGTGGAGTATTCCCCCAATGCACCATGATCTATACTTAGAGCACGGTCATGTCTTTCTTTAGATTCATCTCCCAAAATGAGATCCTTTCTCATTTCAAAGGAGAGGAATAAAAAATACTTGTCTTTCCCTCAATCCAGTTGTACTTACATGCATGCCTTGTTCCTTTGAGCTAGTGGAATGGATGTATTTCTCTCCTGATCTTATTGTAATTGTTTCCATTTTTTGCTTTCATAAACATCAATATCTATAAATTCTACATTTACGTACATCTTGTACCTTCTTGGAAATGTAAAACTCTAGAATTAAGTAATAGATGTCCTACCTCTATCTTGAAAGGTTTAAAAACTAGATTCATCTTCCACTTTCAATAAAAGGGAGAGGAATCTTTGGATGTTATTTACTTGATTTACTCTTCCAAAGTCCCTTACAAATACAAATGTATTTTATTTGTGTTTGATAGGGCTTAAAAAAAGGAATGAACTTAGAAAAGTGGTTCTATTGAGTCCCTACCAAAACATGCTCAATAAAATGAGGAGAAATACAATCTTTTCATTTCCTTGGCAAGTTAGGTGGATGTATATCAATCATCCAACATATGCTGAAACATAACTGATAGATAATACACCCAATTTTGAAAGTTCATCTCTTACTAGTAGACCCTTGTCTAGATCTTGCTTGATTTTCCTTCGATTAACCCTTGAACATTTCCTTGTTCATGCATGGTTAAATCCTTCCAGAAAATATTTTTTCTTCAAGACTTCATCGGTCCAAACACTAAAATTACATCTTTAGGAATTCAAATTACTTGGTAGACCATTAATCTAGGTCTCTACCCAAGTTCCTTGTTTATCTTATCTTAGCATGTTCTTCCAAGGAGCACTAGTACTTAACTATCTTGAACCATCTTTGGTTCATACCATAAATAATTAATTATACTAACCTCAAAGGTGATCAATGCCTTGTGAAGAGGAATAAACCATTTCTTACTTAACCAATTCCTTCGAATACTTAGAGCAACTAAGGAAAAATACTTATAAATCCATCAAGATACCTTCTTACTTTTGTCTATTGAATGGAGTTAAGTAATTCAATGTTTTTGTTTCAAAGCCTTGCAAGTAAAAAAAACATGTTTCTTGGCACCATACTGTTAGTAAACATTCTTGAATCACTTGTTCTCATCATCCAAAGATTAAAAGAACTACGTGAATAGGTTTGACTTTTAACAAGCCCCTCACTTTTGGATTTTGACTAACAAAACTCCCTAAAATTCTTGTTCTCTTATTTACCCAAACCAACTTATACAATATAAAATTGAGTATGCATTGTATATGAAAGAATACATCTTCTTTAAGAGGACAAAGGATAGCCTCATTTCAAGATAATTTCTTTTTGTTCCATTTAGCATCTCTTGAATACAACCAAAGTGTATTCCATTAGTTCAAATAGGTACATATTTTTACCTTTTTATGAACCTATGAGCTTATTCTTCATGGCCATTTAATGATTATCCCAATGTTTCCTATTGGATGGGAGTCTACTTCGTACATGGTTATCATAGAAAGTTCTCAAAGGGAGTGAGTTCCCATTGTTCATACTAGTGAGTTCCCTTTATCTTTCCACCTTCTTTGTCTTCTCAATGCTCTCTAATCATTTTCTATGATCTTGAATTCCATATTGGAATTCGTTGGTATCATATGCATATGATAGAAGCCTAAGGTGTTTAACTCTCAATTCAATATATATTAAATCTTTCTTTGGTCAACCATTAGCCTTTCTTTGGCATGATTTTCATACCATAATAGGTTTGATTCCTTTGACTAGTCTAAGACATTTGGCTTTCTCGAATTCCTATAGTGAAGTTTAATTTGAGATAACAACACGTTTGTTATCCTTTAGATCCCTTCTTTATATTTAATATTTACCCATGGGATTTTCTTGAGATCTTTAACTCATACTTTCATGAGTCATATCTTTCATACTTTCCAACCAATATTGTTGATTAACCTTATCCATTCTCATGTATCTTATTATGAATATGCTTCAAGTCCTTAACTAGCTTATCTTTTGATTATTTCCAGTCATCTTTACATAACTTAAACTTGAGTACTCCATGATAGATCTTGGTCTACTTGAGTACTTGTCATGCAAGTTTGGTAGATGAAAGAAGGTATTTTCCTATCCTAAAAGAAGTAATTCTATGATCTTCTTTTAATGTATAACATGGAATACTTTCATTCAGTATCTACATCACTTTATCCAAACATCAAGCTCATATTGGAGGAATCCTCTTCACATGTGGATGTGCATTCCCATCGATAGTTAGTTGGCTCTTCACTTTACCTTGCCAACATGAGACCGAATATTTCCTATGTAGTTGGCATTCTTAGTCACTTTTCACATCAACCTCGTCAGACACATTGGGATGCCACTCAAAGAGAATACTTTGATACCTTTCCCTCACCCAACAACATGGCCTTGGTACAAAGGGGGCATTGAACTTGCAAAATATTCATATTTAGATTGGAATAGTGATCTGGATTATCGATGATCTACTTCTCGATACATATTCTGGCTTAGCTCAAGGCCTATCTCTTGAAAAGTAAAAAGTAGCCTATAGTTGCTCGCTCATTGAGGGAGGCCGAGTATAGAGCATTCAGATTTGCAACATGTGAGGCCATCTCACTTCAATGTTTATTATCGAACATTAGTATTTTGCAAGATACTCCAACATGAATCCACAGTGAGAGCCATTCAACCTTGGCAATTACCAAGAATAGAGTGTTCCATCCTCAGATGAAGCACATCAAGATCCAATACCCTTTCATCCATGAGAAGCTCATATTAGAGGATATTACTCTACAGTATTGTACTTTTGAGGAGAACATGGTGGACATGTTCAAGAAGGCTTTACCTCTAGTTGTGCTTCAATGCTTGGGGGACCTCTACAACATTTAGCGGCTTCAAAACGGATTCTCAACGGGCGTGTTCTTCCACTTCATTTCCCTTTGTATCCATATGTTTTTCCATTTTGTCCTAGAGGCACTCCATTTCATATTATTTTAGTTGTGTCTCATTTTATTTGTGTAGCTTGTCATTTGCTTCTATAATTTTCTCCTTCAAGGGGAATTATCCCACATATGAGAGAGGCTCCTCCAACTCTATATAAGGAGGTTTGTCCTCACTTTGTATATGATTAGAAGCCTGTAGAGCCTTCTTCATGCTCTTGGAAAGATCATTTCTAATCCATGTGAGTTTACCCATTTCTTGATCTACTCACTTTGATTCTCTCACACTCTTTCATTTTGTGAGTTCACTATTCTTGTCATTTTGCTTCGCACATGTACTCTCTACAAATCCTTATTATCTTCTTACTATCTTTAGCATGAAAAATAGTATGGATATCTAATCTTGAGAGGTGTTCTCCGTATAAATAAATGAATGGGTGGCTTATGAATTATACTAATCAAAAGCTAGAAAACTTGACCCTTTTGCATAAGTTTTTATTCCACTACCTCACTCATTCTTCTATCCTCCTTTGATGAAACAATTCCTATTTTTTTATTAGATTGGTCACATCCACATCGTCATCACTATTACCACTCCAGCTATCACATTCCCTATGTAAATATGGATTCTTCTCACATACAATGTTATTATTTATTTTGTTTTAAGTGATTTATTAAAAAGTTAAGACTATAAGAATATTTTTCCTCAAAGTAAATTCTTATGTTATTCCATAATAAAAATTCCTGCCCTTGGATTGAACATAGTTATCCTCTACATTGCAAGGAATTGAGGATGATAAGATTTGGCATGAAGGTAATCATATACACATACACACACACACAAACACACACACATACATACACACACACACACACACACACACACACACACACACACATATATATATATATATATATATATATATATATATATATATATATATATATATATATATATATATATATATATATATATATATATATATATATATATATATATATATATATATGTGTGTGTGTGTGTGTGTGTGTGTATGTATGTGTGTGTATATATACACACATGTCACATATACATACACACATATACATGTTTTAGTTTTAGGCTTGGGGTTTTAGGATTAGAGTTTTTGGCTTTTACATACATACACACATATACACATGTACACACATATACATAGATACACACATTCACATATATATACAAATGCATACAGACATACACACATATACATGTTTTAGGTCTAGATCTTTAGGATTAGGGTTTTAGGGTTCTTACATACATAAAAATATGCATACACACATACACACATATGCATACACACATACACATACATATAGACATGCATACATGCACATACACATACACACATGTCATGTATACATACACACATATACATGTTGTGGGTTCAGGTTTTAAGATTAGCGTTTTTGGCTTTTACATACATACACACATGCATATAAACATACACATTTATATACACATGCATACATACATCCACACATATACATGTTTTAGGTCTAGGTCTTTAGGATTAGGGTTTTAGGGTTTTTGCATACATACACATATGCATACACATATACACACATACACACATATACACATACACATGTATGCATACACAACATCACATATGCATACACACATACACACAAATACATGTTTTAGGATTAGGGTTTTAAGATTAGGGTTTTAGGATTAGGGTTTTTGTCTTTTACATACATACACACATGCATACACACATATACACACGTATACACATAAACATATATATACACAGGCATACACACATATACATGTTTTAGGTCTAGGTCTTTAGGATTAGGGTTTTTACATGCATACACACATATATAGATACACACATATGCATACATACATATACACATACACATATATATACACATGCATACATGCACATACACATACACATACATACAGACATCACATATACATACACACATACGCACATATACATGTTTTAGGGTTAGGGTTTTATGATTAGGCTTTTTGGCTTTTACACACATACACACATATACACATATATACATACACATATATATACACATGCATACACACATATACATGTTTTAGGTCTAGGTCTTTAGGATTAGGGTTTTAAGGTTTTTACATACATAAACATGCATACACACATATACACATACACACGCGTCACATATACATACACACATATACACACATATAAACATACACACACACACACACACACACACACACACACATATATATATATATATATATATATATATATATATATATATATATATATATATATATATATATATATATATATATATATATATATATATATATATATATATATATATATATATATATATATATATATATACACACACACACATGCATGCAGACATATACATGTTCTATGTCTAGGTCTTTTGGATTAGGGTTGTCTCAATTCATAAATGTGCTTTGTTGCAAGACTATAGATATAGATGTTTTGATTCCTCTAGGCATGTGTACGGTAGTGGTGCCACAACTTTTTATTCGGCTCGAATATGGTATTAGTGCACCACAATTATTTATTTGGTTCATATTCAACAATGGTTTGCCACATTTTGTATTTGCCTCATATATGGCAGTGGTTTGCCGCACTTTTATACATGGTTCATTTATGGAATATATATATCTCTTTTGTGCATGGCTCATTTATGGAATATCTCTTTTGTACATGGTTCATGGTTCATTCTACTCCTACATATCTCTTTTACATTCCATAATGTGTTTTGCTTTATCAAATCATGTTTTGGTTGTCGGTCATCTAAACCCTAATTGGCAACCACTAGAGTACATGTAGTTTCATTTGCTACACAATAGCATTGTCATGTTGCTATAGCAAGAGACAACACACTGTGCTCAAAAACAAATTTTGTAGATATGGTCATTAGTATAGGTACCGGTATGAGTGTCCGTATATGGGCACCCATACTAATGCTTATACCAGCATTATTGTACTGATGTTTATACGGATGCTTATACCAATGCTGGGGCTAAATAGACCCCATGTATTTGCACCAGTATACGACCCAGTATACCCCTCATATGTTGTAGTGTCTCTCTTCCATATCGTTGCTTCTCGATGTAGCAAGGAGACATCCAATAGCTCTCTGATAAATATATCCTTTTTCTATATTATTTCTAGACTAAAAGGTCAAGAAATAGGATGTTCTTTGCCTTTCTCTCTTTCCTTTCGGTCCATAAAACTCTAATTTCAAGACAAATGATCTTGATATTCGAAGTATTAGAGATTATTTCTAGCTACAATAAATTTATCATCGAACAGTTCATAAGAATTGATCTAAAACCAACGAAAACCACAAAGTCTCAAATACAATTTGCTTAAACACATCGTATTTTGAAGGAGACAATCAATTTATTAGCCAAGGAGAAATAACAAAATGCATTTTCTAGTACGATATCTGGATAGTTATTTATTACAAAGTACCAACTTCAATAACGGTTGCCTGCTCTTTAGCCCTTTGGAATGCGATAACAAGTGAGGTCTTCTAGAAGAATTGAAGAGAGTGTTGCTCTGCGAACTTTGCTAGGCCACATTAAAAATCATCTATTGAGTTCTCGCTGGACATTTTGGCTAGAACAATAAGAAATACTAAGAAATGCGCAACCTTCAAGCACCATAGAGTCTTTATTTTAAAGAGCAACAAGCTGAAAAGTAAATGGCTACTCCATGAAGGTGAGCAAGCCATCAGTAAGCTTCTTAGTTATTTCTAGTACTCGGCCAAAAGATTTTATACTCGGCCAAAAGATTTTATTTCTATGACTTTTGAAATTAAAAATGATACCCTTCTTCTCATCATATGGATTTTCGTTAGAAGTATAGTTTAGTTTTGTCTGATTGTATTCCCAATGTAACTAGTAAGTCTTACCATAATGAAAGCGAACTATGTCTTGGTTATACATTTTGCGTACAATTCACAAGGTCTCATTGCATATGATTTTCTATCGTTATCTTGTTCCCAATTCAAGGAGTTGATTTTTTTTCCACATCATGTTTGAAGGTTAATGAAATTAATCGATAAAAGGGCCATTGTTCTCGTATGACGTCTTTGAATTAAACTATTTAGATTGCAATTACAGTTTTTTTGATGGATAGGATACTATTCGTTTGATGATTAGTTTTGTTTTTTTTATTTTTTCTTCTTGATTTAGGATCAATATGGTTTTTTTTTTTCTAATGAAATCATACCTCAACATTGAAAGAAATGCCACTCATTAATAAAACCACACGTACTTACATCATAGAAAATATGTTTATGTATATTATGGATGCTTAAAATATATTAGGAATTATCAATAGTTTTTTATTAAAACTTTCTATCCATTGTATCATGGAAGGGTTCTTAAATTATACGGGATATGTTTTTTCCCTTCAAGTACAAGAGAAATTGTCTCGAATTGATCCTTGCCATTAGCTCCAGGATTGAAGCCTTAAATCGTTTCAATTAAATTCTAGCATTGAACATTTTGAAATATGATCATTTTCTAGAAATTTTTAGACCGTTCTTGATTTTTAACGTTTACTTGTTTCCAATGCGATTTGTAAAAACACAATTCATGTTTAGGAATTTGTTTAAACCAATGAATATTACACCTTGAATAGTGATAATAAAGAGTCCTAGACATGCTCTAAGTTATGTGCACATTGTAAAGGGCATTAGAGCCAATATCTTTGCATCTTGATTTTTTACGTATGACTATGCATAAATTATTATACAATATTTATAATCACCCTAATAAGTATTTATCACTTTGTGATGTGATGAATGGGTCTGCATGGAAGAGTTGCCTAGATGAGCTTCGATCCTATCGTGAGTTTTGGGGGATCGCTAGATCTGTATTCTGAATCTGGATGAGTATAGATTTTGTATATCGCCGTATGTTTCTTTTATATTAAGTCTATAGTTTTCTTTTATTGACGGCTAGAGGCCCTTTACTTTGTTTGTACATATATGCTTTTTCGTGACATGCCCAGAAACATGATAGTTGCCTCCCAAGGCCAAGTTTTGTATGAATGGTGGGTGTATAAAAAATCATGAATATACAGCATGGAAAAAATCTAATATCTTGTATGAATTCTAAACTAACAATAATTGAACAAACTGTAGGCGTTTCCCCAAATTTGCATAGATCCATGGAATTAACATGGGTCTACTTCCTAACCTATTTCAATAACCTTGTGTCCAAGAGATTGGACTACTATCGATTGCTCTTTTAGTTCTAATGAATAAATAAAGAACTATTTTATGGATTTTATATGCTAGATCATTCATGGAGTCCATTTCTTTCTTCGTGGCGGACAAGGACACTAACCTGTGCAGTTCACCAAACCATCTGGATTGGATGCGTCCATACATTCGAGCACATCTTAGAGATTTTAATGCTAATCTATGTCTATGGAACTAATTCTTTCAATGCATATAGATGGAGATTTTGAGAACGATTCATGGATAATAAAATTTCCTCACTTCTCTTGAAGAAATTGTAGTTACTCTGAATGGGTTGAGAAAACTCGAAAACTTATGGATATATCGTTGGATCATTTGTTTAAAAGACCTTATCGCATACAAATGAGGATGCAATATGATATGATGATGCTATTATTCCTTGAAACACCTAGGAGACAAGAGAACTAGTAACAATTGTAATGAAGGATAGGGTCATAAGAAGTTCCTTTTTTAAGCTTCCAATCCTTGGATAGACTTTCGGAATTCTCTATTAAATAGTTCAAGCTCTCGATTATAGGAACAAAATCCATTAATACATCCAAAGCGAGCTTAAGACCTACTGTGCTCCTAGCTCGTATGGAGAATATTATGTTAGGCTCAAGTGAATGGAAATATTATGATCCAATCAATGCCTTTCTATGATTCACGCGTAAATAATAATCATGGTATCCTATTAGCAATTTATGAGCTCATGATCAGAAAATTCCAAAAGAAAGATGATCCCTAAATTCATGTTACCATCAGTTTTTGACGGTCATGGTATAAACTTGATAAGCAACACTAAAACATGTATAAATATCGTGGACGATTACTTCCAACTAGTGGAGAATACGCTTGAAAACTGAACAATTATGGAAATGTTCAATCTTACCAAGGAAGCTAAGCTTTAAGTCAAACGAAATCAAAAGGACCATGAGGTCCTAGAATCTCATCATTCATGGTATGAGAAGAATTTGGTTGTACAACAATGTTAGTTAATCTAATGCTATCACTCAAAGAGGTGATTATTCGATAGAACTTTTTCATTGGTCAATATTTGTCTAGATGTTTTATGCCTCTATGCTGTTCTCTTAAATATTAGTCCCAAGTGGGGTTTAATGTGGACATGAGGTCATCATGCATACTCATTCTACTACCTACCTAGAAGCCTTAGGATAACAACCAAAGCGAAGGACCTAGCTCTTGTCCTACACATAGAAAATGGTGGCCCTGTTTCACCTATGTATAACACTCTTGCCCTTACCAACGATCAATGTGCTCAATGATGAATGATGAATGTGCTCAATGATGAATGAGCTTCTTATTTTCAAGTAGAATCTATGAGTGGTAATCCTCTCAACGCCATTACACACTCCTAGATTACACCACTTCTCCATTGTTTTTGTTATTTATCAAGTATCCTACCTAAAAATGATCCAATCTTTGACTTAGACGCAACGAAAAATTTGCTTAATACTTGAATGTGTGGTGTTGTTTTTAACCATAAAGTATGTACTTTACAAATAGTGCATCTGGACTTTAAGTGCATATACCACTACATACAATTCATGTTTTTGCATGGCCATATACCACTACATACAATTCATGTTTTTCCATAGCCAAATTGTGTTCTGCACTTGAAGGCTTCTTGATCTCGAAAGCTACTAGCCTACCATCTTGAACGCAAAGGATTTCTTTGGATCTACCACTTTGATGATTGGAGCACTTGACAAAACTTGTTTCATTGCTTCAAAACTTTCCCATTGCCTATGCTTATATTCAAGGCACCTTCCTTGAAGCAAGTTCATCAAACGTACTTCTATGGATAAATAAAAGCCATAAACTTTTGGTAAAATTCTAACGGCCCTCGAAAATGCCATCTTGAGAAGAGAAACCAGGTGATCATCGAATCTGTGTCGCCTTGAATGACACATAGCTTACGTCAAGAACTTAACACTGCTGAAAAAACCAAGAAGAAGATGTAGGAGCCTTCTTGCATGGGCGAGGCAACTCTTTGACGTAAAGGTACCGTGTGGAGTAAGTTGAGTAGAGGCAAGGTTGCAACTTACTATATGGAGGTGTGGTTCTTTCAATGTCATTGTTGCATGCTGTCGGTCGTAGATGGGTGTCGTAGATGGGTCGTAGAGTTGGCTCTTGTTTCTGCCGTGTGTCCGCTCTGCTCCGTCATTGGTAGCGAAGTGGTTGGGCCCTCTGATTTTCATGATCGTCGTTCGACATTGCGATTGTTATGAGTCCTGAGAATCGCAGAGGGTTGTCTTCCTGCGGGGGGTCCCGAAGCGATACCCACCATGGCTGGGAATCGCGATTCGCAACGTTCGGTGGCATATGATCGCATTCGACATGAGGTGATTATCCCCCCCTTGGGAGATAGAGCATCACATTTTTCGAGTTAGTGAGGATCGCGTTTTTTCGGCTGTTGAGAATCGTGGTTTTTTTTTTTGGCCTTTCCCGGTGGTTGAGGAGCATATGTGTTATAGGGGGGCAGATAATGACATTCGCTCGGGTATGAGAATCGCGATATTGGGGAATGAGGTTCTCAGGTTCGTGTTTTGCATGTTCTTTTTCGACGAGGAAGTTCGAGACAGCCCTATTCTCCCAAACTTTAATTAATAGAAATAACAATTAAGTGAACATGCGTAATACTCATGGGCATGCCTAATACTCATGGGCACTAGTTCCCTTCTCTTGTATTTTTCTTACAATTAATTCAAGTCCGAGAGAGTAGGCTAAGGTCGAACTTTTTTTATTTAAAAAAAAAAACAGGCATAATACTCATATCCCCGAATCCCACAAAGCAATGGTTGCTTATACATTATTAGAGAACTTTAAAAAGAAGGTTAATAACCCTATCATCCCCTCATGTGGGGCCCACTTGCTTTTGATCTTCTTGCTCTCTAGGAAACACACTCAATGATGTCTAAAAGGCGAGGACTTCTTACAATTGGAAATTATTTTCCCTAAAAGGAAAAGAGATTTTTCGATCTACCATTCTTTAGAAGGGCTTCCAAGGTTCACAACACACCTCTCTTTCCACATCTTCTAGAGGGTCTCATCTCTTATAGCATTCCACAATTTTCGAGGAACATTTGATCACTTCACCCATCAATGCTTGCTTCCAATTGATTCGTCCCTATAGCAACATAATTCTCTCAAGGGCCCGCCAAACTGTTATTGACTTGGAGTACAAAAACAAGAGGTGGCCCAAGTCCTCATTGTTGTGAAGACATCGTTCGCACCATGGAGGGACCCCAAAAATTTTTCTAGCTTTTACATTGGTCGAAATTCCCCGGTGGATGATTTGCCATATAAGCAATGACTTTTTTATCTCGATGAGGGGATGCCAAAGGAATTGGAACTTAAAGTCCTACCTCAAGCTCAACCAATCCAGACACCACTTCCTATTAAGCATGACATGAAAGTCCACATTCTTCTTGAATCTCAAAATTTTATCGAGGCTATTGCCATTGTGCCATCTAAGACCCTTAGGGTGAGGAGAGTCCTCACCAATGAGGAGGAGAGTCCTCGAGCTCCCAAGCATTGAATCTGCTCTACAATAGGCAGCATTCTTCATAGTCCACCCTTATAGCCAAATCAATGTTCTCAAATGTAATCCATTGGCATGTTTCTTGGTTCCAGAGGTATGTCCACAAACAAAAAAACCTTTTTTCCAAAGCTTCTTAGCTTTTTGGAGGTTCCAAGACTCCAACACATCTGATCCCTTAATAGGAAACCAATTCAAATTATTATGTCTAATATAGCTCACCCATTTCCAATCTTCATTCATCTTGACAAACTATTTAACCTTGTTCCAACTCTTCCAAAGAGAACGACCCAAGCTCGAGGCCCTGGGAGTCAATGGAAATGGGGAGAAAAAAAGGGTGAGAAGGTCTAGATCCTTCCACGTTTAAAGGCCCACAAGCTTAAGATCACTCTTGTTTCTAAAAATGAACTTGGCCAAAGAGGCATCACTATGGCTCCATGCTTTAATTAAGCATTTTGCCACCAACTTTTTAGCCATTCCTTCAATGTCTAGAATGCCCAAACCACCTTGATCCTTTTCGCTTATGCAAGTAGCACATTTAATTTTGGGGATACCCCTTCAGTTAGGGTCACCTATCTAGAGGAGTTTCTTGCAAATTCTTTCCGATTTGATAGTGTCTTGGTCCTTTGGTCTCCAACGGGAGAGAAGGTAAATCATCGAAGAAAGAAGGAATGTAATAACCACCATAGCATGTCTCGCTGGATTGATTTGCATACCTTTCCAATATGTCAACTTCTTCTCAAGATTAGAGAGAGCCCAGTCCAATCGTTGCCCCATCAAAACATGGAATCGCATAGGAATACCTAAGAAGCGGAAGATTTATCCACTAAGGATCAATTGACATCCATTGTCAATTAACAATTGAGGAGGATGCCCAATAATAGCCTTGAAAGCGATTATAGATGCATGATTTATTTTGGATCCAGAAGCCTCAAAAAATATATTTAGACAATCCAAAAAGGTGCCAATGCTTATCAAGTCGTTATGCACAAAAGCATCTGTATCATCAGTAAAAAAGTCTCATGATCATCTAGTCTTGATTGAGAGGAATACTAAGGCCTTGAATAAGACCTAAATGTGCTTGATGCTTGACAAGCTTGTTGAGACCATCGATCACAATAGCAAAGAGAACAGGGGCCACCAGACACGCTTGTTCGATAGAACTTTTTAATCTAATCACTTAAGAAAGCTAGCCATTGATGTTTATCTGAGTAGTCACGTTTCCCAATAGCATTTAGATCATCTTAATGAATTTTTTGCCACAACCCATGTCTTTCAATGATTGAAGAATGAAGTCCCACTCGAGTCTATCATATGCTATGTTGAAGTCACTCTTAAGGAAGAGGACACCTTGCATGGACTTCTTCGTGAAAACTAGACCTTTCCAAACATCAATGATAGCCTCCAGGATAGACCTCCCCTTGATGAACCCTTTTTGATTCTCACTAATTGAGTCTTGGAGGGATAAGTAATACAGATCGCAATCACCTTTGTCAAGATCTTGTAATTGGTTTGTAACATCATAATTGGTTGCCAATTTTCAATTCTTTTTTTGCTTCCTTTTTGTGAATGAGCTTGATGAAACCCCCATTGAGACAGTTGGGAAGCATGCCAAAAGATATAGCCTCTTGCCACACCATATGTAATGGAGAAGTCACCACATGCTTGAAGGTCTTGAAAAACTCATTGGTAAGTTTATCTAACCATGGGCTTTTGCCATTATGAAGGGAATCAATAACTTCAAGAATCTCACCATCTAAAATTGGAACTTCCAAAAGAGCTTTCAAGTTTTGTGGGACTCTTTTGTTTCTAACTCTGGAGATGGTAGCCATGCAATCACGCCTATGAGGAGAAAGAGTTGTGGAAACCCCCAAGAGGAGGGTAAAGTGATTGACAATCAATGTACTATTTTTTTCATCCATTTTGCATTGAACCCCATCGGTATCCATGATGAAAGGAATCATTCACTACAACATATGAGGGGCATACTGACACTACCTATACCGACGATCACTCCCAGCATCAGTATAAACATTGGAAAAGTCCACTTAAACATACCGACAGTCAAGTGACCGTTTGTATGACCATTTAAAATGGATCGTTCGGATGTCTCGCGACCATCGGTATAAGCATCGCTATAATCGTTAGTATATGCATCGGTATAAGTGTCGGTAATTTACTAGAAATTACCGATGGGTATACAGAGGCCATGTTTTAAACATACCGGGAACCCAATAGCAAAACTCAATATTTTGCATGTGTTTTACACTGAGTACTTCTTGCTTCTATCGAACTTGCATGTGCAAACTGATTTGTGACCTACATTGTCTTGTGGCCACACACACACATCTCTCTCTCTCTACACACACACACTCTCTCTCTCTATTCAGATCTCACATCTTCGTAAGTGGTGCGCGTACTCTTGGCCTTTGTCTTTCTCTATTCTTTATGTTTTATAATTTTTCTTCTCTTTGATTTTGCAGAAGTTTTTTGGCATCGATTCTTTCGAATTCGACGATAGACGACATACATTATGCTTTGACCTACCTGTAGATCCACTCCTAGAACCTCCTGCTCTAGAGCGTGACCTCGACCTACGAGAGGGGCTAGCACCTCTATCGCGCTTAGGTGTCGAATGCACATGTCTACTACTAGAGCCAATAGGGGATGGCTGAAAAGATGGTCATGGTGGAGTCATAAAACTAGGAGATATACCTTCGGTGGGAGTAGCACCACCCGCGGGAGTCACGCCGGTAGGAGTGACACCGGCAGGAGTGACACCAACGAGAGTGAGGCCGATAGGAGTGAGATTGGTAGGAGTGGGGCTGCCAGGAGTGAGGCCGGGGGGAGTGCTACCACGAGGGATCCAATACTATGATGCAGCGGCCATATACATGGGAGATACCTAAGAGATGAACTCTAAGAACTGCTCCTCTATCATGGAATATGGAGTGACTGGAGGACTATCTACCATCATGCTTTATAACAAAGGAACTCAATGATAATAAAGGTAATATAGAGAAATGTTAGTGTACAAACGAACCTAGCAAAAAAAAAAACAAAAATTAGTACGTACAAGTGTTTGATTCAAAACTCCTCTAATCTAGCATCCTCTTGGAGATCGGATGCACAGAAAATATCTATTTTTATATTGATGACTTCTAAATCACTTGGTATGCTAGTTTCTTCTTGATCATCATCTATTGCTTCACCCTGTATTTCGTCTTCTTCAAGGACCTCTTCTTCTCGAACAATGATCTCTTCCTCCTCGACTATCGAATGAATCTCAAAGTCCACTACAGATGGACTTTCTTCTACATCTATGTTTTCACAAATTTGTCTACTACGTGGGGCAACTTGTAAAACAAATAGCCACTCTAGTTCTTTCGAATCTGGTATAAAAATAACTTGCTCACAGCATTCGAGAAATACAAATGTATCTCTTTCATCTGTCCATAATTTTGTGTCGACTTGAAGCAAACCGCTTTTATCCCACCTCACTGTTGTGTTTCTTCTAGAGGTGACAAACCTGAACATTTGCCATAACCATGCCAATCATGCATCATCCACATCAGTATGCCTTGCACTCGCACGCCTTGTCTTCTTATAGATTGAGACATGTCACGCTGTCGGAGAGATCCTCTCTCCCTAACTAGATATCCCAATCCTTTATTTTGACATATGAATGGTCGAAATAATGAATAGAATTATTGAAGGCATGGTGCACGATCGGTAGTGGATTTTAATGCTCTTCATAGAATGCTAATGGATCAAATCAAGGTTCTTAGCTGTCATTGATTGCAGATTAAATAAACCGATTTCTCAAATATGGGTGACTAAATGCTGCATTTGTATTGGACAATGGAATGATTATCATAAAAAAGTGGACATGCACACTGATGAAGGAGGACTACTTTAAATTTGGTGAACATCTCATGTATATATTCATGTGTGTATCCGCATCTACATACAACCATATGCTTCAAAATGCATACCGTATGACCCTAAGAAACCATTTAGTGCTAAAGCTTGTAAATGCAAACCATGATCAATTGCATTAGAACATGACTATAAATCGAAAGCGACATGATGTAGCAACGACTTGCACATTGAAAGTGGAAGTTGGAATAGTTCTGCATGAAAAAACTGAGTAAGTGAAGATCAGTGATCGGCGGTCATCCACAATTAGAACAAAACTCACGCAGATGCATGAAAAGGAAAGGAGGCAATTGCATGCGGGAGATGAAGGAAGGTGGGCGCATGCACAACAAAGAGGAGAGTTCTGTCGTGAAGGAGTTCATGAATTGGGTACGCATCTGCTGGCAGAGAGGAGGCACTTCGGAGGTTTTCTACTTCTTCTGCGAGAACCGGCTGCCTTAGGGGGGGAGAATATATCTTTTCGGCAATTCTTTTTAATGCATGGAAGGGGGGGCGATCGATCTGCTCTGGCGGGGAGGCATCTAATTGCTATGGGCTGCTGAGGATTTGACATCGAAAGGGAGCGCAATAGGAAAAAAGGCAAGAGATGACATGTGGGAGCGCACGCAAGAAGAGTGAAGTTAGCGCAGAGATTTTAGAGAACAGCAACTACGTGGAGGGAGGAACTGCAAGTGTAACTCCGTCCAGCGTCATCGATTGATATCTCTGCAAACGTTCAGGAATCGGATATATAGGAACTCATATCATGTAATTCAAGGGGAAGCATGATGACATAATAGGCATAATAAGTGTTGCGCACTATTCTGTTGAGGATCTGATGAGAAAGAGATTGTGGGAGGAAGCGCACATGCGATGTGGAACAAGCTTCTGATGCGCACAATGATCTGGAGTTCTTCTCTGAATTAAGCTGTATCTGCTTCGGGATTATTGCGCATCATTCAGGAGATTTCGGGGCAGACAGGACAGAAGGAGGAGGACAGAAGATCTGCAGGACTATGTGTATAGATGGAGGCCAACTTTTAGCTTTTTTATTTCATCTGGCATATTTGGGCAGTCTCTCATCAATTTCCATGAAGAAACAATCAGCTGAGGAGGTCATCGTTGGTTTTCATCGGACGCCTTCAACATCTCCATCCTCTTGATATACTGTAACGTCAAACGATAAGTTATTTCGATTTCAATCTGTTTTGAGAATGAATTGTCAATAGATCTGTGAAAACTCATGACCATATGCACACACGATCTGTGAAAACTCACATCCATAAATCACTTCGCTTATCACGCGATCAGAGAGCTTGAAGTCTGTTAAGTTTAGAATTTCTAACATTGCTCAATAACCCAACTAGGATCAATGGCGTAATCATACGACAAACCTTCACTTCTCAAGACGTTGATGACCTATCTGTATGACAATCACTATTACATACGTTGATGACCTATCTGTATGACAATGCTATGAATTCTTTTGGAATGTAACTTACTCAGAACTTATATGTCTATGATGCCTTCAAAGCTCTTCTTTGATGATCTAATCTCTAGCGAACTCCTCATGATTTTGTGTAGAAGTTAGTCTCGGAAACTGTGCAAGGATGACATGCACAAAAAATGATTCAAATGGAATTCAAATGTCTTAAGGGTATCGATTGCTGTTTTTAACAATTTTGCTTTAATATGATTACCTTCTGTTGACGTGATTCGCATCAGGCATTCCGAATAGAATTTATAATCTTATTCATATTATGTAATGGATACCATATTCCGATCACTTCAAGAGGATCCAGAATCAAATCTTGTTGTCTGCAGGCGTGACTCCATTGTCTGCTGGTATGTATGCAAAATTCTTTCGAACTCGCATTAGGAATTTCTTGTAAATTCTAGGCATTAATGCGAGTATGTATTTTGTTTGGCACATTTCAATCAAGTATTCGACGGAATCAAAAAACTTGTATGCTCATTTCTTAAAATTCCATTTCCAAAATCTAAGAGGACTATATTCGAATTGTTCGATATTAGATAAAGAGACGATATATGTTTTATACTTTGATTGACTCTTGTTTCTTATAAAGCCTTGCATCACCACTTGACTTCTATAATGGGAGATTGCATGTGAAGAACGATATTGCTTACCGAATATAAAGATCTGAACTTTGGTTTGAATATTCATTCACATGTTCGTGATTTTGAATATGATTCTGTAAGCATAAAAAGAGTGATAGATTGTTTTTAAATCATTTGACATGATCGTGAACAGTTGACAAGGTTTGTGACAAATAATATTATATTAAGTCTGTGAGAAATCTATTACTTTACCTGAGTTGCAAGAAGCACCCTGCGTGTGCCGTATTTCCGACGGTTGGCTTGATCCACCGACCGCTGCTTTCGCTCCGACACTTTGAACCTGACGTGAACAATCGGCGTTGCAGCTCAGGTACATGTTTCTGGACTTTTTTCTCAAATTAATGCCAAGTAATATATGTTTGATGTATGTATAAACTCATAGCTTGTTTTTCGTTTGTGTGGTGTTTCCTTGATATTCAAGCGTGAGTCATGGGTAAACAAAAGCAGCGTACAAACATGAAAAATATAAATCAATGTAAAGAATCGTTTGAAATTAATTTACAAGAGCATAATTCCAAGAGTATTGTTATTGATGAAGCATATGTGAACGCATTGATGGAACAACACTTCAGAAAATGGAAAGATAAATTCATAGAAATGGAAAACAAGGCAAATGAAGCTCTAGACAAGAAATTTAGAATGATTTTAACTTTAAATGATACGCTTAAAGCTATGCCAGAGACTTTACAAGTATTAAAAACTAGTCTTAGAACTTGGAAAGAGGAAATGAATGCTAAGTTTCAAGAAATGAACCAGAAGTATGAAATATTAGCTAAACGGATACAAGATTTAGAGCTAGCTAAATGTGAGCATGAAAAGGAGGGAATGAGCCAAAGTTTGTTTATAGATCCTTCACCTATAACACATACTCATGATTTTAGAGAATCTGGCCGTAGACATTCATTAAGAACATCAAATAGGATTCGAATGAGACCTTTACAGTGTTTTTGGTGCGATCAATATGGCCATGCATTTTGGAATTGTAGGTCATATAAAGATGCACGAATACGAAAATTAGTGGTTGAAAATGAGAGGAAAATTTGTAATGCTCAGGATCTATCACCTTTAAAATTAAATCTAGGAAGGGGTGGAATGAAAGAACTAGTTAAGGAGATTCAAACTAAACCTAATCCATGTGCAAGTAAAAAAGTATGGAAACCTATCATACATACGAACAATCAAACAAAAGAAGAAATGAGGGAGAAGACATTAAATGGAGAACAAGAGCTAATAGATGAAATCAAAAGTATCAAACCAAATGACGAAGATCAAAAACTGATTATAGAAGCGCAATTGGAAATTGATCTAGGTGATTTTGAGCATGAAATACAAGTAGGAGCTAGGAAACTTAAGAATTTACCGATTTCACTTGATCCAATGCTCCTTTCTAATGAGAATTTGTTTGATCAAGTCAAGCTTAAACAACTTCAAACTCAAGTTAAAAAACATGAATATAATCAATTTAAAGAAGAAGGAATTAAACAAGAAGAGACCAAACAAAGTATTATGAATCAAAACAAACAAACAAATGAAATAGACAAGCAACTTCTTGATCATATAATTAAACAAATCGAAAACAAAATGAATATAAATTCACAACAATCAAAACCTTTAAAACTTAACAAGAAAACTAAGAATGTACCATTGAAGAAAATAGAAGAAATGATTAAATTAAGAAATGATTAAACTAAGAAATGATTACTATATTTGACAAGAATAGATGAATCAAATTCTTTTTTGATAATTATGATGAATAACAGTTTATGAAATTTTGTGAATGTTTCCTATCCATGAAGAATATTTATATGGGAGTTACAACCTACTTCCTCATCAAAAAGGTATTTATATGGGAGTTGCAACCTACTTCCTCATCAAAAAGGTATTTATATGGGAGTTGCAACCTACTTCCTCATCAAAAAGGTATTTATATGGGAGTTACAACCTACTTCCTCATCAAAAAGGTATTTATATGGGAGTTACAACCTACTTCCTCATCAAAAAGGTATGTATATGGGTTTTATTTTACTTTCTTTCTTTATAAAAGAAAAATTATGAATTTCATTAATGAATCAAATATGGTTTTCTAATCAAGTTTGTGAGTGGTTTGATGCAAGTCAAGCAAAAATAGATGATTGGATATTACAAAGGAATATTATGAAAGCTACAAAGTTTGATTTAATGCAGATCAAACAGGGAAAGACAAATTGATGAAAACTACAAAAATTGGGTGGTTTTACAGATGGATTTTCTAGACATCTTATTTTTTGAACTGATATATTTGGTTTTAATATGTTAATACTTATGTTTTTCACGAGTTTTTCAAGATATTTTTCAGGTTCAAGATGAAGAATGGGAATTTATGGACAATCAAGATTTTCTTCAAGAATAGAATATGAAAACCTTTTACTTCTAGTTTTTCACCATTTTGTTTCACTTTGCATTTAAAGTATGCATCAAAATTCTGTACAAACACATGTTGATTTCTCCCTTAGGTGCACGTCCATTTGCACCAATCTCGATTGTAAAATGCATGATGAAATCTGCGAGCAAAGTCGAACTATAGGAGATAGAAATCTCTTCATCAAAAGCTCTTATCCCTTATGCACCATAATTTTGAAAATGCACATAAAGTATGCATGTGTTAGGGTCACACTACATGACCATGCATATAGGCACGATTTGATCTATACCCATGCACATATGAGGGACTGTAAGGATGAATGTATGATCACATTGCTATGTATGAGAGCGAGTGCACCAACCTCGTCATCAGAAGCTATTTTTCTTTATTGATTGCACCATTAATTTTATACATGCATTTTCAAAGTGTGCTTATAAATAGGGCTAATTACGCAGCCGTGCATAAGGCACTTTGACTTTTAAACCCATGCACATATTCTGCTATGGAATTGATTTTATTATTAAGCAGAAAGCAAGTTCTCAGGTTGGTGCATCCGGAGGATGCACAGGTTTGGTGGGGGTGGATGTCGGAGAGATCCTCTCTCCCTAACTAGATATCCCAATCCTTTATTTTGACATATGAATGGTCGAAATAATGAATAGAATTATTGAAGGCATGGTGCACGATCGGTAGTGGATTTTAATGCTCTTCATAGAATGCTAATGGATCAAATCAAGGTTCTTAGCTGTCATTGATTGCAGATTAAATAAACCGATTTCTCAAATATGGGTGACTAAATGCTGCATTTGTATTGGACAATGGAATGATTATCATAAAAAAGTGGACATGCACACTGATGAAGGAGGACTACTTTAAATTTGGTGAACATCTCATGTATATATTCATGTGTGTATCCGCATCTACATACAACCATATGCTTCAAAATGCATACCGTATGACCCTAAGAAACCATTTAGTGCTAAAGCTTGTAAATGCAAACCATGATCAATTGCATTAGAACATGACTATAAATCGAAAGCGACATGATGTAGCAACGACTTGCACATTGAAAGTGGAAGTTGGAATAGTTCTGCATGAAAAAACTGAGTAAGTGAAGATCAGTGATCGGCGGTCATCCACAATTAGAACAAAACTCACGCAGATGCATGAAAAGGAAAGGAGGCAATTGCATGCGGGAGATGAAGGAAGGTGGGCGCATGCACAACAAAGAGGAGAGTTCTGTCGTGAAGGAGTTCATGAATTGGGTACGCATCTGCTGGCAGAGAGGAGGCACTTCGGAGGTTTTCTACTTCTTCTGCGAGAACCGGCTGCCTTAGGGGGGGAGAATATATCTTTTCGGCAATTCTTTTTAATGCATGGAAGGGGGGGCGATCGATCTGCTCTGGCGGGGAGGCATCTAATTGCTATGGGCTGCTGAGGATTTGACATCGAAAGGGAGCGCAATAGGAAAAAAGGCAAGAGATGACATGTGGGAGCGCACGCAAGAAGAGTGAAGTTAGCGCAGAGATTTTAGAGAACAGCAACTACGTGGAGGGAGGAACTGCAAGTGTAACTCCGTCCAGCGTCATCGATTGATATCTCTGCAAACGTTCAGGAATCGGATATATAGGAACTCATATCATGTAATTCAAGGGGAAGCATGATGACATAATAGGCATAATAAGTGTTGCGCACTATTCTGTTGAGGATCTGATGAGAAAGAGATTGTGGGAGGAAGCGCACATGCGATGTGGAACAAGCTTCTGATGCGCACAATGATCTGGAGTTCTTCTCTGAATTAAGCTGTATCTGCTTCGGGATTATTGCGCATCATTCAGGAGATTTCGGGGCAGACAGGACAGAAGGAGGAGGACAGAAGATCTGCAGGACTATGTGTATAGATGGAGGCCAACTTTTAGCTTTTTTATTTCATCTGGCATATTTGGGCAGTCTCTCATCAATTTCCATGAAGAAACAATCAGCTGAGGAGGTCATCGTTGGTTTTCGTCGGACGCCTTCAACATCTCCATCCTCTTGATATACTGTAACGTCAAACGATAAGTTATTTCGATTTCAATCTGTTTTGAGAATGAATTGTCAATAGATCTGTGAAAACTCATGACCATATGCACACACGATCTGTGAAAACTCACATCCATAAATCACTTCGCTTATCACGCGATCAGAGAGCTTGAAGTCTGTTAAGTTTAGAATTTCTAACATTGCTCAATAACCCAACTAGGATCAATGGCGTAATCATACGACAAACCTTCACTTCTCAAGACGTTGATGACCTATCTGTATGACAATCACTATTACATACGTTGATGACCTATCTGTATGACAATGCTATGAATTCTTTTGGAATGTAACTTACTCAGAACTTATATGTCTATGATGCCTTCAAAGCTCTTCTTTGATGATCTAATCTCTAGCGAACTCCTCATGATTTTGTGTAGAAGTTAGTCTCGGAAACTGTGCAAGGATGACATGCACAAAAAATGATTCAAATGGAATTCAAATGTCTTAAGGGTATCGATTGCTGTTTTTAACAATTTTGCTTTAATATGATTACCTTCTGTTGACGTGATTCGCATCAGGCATTCCGAATAGAATTTATAATCTTATTCATATTATGTAATGGATACCATATTCCGATCACTTCAAGAGGATCCAGAATCAAATCTTGTTGTCTGCAGGCGTGACTCCATTGTCTGCTGGTATGTATGCAAAATTCTTTCGAACTCGCATTAGGAATTTCTTGTAAATTCTAGGCATTAATGCGAGTATGTATTTTGTTTGGCACATTTCAATCAAGTATTCGACGGAATCAAAAAACTTGTATGCTCATTTCTTAAAATTCCATTTCCAAAATCTAAGAGGACTATATTCGAATTGTTCGATATTAGATAAAGAGACGATATATGTTTTATACTTTGATTGACTCTTGTTTCTTATAAAGCCTTGCATCACCACTTGACTTCTATAATGGGAGATTGCATGTGAAGAACGATATTGCTTACCGAATATAAAGATCTGAACTTTGGTTTGAATATTCATTCACATGTTCGTGATTTTGAATATGATTCTGTAAGCATAAAAAGAGTGATAGATTGTTTTTAAATCATTTGACATGATCGTGAACAGTTGACAAGGTTTGTGACAAATAATATTATATTAAGTCTGTGAGAAATCTATTACTTTACCTGAGTTGCAAGAAGCACCCTGCGTGTGCCGTATTTCCGACGGTTGGCTTGATCCACCGACCGCTGCTTTCGCTCCGACAACGCACAGTAATCCCATCCCATAAAATGTGCAGTTCTTCCACAAGTGGTGCAAGGTATACATCCAGGTTTTTCACCTTATACTTACTTGGCACAATAAGAGCTAATAATAAATGACCTTTCTTTGTGGCTATCCATAGTCGCATGTTATAATTGATCAAACATATAGGCCATGTGCTCCATGAAGAGCTACATAAACCTAATGGATTTTCTCCATCCATAGATGGAGGAGGCAGTTGTTGTGGAGGCAATGCGACAGATGTTGTCTCGCCCACTTCTACTCCTAGAACGAGTACCTCAGATATAGGTATGTCACATGGTACACCATGTGGAACAGCACGTACACCTTGGGATGCTCATGACCATGATGACTCCAAGGTGTCATGACCATGATGACTCCAAGGTGTATAGTATCCTAGATGGAGCTCCGGTGATGGATGCGGTTGGAAAAGCAATGCATCAGCATATACGACAACTTTCCTCCATACAGTTTGGATACTCTATCATATTGAAATGGAGTAAACAAGATAAAGATCAAAAGAATTATATCATAGAGATGATTTATCAGGAGTTCTGGCCAGCACATGGGTAGCCTCTTGTTAGTTCAAAGTGGACTCTACACATCGCACGCGAAGTTATGTCCCATCGACGATCCGAGACTCGTAATGCTTTCAGAGTAGGCTTACCCATTTACACCGACGCTCATACCGATGTTTATACCGATGTTCATACCGACGCACATACCAATGCCTATACTGACGCGGCAAAAATGCACCTATTCAATTTCCTCGATAAAAGCCTCAGTATGCGGTCAATGTGTTTTAATGGTTTCCTTGGATTGCTTATTCTTGAGGAGGCCACATATCTCTTTAGTAGGTTTGTCTTCCCTACCTATCCAACAATCTTTAAAGTATATTTGTAGATTCTTTCTTCTTCGTATCTCATCATGCGTCTGATTGTTTGGAACCCAATATGTTATTGTGAGGGGCCTTTGTTAAGTTCTACCTCTAAACACCTTAGCCTCCAATAAAGATTTTCCCATCAAGCATGACGAATGATTTGAAGATTCTTCTAAGCCCTCACCATGATGTGATGAGTCTAAAGGTCTGCCTTCCTCCAACACTTGATCAACAACAAGAAGGAGGCAAAGGCCCTATCCCAAGCTGCAACGATCTCATGTTGGACTAAGGTGAAAGAGAAGGTTGTCAGATTGGCATGAAACCAAGGGGCTTTCTTGAGATTGGTGATGGGCTTGAAGGTAAGCACAATCTGGTAGTGATTAGATTCAACAAGGTCCATACTTTGGAGAGGGAAGGGGGGCCCCACTTATTGATGATGTTCTACTTGATATAACTCCTGTCAATTCTGGCTTTTTGCAAGTCAACTCCATCTTGGAGGTTCGACCAAGAGAAACCAACATCATATTTAATCTTTACAAGATCCAGGGAGAACTTCACTTGGTCCCAAACCTCCCTCTCCTACCCATCAATCACCTGCCCCTTCCTCTCCCATCTATTAGAGAGAACCTCCACCATATTAAAGCCCCTACAGAGAATCACATTCAGGGAGAGAGATTCCAATGACTTCTAAGTGGAAATTCTTTCCAAGTCAATATTATGAGAGTACATGGAGACAATGGGAAACTGCAAAGGACTCCCAAAAAGAAGCACCAACCGACCAATGGTTTTGGTCTGTTAGGCTATCCACAATTCTAGTGTGCTAAATTCTATGGATGCCCATTTCGAGCCTCCATTTCCCTTAGGGTGCATGGTGGAGAGCAAGACATGGGATGATGAAATACATTTAAGTCTATTCGGTAGGTCCTCCCCGTCAATTTTGATCTATTGAAGACAGATGAAGTTCGATTTTACGCATTTATCATGGAGAGGGTCCTTGTCCCTCTTTTTCTTGTTTTTCTTATCACCTTTTTTCTTTGAGGTGGAGGGGTCCTTACATAAAATTTTCCCTTTAAAGGGGCTCTTCTATGGTATCTCGACCAATTGTTTTCCTTTGTGAGATTTTTTTCACGAAAATGAGTTTGTTATCCTTTTAGGGATTGTGGAACCAACTATTGAGATTTCATTGTCTTGGATATCATCATTGTTGGTGGTGATCCCAACGTCTTTGCTAGAGGTGTCTCCTTCTTGATTTCCCCATCACTGTGAGGGTCTTTGAGATTCACTCCCCTTGGGTAATCCAAGTCATTGACCTCCTTCTCCAAGTTGCAAAAGATGTTTGTTTTTGGAGCTGTGCGAGAAGGGCTCTTCTCAGTAATTCCTTTAGGGCTTCTTCTCCTTCTTTTTCTTAGTTTCATGAATCCATCAGCACTCATTTCTAATGCTTTTGTTGCCTTCCCCTTCTCAACCTCCGATGGCGGATCTACTAATATGCTCTCTACATTTGAAGCAACATTGTTGCCTGTTACATTATCTTTTTTTTTTTTTATTGTTCTTATTGGACTTCTATCTCAAAGAAAATTATTTTTTTCTATTGCCCTGCATTCCACAGTGAAAGCAAGTATTCAAAAAATTCTTGTACATAATCTCTTGTTCAATGATTTTCTCTTCTCTAATGTCTATGGATATTTTAGAGGGGAGATCTTTATTTAGATCTACTTCGACACAAATCTATTAGTACCATTTAGCATTGAATGAGTATTTTGCACCTTCATATATGAGGCCCCCACATCTTTTCTTGAGGCCAGGGGCCAATCGATGGGTGAAAAAATTTCCCTTATGAATCCATAAAGGAAAAGAGGCAAGTTTGCAAGATCGATCCAAAGCACATAGCACACGGGTTTAGATTGATTAGGAATGAAATTAGGAAACCATACAATCTGCAAAGCTTGAAATGCCATATCCTCATTGTTGAACACTAGGAGCACATAATTTGCCGACAAGAATTGACACTTGCTTGCAATCAATCTGTATGGGAACCATTCCTTACGAAACCACTCACAAAAGGACTCTAATGGGTGCTTAAGACCAAACAATTGATGGATGAGAGGTTCTTTTTAGCTCTTCCTACATGCCACAATATCATCCCTTGAAAGGGAGATGACTGGAGGCTTGACACCAAAAAGCTTCAAAGATGCACTAGAAGTCTTGTCCTCGAATGGTGGACCCACATTACTTACCACCAGCAAGGGAAAAATACCTACCATGAAGCTGATAAAGAAGACCCAAAAAAACTAATTACCACAATTACTTTTTCATGTTCTTTGTGGGTTGCCTTCGTTGTGGCACTTACTCCTCGATGTTGAGATCAAGATTGGCTGACTCGGCTCTTTTTCCCCAAGTTGTGGACTTTTCTTTGCTCCTCTAGGGTAAGTATTGAAGTGTAAGCTTTACTTATAGTGAATCATCATCTTTTCTTTGTTTGAAGGTTTTATGTGTT
Source organism: Ceratopteris richardii (assembly GCA_020310875.1). Taxonomy (NCBI): domain Eukaryota; kingdom Viridiplantae; phylum Streptophyta; class Polypodiopsida; order Polypodiales; family Pteridaceae; genus Ceratopteris; species Ceratopteris richardii. The sequence goes on along the minus strand of CM035414.1, from coordinate 169,465,518 downwards.
CTCTTATCATGGCCGTTTTAAGTGTATTCTCTATGGTCAAAGGGTGGAGTCTGAGGGCGAGTTAGGTTGGGAGGTCATAGGGAGTGTCATGTTGTTCTTTACCATTTAGGGTGAGTGTGGTGGATTCCGGGTTTGTAGTGGTTGGGGTGGCATGGTTTTGTAGGGGTTGGGGCTTGAGGTTTCATCCAACTTTTGTGTTTGGCTTCTTTGGTTGGTAATTATGATAGGTTCCACCCCATATCTAGTGAGACCATCAACCTAGGACCACTACTGCAGGACTAGAGGACTCCTACCTCATTGTAATTTTTTGGTGTAAAGCCACCTATGGTCTTCCTTCCTCGCAAGGGAAACATGCCCAAGAAAGGACTAAAAGAACTTTGCCTCATTGGTCAATTGTTTGGCCCTAAACCACCAATTAAGTCTCTCAAGTTGTGGCTTGAAAAAGATTGGTTCCCACGAGGACTATTTGTTAGCAAGTGTTAGTTCCTGCTTATGAACCATGTGGTCTTGGTCTTTGAAAATGAAGAAATGGCTTTTCAAGCCCTATAGGTTGGGCATGGCACGTGGAGTGGACATTGTGCTTCTTCAAGTGGTTCCTAGAGTTCATGCTGAATAAGTCCAAACCCCTTTGTTATCAGCTCTTGGTGTAACTCCCTAACCTTCCCTACTTCTTGTATGGTTTTATAAGATAGATTGTTGCACCTATTGATCGTCCAGTGACATCAATGAAGGATGTCAATGGTCCCATCTATGAAGGAGATACCCACTCTTTCAATATGCAGTGGCATGTGCAAATCTATGTGGAAGTGAACTTGAGCCAAGATCTTCCCTCTAAAATTCTATTGAACATCAAGGAAGATAAGTCTCTCGAATAGGAGATAGTTTATAAATATTTTCCTAATGCATACTTCCACTATAGTGTGCAAGGACACATGATAAGAGATTGCTCAATAAGGGTGCAATTGATAAGGAAAAAACAAGAATTTGGAAATAATCAATTGGAGAATGTCATTACCTTTTCAAACCAAAGAAGGGAACCAAAAGCTTTTGAAGAAAACCCAAAGGAAGTTAAAGAAACACAACTACCAAATGATTGTGATAAAGGTTTCATGGAGATGAGAATTAGGAGGAGCAGAAAAGGTTGTTTGGATGAGGAGCCCTCAATGCTAAAGAGAAATTTCTTCCAAAATGTGGATAATGAGCTTAACAGGCATGATTATCTAGGTGAAACAAATTTTTAGCAATCCAATCAGGGAACTGATCTAGAGAGTCATGACACAAGTAATCAAAACATTCCAAAAGGGGAGACCAAGGAAGATAACCCAAATAGTGAAAGTTTGGTCATCGGTTCGAGGATTCCCAATGAGGTCTTAGACTATATGTGAAGGTAGTTTCAATGAATGGAAAACTACCAATTGGGCTGCCATTGAAGACCCCCCTCAAAGGACGTATTTCACTCCATGAAACCCATAACAACATTTCCTTCAACACATGGGGACTCTCCAAAATTGCTAGAGTGAGGGTATTTGGCCAATGGATTTGAGATACAAAGGTCAACCCTGACTTCAATTTTCTAAAAGAGATAAAAAATGATGGGGGTAAATTGAAAAGGAGACCAAATTTCATTTTGGCTTCACATGTATGGAACGATGAATGATTTAAAGATTCTTCTGAGCCCTAACCATGATGTGATGATTCTGCAAGGTCGCCTTCCTCCAACACCTGGCCGGCGAGGAGAAGGAGGAAAAGGCCCTGTTCCAAGCTATGATAATCTCATGCTAGAATGACGGGAAAGAGAAATTCATCAAATTGGTATGGAAACTTCAATTTGACTTTACAAATTGGAATTGATTGGTGGACCATTCTCCTAGGTTTCTAACTAAATTCTTTGTTTTTCTTAGCTTCTCAGGTTCTTCGAAAGAAAATGGATACTAATTTTCTTGAACCGGATTTGTTTCATACCCCAAAGATTTATGTATACTAACCTCAAAGGTCACCAAAGCTTCACAAAGAGAAACAAATATTACTAAACTAATTCCTTCAAATCCTCAAAATAATTGAAGAACAATAATTTATCAAGACATCAAGATACCTTCTAGGTCTTATATATATTGGATGGATTTAAATGATTCAATTTTTGCTTCTTAGTTCCAAGGTCTTGCGAGAAAGATACCTCTTTCTTGAATCACTTGTTCTCACAAAAGATTTTAAAGAATAACATTTAAAGATCATTCTCTTATTCAAGGTTTTATGCTTGAATAGACCTTTCCTTTGCATGAATTATCAAACCATGATAGGTTTGATTTCTTTGACCCATCTAGGTCCTTTGGCTTTGTCCAAACTCCTCTAAACAAGTGACTCCTTAAAGCATGCATGGAATTCACACTTGGAACTCCATTGATTGGAAGAATCTATAATCATTCTAAACTCATACTTTTCCATTCTAATTCGTTCCATGCTATCATGAACATTCAATGCCCATCCTTATGAAAAAAACTCCCTTTCATGGCAATAAAAAATGTTATTCTATTTATGTATGCATTAAGTGCATCATTTTAGGTGAATAAATTCATGCACTTTTCAATGTGCATATGGACTATCTTGTTCTATTCATATCAAAAGAAATGGAATATGAGCGTACCTCCATCATAGATACGCCCATCCTTTGTGTTTCGGCATATAGAGTCTTTTCCATTGGAATGATTTGCAACTAAGATGCAAATTTGGGATAACCTTGCTTGACGGATTTCCAATGTGCTTCCTTTGGGCACTAATATACTCACTTGTATGCCCGATTAACCTTTAATCTAACCAAAATTCAAGGAATATACATGAATGCATACTTACACTACATAGTTCTTCTTTTCATTATTTTGGATCTTCAGACATGCATCTACCCTTCTTTGATGCTCCACTAAAGATAAAAGATGTAACTTTATTCAATTGTCAAGTAAAAAAGAAATGTGTCTTAGCTTTCCTTGCTCTATTCTAAAAGAGAGTCATTATCTAAGGGGAAATAGATGGTGTTTATAGATACAAGTTACAAAAAAGAGAACACAAATAATATATGTGAATCCTAGGTTGGAAGAAGAGAGCTTTCAAATTTCTCAATAAAAGTAGAAAGCTCGTTTTCTAACTATTCTTGGATCTTCAAAGTGACCACGAATAACTTATAAGAACAAACTAATCCCTTTATAATATTCACATCATAGATGAGATAAGTTCAGTACACATTCCATATGTGGATTCACCCCATGCTCATACAAGATTTATGCATATATGTATCTTGATCTTACTATGCAAACACATCTTGCGTGTCACGTTAAAGAAAATAAATGAGAAGACGGTATAGAACTTCCCCAACATCAATGATTAAAGAACTTTCCTTAGATGCTCCACACCTGAATAGCTTCGTAGATCCATTGACTCTTCAAGCAGATTCTTTATACTCCTTGTGTCAGCACCTTGCTCCACAGTCTTTGTATGGTTGAGAAAGCCTGAGTGCTGAGAGACTCACTCATACTGTAGCGCACCTGTCTGTGGTTCTTTTGGTCCTTTCGTTAGCTGGTGGTTAAGGAAGGCCGATTGGTGATGTTGCACGTTTTGCACAAGCATAGCGGGAATATGAAGGACCTAGCGACAACATCTATTCACGAATTACAACGTACACAAGCAAATAAAAGGATGTCTGCTATTTAGACTACGAAATCAAGTAGCCTACACCACCATGGCAAGGGAGTACCTATCCACCCAACCAAGGTTGTATTTTGATGGTCTATTATGACGTTCACTTTTGAAGGCTATCTACATATAGAACCTATATTTCACATTTTAGTGTAACTTTTGAAGGTCTTTCAAAATTTATGACCTTATTTTAAGGTCTAAGATAGCCAAAATGAGCAATACGACCATCAAAAATCAACGATGCACCCAACCTACTTCACCCCATATATATACCTCGAGACGAAGGGAGGAAATGTGAGGAGAGCTTGCCAAGTGTCCTTTTCATATGGATTCTAATCCAAGGCCTTGTAACCTTGGAAATCACATGGATCTCACATGGAGTCTTAAGAGAGGAGCTCCCCTACTGGCCAACTCTAACATGCACAAAGGACTTGAACAGACTCTCATGATGCAATGGGCATATTAGTATCTTCATCTCCTTCACCAAACTGGTCTCCTAATTGTCCCTTCAATTCCTTCGCACCTTTTTTCTAGTGTTTTGTTAGGCCAATCTAGACCTTTTGCAAACCTTGCTTCAAAAATTTTCTTTCGAAGTAGATGCTATCCTCAAACATTTGTCTTGCTACTTTGGGGTGTATAGAGCCACTTATGCTTCAAAACTATTGAGACAACCCTTAATTTCATTAGGAAAATGAGATTATTGATGAGCAACAAGCTTTTTGTGTTGCTTGGATGTACCTATTTGATTATGTAAATCGGCAACCTGCTATACAAGGTCTTCATTTACCTTTTTCTATTCCCCTAGCTATTTTTGAAAAACACCAAAACATCACTCCAAGATAATCAATAATTATTGAAAATTTGCTTAGCTAAATTATGCTTTTGGTTAGCCAACATTGTTTTCAGCTTGATTTGGCTATTGTGAATTTATTAGGATTGATCATGAAAATGCAATTGAAGATTGCCCATCTACTTATCTTTATCGACAAAAATGTGTTGCATTTTTGTACTAAATCTCCGTGAGCGATCTACCATAAATATGGAAGTTTGTAAGGTAGTTCATCGTAACTTGTTATAAAGGTCATTTGTGACAATATCCACGCTAGAATCACCATTGGTTAGCACCTATTGATGGCGAAGTAATCATGGAAAATAATAATGAAGGGTACCTCGTAATAAACCAATCGCATATCAAGTTGGCCCACTAAAGCCACCAAAGTAGTGCAATCTTTTAATGAAGGCTGAGTAACACAAGGAAGCTCGAATTCTTGATTGAATCACGAAATCAATGATGAGACATCTCACAATTGAGGTTGGATCAAGGCTTTTCATAGTGAATCCCATATGTGTTGGAATAGATAAACTTTATATGTTTATAAATATTTGGAGGCGAAGTTCTTGTAGGTATATCTTGCATAATTAAAGATTGTATAGCATGCTCTCAAGATAAAAAAGTTGAAGGCATAGAGCTTAGAAAATTGGGAATTACTGATAAAAGTGCATGAAGTTCGAAGTTTAACCTACAGAGCTTTTTCTTGTTGATAAATATTTTGCAAATCTTCTATTGAATGTGGAGGTTAACTAGGTTGTAGAAATTTCTTACCAACCCTTATATGCACTATTGCACTGTTTGACCCTAGAAGATTATGACTAGATCTAGTAAAATGACATTCTTATCTAGGAAGAACGTAGTCAACTCTAGCCAGTTGTTTCCACAATTAGGAGCTGTATGCCAAATTTTCTAAAACCTGATGCAAAGTACATGTTGCATGGAATTCTTGCCCTACCGTTAGAAATTTTGGAAAACACTTTTTTAGACTGGATATATTTTGGAAATGCAATTAATTCATCCAAAAAAAAAAATCGTTCCACCAGCTTTGTTAACACAAAAGGCTCTAGATGCGTGGCGAATCCATATACAAAGTAGCAAGTCATTGCCACATTGGGAGGAAATTGGGAATCCTCCATTTGTTTTAGAGAAACTCTAAACATCATAGCATAGCATTGTACAATTGCTCCCATATGTTGATTGCCATGCTCTAAAAATTAAAAAAAATTTGGTGTGCCCTTAGCTTGATGCAACCTCCTTAGAAAATCTTTTCAAATGTCTTTGATTTTTTGGAACACTCTTCACATGCAAACATTGCTTGAAACATTCTTTTACTATGAGCAATACGCTAATTATTATCTAAAATCTTGTAATTATTTAATAAATTTCAAACATGAACATCGATTTCCATCTACACATCCATAACATTTATTGTAAACAATACCTACGACAACTAATCTTTGTTGAAGTACCATGAAAAAATCACACATTTAAAAAATCTTGAACAATTGTGGTCTCCTGATTCTATTTTATAACTCTTGGAGCTTCATCCCCGTTAGACTTGTGGAGGACACTAGTCTCTCAACAATGATTCCGAATTGCATCTGATCCTTTGGAAAGTTTCTCGCCGAGTACCTCTTGATTGGTACATGGTTCTAGAAAGGCCCTTGCGGAAAGCATTATTTTTATAGGTGATCCACTCCAATAGTTGATAATTAGGAGCCAAAAATCACGTGAATGGTCCTCTTAAATCAAAGCTATAATAGAATTCTCAAGATTGGTGGAATGCCAATTACCAAAACTTGTATGGAGAATTAAAAAAGGATCATGAGTTTGTAATAGTAAATGCAAGGACATAAAACTTCCATTTTTACATCATCAATTCATCACGCACAATTACACTCTTGGAAATCTCACTAGAAAACTTTCATACACCTAAGAAATGACACTATTTACATTAAACCAATTCAATGGCCAATTCCATTGAAGTCTTGGACATGCATATGACGGTATAATAGTAGTGCTAGTGGTATTTTTCCATTGTTGGGACCCTTTCTTTTCCGTATTTTTTATGCATTTACCAACCTTTTCAGAATGTAATGAGAAATACCAACAAGGGTTGCACCACTTTGGGTCACATAAGTGAAAGAGTGTTGGGGTTTTGTATAGTGACTCATGGGATGAATCTAAAGGATAAGTTGAAGAACCACATGGCCAACTTTAGGTCAAATGTGTATATCCCCTTAAAAAAATCATTAACATGGGTTGTGGTCTTCTTTCCTTGTGTCAATTTAAATCCAAAGGCATTTGATAAATGAAGGGGTAAGAGTTAGCATCTTGACATGTCCATTAAAGCCACGCTCTTCCTAGTCAGTTTCATAGATTGGCATCTTCAAATAATGATGCAACCCTGCTTTTGTCTAGAACATAAGAAATTGAGATCCCGCATGGACGTATGTTAACTCTTGAGAGATAAGGACAAAATGGTATGCATGTCCCATAACTCTATAATGGTTTGAAAGATAAATTGTTTGCTCAAAAAATTCTTTCCCATCTAGTGACCTCGTTTTTAGATCATGTTATGGGGAGGCAAATTGGATATATCACCTTGTTTAATTATCTTTTCTACCGTTTTTTATTCATTGATTATTTTTTCTACCATTTTTTCTTCATTGAATTGGTATAATGGTCTCTCCCAAAAAAGCCATAATCTATCATCATTGCACTTCGTAATTACACTCGAAAGAACTAAAAACAAACTTATAACCTTGCTTTAAGAAAAAATTGAACCAAGTTTACCTATGAGAGCTACAAATGAAAATCATCTACAGGTCATGCATGTATAAAATTTTAAAATGCCGTAAAAGGTATATTGGTGCACTTATTATGGATCTATGATGCTTTATGAATTAAAAAAAAAAAGTTTCTATAAAAAGGAATTGAAGTTTAAAAAGAAGACTTCTCAATGTGCAACCCGCTTTCCACTAACTCCAATACAAAGTAGTAAAATATAAGAAACATTACCTACGATTTGCATATGAATTTTCCCAAGGGAAAGATACGCCTTCAGACCACTCTAAAGAAATCACTCTTTGTGTAGAAATGGTGAAAAATTAAATCTCTTCAATTGAGCATGCCCATAAAAAGTAATGTTTGATTGATTAGAGGTATGTATTGCTTCACGCATCTCACAAAGAGATATGACCAAGAACTTCCAACCAAAATAAGAACTTGCTCATGTCGATTAAAATCTCATATCTGGCCTTCCCCAATTTCTTTTTTCTTGTCTAGAGGAAAAGTATCATAACTTCTTCATTATTTCCTTGCCATTGAAGCTCCTTCATTATTGGACATATGTGGTGGTGGTTGTGTCTCTCGTATGAAAGCACTACCACGTGTGTGCTCCCTTGGGGGCGGGCCGGAGCTCTTTCAGCTCTCCTACGGGCGCTCAGACCAAAAATTGTTATATTCCTTACAAAACTCTAGAAACATGATGGTGACGATATCAGACTTGTCCACAAAAAGTTGTCCTCCTCTAAACATAGTTATCGTCCAAACGAAGAATCTCTGTGTCGGTGTGTCCAGAAAAAAGTTATTCTTACTTGATACCAAGTAAGAATAACTTTTTGAAAAGACACGTGAATTATTGCGTGTGCTATATTCGCCTCCCACCCTTCTTGTCTCTTTTATCCCAAAATAGATAGTCTCTAGGGTTGTCTAATGCGGACATGTGGGCACCATCCACAATCACTCTAAGATCAAAGTAGGAACCTTAGGAATAGCCCCCAAGCTAGAGACCTTGTCTTATATATCCCAAAGAAACCAAAATCAATCAGTTCTTCAACCCTCTAGCACGAGCGTCAATATTAACTACGTTTTTCATACAATAAAATCAAGATCAAGAACGAAAAAATGTACAATATTAATTTTAACGCTCACTACAAGCATTGCACGTTTGTTTTCATGAGATTTGGGTTCGCCTAGTACAACCACCTTCAACTACCTAACACAAGACAACGTTTGACCAGATTTCGATCATTCTCTAATTGTTTTCTCTGATGACGTGTTAATTTATTTATAATCGGAACAAGATGGCCAAAAACTCACTTATAAACAAAAATATTTATGCAAAAGTGTTCTTTGTTTGAGTGGAGATTTACTTTGTCCATGGTGTTCCCAAAGGTAAGATTACTATGGGCCAATCCAAGTAATATACATTACTATTTTGTTAAAAACGATAGTTCAGCTATTATCAAAATGCTCCATAAAAAAGGGTATATAAGACACTCAAGGAAACGATTCGTCCTGCAAAATTATTTGAATTTATGTAATTCAATAAATAATCCAAAATGCTTAACGATTCAAGTTAAATATCGTCTTAAATCAACAAATGAAACGTCTAGATTTTATACTTTGGAAATCTTATGGAGAAAAAACCTAGTGATGTAGTACAAGAGATGTAGCGAAAACTAGATAAAACCTAGGAGCTAAAAGGCGAAGACAAGATCAACAATGAGTACGAAATTTTCAAGTGAGTTCCAAGTAGGAGATGAAGCTTTTGTTAATTTAAGTCATAAGAATGATCTTTATCCTTATCAAACGAAACCATAGTTGCTATCTTGAACTTAAACATAGAGTCCAAGTTTTTGTGGAAGCAACATTGTAGAGATAGCTGTTGAGATATTTAGGTAGTGATGTGTGTGAACACACTAGGACCGCCGGGGCACTTTTTTCCCTCTTTAGGAGGTTTTTTTCCCCCGGCTTGTATATACGCCTATTGCCCTAATGGGCTACTTATCTTTGTACATTCTCTAGTAATACATTCAATATTGTGTGTTGTACTCCAAGCTTCTTCTTCTGCCTTGTGTTGTTCGCGTGCTTCTGCAGACATCTAACTCCAACAATTGGTATCAGAGCAGGTCGCCGCTTCATCTAGGGTGTCGTCGACACTCCTCCAGTTGCAGTCCCAGAATCGCACGAATTTTGGTGAGCATACTCAGCGTGTTTTCGAGATCAAAAGAGCTTCGCATTGTGGTGCCGAAATTCGCCAATATAAGTGTCTCGAAGTCTGCTACAGGTCTAGCAGAATTCGTATGGGTAGTTCTGTTCAACTTTTTGAGATACAATCAATTTTCCGCATCAAGGTATTTTAGTCACCGGCCATGGCTGAAAGTAGTGATGTATTCCGTATGTTGGCTGTTGAGGATAAGTTGGATGATACCAACTACCCGTTATGGGCTTATATGATGCGACATGCAATGGTTACAAAAGGACTGTGGAACATTATGCAGGGCGTTGAAAAACGTCTTATCACACCTGCAATTGTTACAAATGCAAGTACTGAAGCTGTTGCAGAAGCTATCGAAGATGATGATATTCTGCATATTCCTGTTCGTACTACGGTTTCTGCTACATCTACTGCAGAGCAGATTCGCTGGGATGGCAGAGATGCCCAGGCACATGCATTGATAGCTTTTTCTGTCAAACGTGCTATTATTCTTCACATACACTCTTGCAAAACAGCTAAGGATGCTTGGGATACTCTTACCACATTGTACCAAGCTAGGAATGAGGCTCGTGTTGCTTACCTCCGAAAATAGTTGGAGAGTGAGCACATGAATGAAGGTGATTCCATGGACAGTTTTCTAACAAAGATCAAAGACTTGAGGGAATAGTTGATTTTTGCTAATGAGGTTATACCAGATACTCACTTGTGCAGATCGTTATGAATAGTCTTCCTGATTCATATCAGAGTTTTGCTTCTACTTTTTGGTTGATGATGAAAGCAATCCAAATGCCTTGTGATTTGAGGAGTTAGTCTCGATTCTGTTGCAGGATGATCAGTCCAGGCAGAATAGGTATACACTACTCATGAGAAGAAATTTCATAGACATACTCCCATTCTTCATTCTAAACAAGACATACCCAAGACTACCCCAAAATGTCCCATACATACTCCCAACACTAGTGTAGAATCATAAGCATTCTAAATGATGTGGGAGACGATTCTAGGTGTAGATGACTCTACAATAACCATTCTAGTCTTTCTTCTTTGCCTCTTTTGTAGTAAGTTTAGGAAAACTCTAATGACATGATAATTTTCCTTACAGTAACTGCAAAAGTGTTTCTAGTTTTTTGTTCTATTGTCATCTTTATCTTTGTTCTTTGATTGTGTAGCATTACTAGATTTCTGCTTACTAGGACACGAGCTCCATTTACCTTTGCTCTTTTGACTAGCTAAGAGATCTTGTTTTGCAGCATGCATCAAGATCTCTTAGCAAAATAGAGATCGATCATCTTGTAGCAAAATAGAGACGAACTCCTATTAGATGAAGAGTAGAAGAAAAACTTTGATAAGAATATAGATGACCATTAAGAACAATTTGCACAAGTGAACTACCTAGCAATTTTTTGCTAGTAAATATTAATTGCTCTTTCAAATCTTTGAACTTTTGTGCAAAATGATCCATTGAATCTCCTTTATTCATATGCTCACTCTCCAATTGTTTGCAAAGGTAAGCAACAAGAGCCTCATTTCTCACCTGGTATAGTATGGAAATAGTATCTCAAGCATCATTGGCTATGTTGCATGAGTAAATATGAGGAATAATGTAACATTTTCTGGATAAAACTATCAATGCATGTGATTTTGAAAATTTTTCATCCCAACAAAGCTACGCTATAGTAGGTGCAATAAGAACCACAATAGGATCAAGAAATTGAAGTCCATCATCTTTGACACAACCATTATCATTTGTTACTATAGTGTTTGTAGGTATAGGAGGACATATTCAACACCCCATACAATATTCCACAAGCCTTTTCCTAGAAATAGATGATGCATGATGTATCCCCACAATGGGATGTTAGAACCATCCAATTTATCCTCAACAACTACCATATAAAAAACATAATTGCTTTCAACCATGGTGCATGACTCTACCCTTATACAAAAAATTGATTGTGTTAAGTTGATCGAAAATACCCAAACGAGCTCCACTAGACCCTTAGCAAAATTTAAGATGCTTGTACTCACGAATATGAAACTCTATATATATTTAGCACAAAAGGGTGAAATTGTCTACATAGTCATCATGTTACTATGTTCAGAGGCCAAAACAAGTTGAAATCAAAATTTTGATGCCACAGAACAAAGTTGTTTTGAAATTCTAATGACCCCAACTAGCACACCTATTCTCATGGGATTATGAGACTATGAAAGGGTTTCGATGATGCCTTGAAGGATGTAGAAAGCTGATCTCACTTGAATTTTTGGAGTTTGAGGACTACAAAATCATGCAATAGAATGACGAGGAAGAAGAAGCTTGGAGCACAACACCAAGTGTACCACTAAGTGAATGTACAAACATAAGTAGCCCATTTGAGTTATACATATATATACAAGCCAAGGAAAAAACCTCCTAAAGAGGGAAAAAAAGCCTTTGTGGTCATAAGTGTGGTCCTAAGTGTGTTCCCATAGATCATTATTCAAATATATCAGCAACCAATAATTGCTTGCACTTTTTTTTCTCGTGCATTAATATAGAATTTTTTTCTTCATTAGTACCTTCCTTCCTACTTCCTCCCTCTTCCAAAATTTCAAAGCTTCTAAGCATGGCCTTAATTTCTAGATCCACATAACGATAAAGGTGATTGGATATGTGATAAAATAGTACATGCCTACATGCTCAACTAAGAAAGAAACATCTTCAAATTGGATTTTCTACACTATAGTAGAATGCGGATGAAAACTGAGGGATCAAATCCACCACAAAGCTAGATAACCAAGAAAGTGAAGATAACCTTGATAGTGAAAACTCGATTATCCGATAGATGATACCTAATCATTTTCTAGAATCAATTGTGGTGGTGGCTTCACTTAAAGGTAAACACCCAATCAATGTCCCATGGAATAGTGAACTCAATGATCGATTCATGTGCTAAGTTCCTACTCTTCTCGAAGAAGAGAAGAGAATAAAAAAAGGAGGGATAAGTCCAAGATCCACAAAGATGTTAACCATCGCAAATGATTATTGTGTCATTGAACACTAGGGGCTTGTTGGATCCTTCAAGAACGACAATAATAGGACAATGGATTAGAGAAAAAAATGTCAAACCAGACTGCATCTGCCTACACAAGATCAAGATTGATGGTGAGGAGCTCCATAAAGGTTAAAGAATATTTCATCTACTCACTTGTGGGTCATCAAGAAACACCTGTGGGGGGCATCACATTAAGAATCAGATCAAGTTTTTAAGGATGTATTGGTGGAGACTACGATTGATTGGTACCATCATTGGGTGGAAGATTCCTTCAAGGGTCCCCTCTACTTCACTGTTGTGTAAGTGTATGCTCTGAATCAAGACTTGATAACATGGCACAGCTATGATGCTCTTCCCTTTGGGGTCATCTTTTGTGGGAACCTCAATATGGTGGAGGAGTGGGATAGAAGAGGAAGGAGCATTGATAACCGAGAAAAAGGAGTTTGGGACCTGGTCAATCTCCATCATGATCTTGTTGAAGTCAAAAACAATCATGGATTCTCATGGTCAAACCTCTAGTCAAGGGAAGAGTTACTTAAAGCTAGACTTGACATAGGCAGGTTACTTAAAGCTAGACTTGACATAGGCTATATCTCTCAAAATTTCATTGAAATATTAGGCTCCCCTTCCTATTCACAATGAGAAGATCTCATGCTATCTAATTATTATCTCGTTCTTCTCTCCTTCAATTCATAGGAGAAACATATTAAAGATCCCTAGTTCCATACCAGTGTTTCCATCGTCTCCCTCCCCTCCATTCAACACTTAATCACCTTGACCTAGTTTGAGACTTTTTGTGCCTAGGATCCACCGGCTAGGTGTTGGAAGAAGGCGGCCAAGCAGTCTCAAGTCCTCCTTACAAAGGCCAAAAGAGAGATCCAAAATATTCATCGCACCTCATACTAGACTTAAACGACTTGAGAATGAAGTGAACAAACGTAGGATTCACCCCCAAATGGGCTACTAAAAATCAAAAGCAAACTCATATATGAAGAAGAAAATCAAACAAAGTATCTATATATATACTTCAAAGAATGGTGGGAAGGCAAGGCTGATAAATCGATAAAAGAAATGTGTAAACTCCTTAAGAAAAAACAAAACAAGGAAGTGATTCCAAACATGACAAATCGAAATGGGGTGGAGTGCACTTCAATTAATAAGAAAATGGAATTCATTACCAATCACTTCACCCAACTCTTCAATGTCCACTCCCATGTCTTCTCAAAGACGCAATAGTATGGTTGCTATCTCTAAAATTTGAACCAAGAAAATTCCACACACCATCTTGAGTCCCCCATCTCCGATTCTGAGATCTTCAGATATTACTCAATTGAACTCAGATGATGTCTACCCATGAGAAGCCTCTACTCATTTATCACCTCCGTAATCAATCTCAACATCCCAATAACCTCCTTTAGAAATACCTAACGAGAATGTACAAAGAAAAGAAGTAGACCTTTAAAGGCAAGAATAGCTGAATCCCAATACCGTCATCATACAGCAATGTATTCAATAATCAAATCCTATGAAGATGAGTGAGGTTTAGAATCAAACATGTTTGGGTCATGAAGGGATCACCACCATCACTTCCTAATGAAAAACAAATCAATAAATCTATGAGTGCTAAAAGTTTGGTTGTATAAGCAACTTCTTGAAGCGGGGTTCCATCTGATCTCCATACGGATACCCAAACGTAAGAATGAGAGGTTCTCTTTAGATTGCACAATAAATTGAGCTATTCAAGACATTTGGCCAAAAGGCATATAAGTTTTATGACCCATGCATGCATAGTCAACCCTCCAAGAGTGGGGAAACTCATAAAATAGAAAAATATATATAAATAATAAAAACCATTTATTTGATGTATCATTTCTTTAACTTATTTGTAGGCAATGTACATATGAATTTATATGCGTTTTGTACCTTATTGCGGCTTCGCGCGACTTTCTTTTTTCTACACGTTTTTTTGGTTTGAGTATTTCCTTTTACAAGATATCAGAACTTTGTAAGAAGCTTGTAGATCACAGCACACGCATGTCATTTAAATGCATGAATTGAATTCACGGTTTTTCTAAGCACAATGTAAAATATATGGGGGATAAAGCACTTGATACACTTTTCTTCTTCTTCTCTTTACCTGCCTTATGCACTAAGAACAAGCAACTTTCAACGCATAGACAACATCTTGCAATGGAGGATCCTTGGGGCTTTTCAAGTCGACCCACTCCCCGAAGGAGGACTCATACAAAGTTATTAAGAAGAAAAGGAGAGGAAGGAAATAGTACCTAGGAACCTTAATGTGTCACTCAATGTCGTGTTAGAAAATCCTCTATATAGAAGTGAATTTGTAGCTAGAGGTCACTCGCTAAAAGAGAGTAGTCCCCAATGAAAAATGTAATCATTTCTTTGTCTCCCAACAAGAGATAAGATCATAAAAATTGTGTTCTTGTACATAATAGCTATTTAACCCTATAATCCACCATCCTCTAAGAGGATTTTAGCCAATTGTAATCAAGATGGGAGCATTGAGCATTAGAAGTTGCATGATCCAACTAAAATAGTAAGTTCTCCTTGTGCTAACTTAAGTGCAAGTAGTCTATTTTGTGAGGAGAAAGGAGATAAGGAAAAGAGATCACTCACACACTCTCACACTTAAAGAGGAGCACAGACAGATTGAGGAAAGGAATAATGAGCTTCTTCTTCTTCTTCTTCTTCTATTACATAAAACGAATACACAAGAATGACCTAATACAACAATACAACTAGTGCAATATATAAAGAACAGTACATAAGGAAAGTCATAATGTCTGCGAATGAGTGAGCTGGCAAGAAACAAATGTGCCATCACTCTCGGTAGATAAATCTAGTAAAAGCTCAATGAAGTATCTCTGACATATACCACTGTGACCACTATACATGTCAGAGAAATGAAAAAGTGATATGTGTCATCCTATATCATCACATGTTGAGCTTGATATCTCAACACTCCCCCTCAAGCTCAATGTGATTTCTTGTAATCCAAGCATCTTTCGAAACTTCTTCAACTTCTCAGCTCCAGGTGCTTTAGTGAAAATACCAGCAACCTACTCATCTATCCTCACATAAACAAGGCCAATATCACCTCCTAATACCTTTTCCCTAATGAAATGATAATGTACCTTGATATGGTTTGTTCTAGCATGAAAAAGAGGGTTTCGAGCTAATTGTATGCTGCTAAGATTATCGCAATAGATGATGATAGGCCTTTCCACTTCCAAACCTAAATATGCAAGTAGCATCTCTCATTAGGAAAAAAGGTGAGCCCTGCATGGGCCTTGTAAGGATCCCTAATTTTTAGGGATTAAGAAGCTTAGTCAAGAGGTTTCAAGGGACTTCGAAAACAGCTCGTGGTTTTCGTCAGTAAAATAATTTATGATGGAATTTTTTATGTGAGTTTTAAAAATGAGAGTTTCTTGGCCTTTGGATTCTTAAATCGAATGGATGAAATTAAAAGCAATCTACAACTAGAGAGAGAGAGTATTAAATGCGTGAAATCGAGCGCAGTCTGAAGGAAGTTTTTTTTTCACTCTCTCTGCAGAAATTTTGGCGCTTGGATTGGGACTAATCGGACGCCGTTCCGCGATTGGGGCTGAGCCACATACTGCAGTTAATCCAAGCCATAGGATTTGGCCTCCATCGAACGGACGGCCGCATGTCAAGCTGATCAAATATTCCCTCTCATCCGTATCCACACGATGAGGCTTGGATCCGATGGTGCCTATCGAAAGGCGCCTTTTGGTCATCTAAATACCTCCCCTGCCATTCGATGAAATGGAGATCCAATGGAGGAGATTTTAGGCGCTCATGTCAGTCTCATTTCAAACAGAACCGTCTGATGGAGCTTATATCTAAGGGCCAATATTAGATGGCGCATTTTTTATGAGGGACTACATCTCAACCATTGAAGATCATTGAAATCCAAGGGCTATAATTGGTTCCTTGCTTCTAAAAACCACTCACAAAAGAAAAACCAGAAAATGTGGCTAGGTTCTTGCCTTTTGACCACTCAAAAACAAGGGAAGCCTATGCCTAGCCTATCCTAGACTGTGGCCACCACCCTCTCCTGATTGGTCCATCACTAATCACTCCTTCAGCTAAAAGGCCCATGCAGGGTTCACCTTTTTTCCTAATGTAGCCATGATGCTTCACATCCTAGAATTGAAGAACCTCTATACTCAGCCTTTGTACTCAACAAAGCAATAGTGGGTCTCTTCGTACTGCTCCATCTAATAGTTGCACTTCCAAGTGAGAATAGAAAGCCACTAGTAGAACTTCTATCTGGAATACTACTAGCCCAATCTACATCACTATATCCATGAACGTGTAATTTTGCACGAGCTTCATAAAACAATGCATAATCCAAAGTATCACTCACATAATGTAGAGTGCATCTCAGCGCATCTAAATGAATTTTCCTCGAAACCTACATAAATTGACTTTCAATTCTAACGATGTAGCTTAGATCAGACCTTGTAATTGTGAGATATATCAAACTTCTCATAATTTTCATGTACATAGTAGCAATTTCCAATGCTTCACCTAGTGTACAATCCAACTTCATATTTTAATCTAATGGCATAGAAATTGGGTTACAATCATCCATACCATACTTTTGCAACATACTCAAGGCATATTGCCTTTGCAACATCTATATACCTAATTTTGTATGTATAAACTCAATGCCAAAGAAATAGTGTAGCACACCAAGATCTTTCATGTCGAATTCCTGCATAAGGAGTTTCTTTACCTCTTTAATGCTTTCTTCATAATCAAACCTACAATCAAGTAATGAACATAAATAGCCACAATCATGATGCCATCAACACCATTCCTTGCATATAAAGAATGATCTTCAACACACATAGAAAATCCAATGGTGGTTAAGTAATCCGCAATCCTTGCATGCCAAGCACAAGGGGCTTGTTTAAGCCCATGCAAAGACTTTTGCAACCTGCAAACATATTATGGGTGCTTTGAGTCCTCATATCCTTGTGGTTGGTCCATGTATACTTATCCCTACAATTCATCATGTAAGAAAGCATTCTTCACATCCATGTGATGCGAATTCCATCCTTTTGTTGTAGCTAATTAGACATCTTAGCTATAGCACTAAACGTTTCCTCATAATCAACACCATGTGTTTATGCGTATCCTTTTGCTACCAATCCATCTTTACCTTGTAAACCCACTTGTAGCCTATGGGTTTGTTTCCTTGTGGTAATGAACCACCTTCCACATTTCATTTTGATAAAGTGAAACTATCTCCTCATCCGTAGCTTTCTCCCAATCTACAATTCCAATTGCATCTTTGAAAAAATAAGGTTCAACATCTTGGTCATGTAGGCACAATGATGAGCCATGTAACTATCATATGTCAATCATTGCATTGAATTCTGCATCCTCTTATATCTTCTTGGTCTTGATTCACTTCTCCTTGTATCATCTACATGTTTTTTTCTTAATCTTGGAGTCCTCAGAGAGAGCAATCCACGTTCCTCATCAAGGCTCTTTTTTGAACCACTTCAATCTCCATCAATGTATTCAAAACCTATAGATGTTTTACTACCAACAAAAAAAAAACTTTACTTTTCTTGGATGTATTCAATGAATTTACTCGATTGAAACTTCCAGCAATCTTCTATTCCATGGATTTGAGTTGGAACTATTCCTTGGTGACACATCTAACCCACTCAAAACTTGATATTCTGCACTTGATCATGTGAGCGGGGTATGACATATTATATCACTTTTGCTCAAGGGCGTATCGGATGAAGATACATTTTTGTACTTTTGGATGAATATTTTTCCTCAACTCATCTAGAACATGTACATATGCAATACAAACAAATACTTCCATATGTGATAAGTTTTGCTTTTTGCTTGTGAAATTCTCTTTAGGTGTAACTTGATGTACAACAATAGTCGGAGTTCTATGCATGATGTATACAAGAGTGTGCACACCTTCTGCCCAATAACAATGAGGCATATTCTTCTCAATCATTCTTGCTATTTTTGCAATATGTCTATTTTTTGCATTCAGCAATGCCATTTTATTGTGGTATGTACTTGCATGAAAATTGTCGTCGACTTCCATGAATTTCTAGAAAGCTACTGAATTCACTTGACATGTATTCACCTCTTCCATCATATCTCAACCTTTGAATATACTTCCCTATTTGATTTTCCACCATGGCCTTAAAATTCTGGAAGTGAAAGAACACCTCACTCTTCTCTTTCATGAAATATACCCATACTTTCCATGTATGGTCATCAATGAAAGTGACATAAAACTTGCAATTGCCC
This sequence comes from Ceratopteris richardii, assembly GCA_020310875.1. Taxonomy (NCBI): domain Eukaryota; kingdom Viridiplantae; phylum Streptophyta; class Polypodiopsida; order Polypodiales; family Pteridaceae; genus Ceratopteris; species Ceratopteris richardii. The sequence goes on along the minus strand of CM035414.1, from coordinate 169,446,620 downwards.
ATATATGTGGTCTTTGCAGGACCCCAAACATTTGTATGTAATATATCTAGCACATTCTCACTAACATGCTTTTCATGTGAATATGATGCCCTTGACTGTTTACCGAATTGACATGTTGCACATACCTTTTGCATCTCTGTAACCTTAAAATTTGGTAGTCCATTGACAAGCTCCTTTGACTGCATCAATTTCACCCTTTGCAAATTCACATGTCCCATTCACTTGTGCCAAATCTCTATATCAGCAATAACACCTGCACCTTTTGCAAACATAGTTGCATTTATTTCAGGAATTTTCACATTCAAGAAGAACATCCAATCAACTTTATTCTTTTTGGCAACAAAACTTCCATTCTCTTTGTGCTCTTCTACATATAAACCATTAGCATTGAACCTGAATTGTAATCCCTGGTCAACCATTTGTCCAATAGAAACCAAATTCTTTCTTATATTCAGGACATGCAATACATGAGTAAGATGTTTTACCTTCCCATCCTCCATAGATAGTGCTATGTTTCCTATATGCTCGATAGGATGTGATATGTCATCACCTTTTTAACATATTCAAGAACTGGATATTTTTGCAAACTACTTAACCATTCTACATGATTCGGCATGTGATTTGATGCACCTGAATCAACTTACCAGACATTACTATTGAATTTTGAAACATCAACAAACATCATATTCATCATGTGATGTTGGACCATGAAGAGCTTCTCTAAATCATCTACACTTGTTGATGCATAGTTGTTTTACTGCCTTCTGTTATTTTGATTTTTCACCATGCAATCATGTTCAAAGTGACCATGTTTACCACAATTCTAGCATCCTTTACTCCCATTACCCAAATCATTTGTTTGGAAATTTATGTGACCTCTTTGGCTCCCCTTGCCTCGAAATTATCCTCAAGCTCTTGCGTGATTCTGTTGTTGACCTTGGTCTTGGTTACTGTGTCCTTTTCCACTTCCAACTCCTCTACCTCTACCATAGTAGATTACCTGCTTAGAACTTCGTTTTCCTTAAGAGTTTGAGTCCTCAGCAAGATTATTTTCTTCAATAATTAGGATGGATAGCAAATCAACAAGATTCAAAATATTTTCTCTTGTTTGAATAGAAGTTCTTAACTGCTTATATATATCTCCTGAACCACAAAGGCATACTTCCACCTTATCATCATCATCTACATTCACACCAATAGATGCAAGTGAATCACATATGCTTGTGATTTTCAAGGTGTAGTCACTTATCGACATGCTTCTCTAGTGTATGCATCTTGTTCTTGAGTTGTAATTTGTTTGCCCTTGTATTGGTCTCATACAATGTGGAATTTTTTTTGAAAGACTCTTTTAGTGTTCTGACATCTTGTATGTGCCCAATCATGCTATGTTGTATGCTATAGATAGTCAATACATTACCTTTTGTGCTCCTTGATTCCATTCTTCATATGCTCTTAGTTGGTCTGCAGGCTGATTCCTCTCTAGTAACTATGGAGTGTTTTTTTCTCCTTCAATGTACTTCCAGTAGCCTTTTTCCATCAAGAAATTTGTCATTCTGAATCTCCAAGCATGGAATTTTTTTTCATCCAGCGTATCACTCATAAGCAGACTCATTCCATCAACACTCACCATTTCTGTAGGAATTCACAAAACTACAAAGGCACTAGAAGCGGACCTTTGCTTGAATACTGTCATATTTTGACATCACACTTCAATCTTAGAAAAACACAATTCTTGTGTATCAATAGTACATGGAATTGCTTGAAATTCTAGATCTCGAATATTTTGAGTGTTTCCAAACATAATGCAAGTCACAATTGTTGGGAGAGAATGGTTGGATGAACTCAGAGATTGAGTAGGTGTTGCTAAACCTGCTTCACACCAGCCCTCTATGACTCCAGGAATGCTTAGTACACTTGATTAGCTTTCAAATGATACCAAGAAAGCATATATGTACTTTGCAAATGATATGTGTAATGATCAAATCAAAACAAATAACTTTGCACTTCACAAATCCAAGAAAACTTGCTATTTTGGTATTGACACCTGCTCAGTCTTTCACTCAGTATGACCAGCACACTTACAATTGATCAAATTCCTTTTGGACATATTAAATTAGCTTAACAAGCTACCATTTGCAAGTGGAATGAGAAGAAATGATAAACTATACTCTGAGAAATAAGTTTAGCAAAAATATGTTTACCCCCGACTTTTTAGGAGCTCTGCAGACAAATACCAGTGAGCACTTCGACTGAGATTTCTCGCTGATGGTTGAACCAATTTACTTCAAAATTTGTAGGCGTGTAGAAGACTTGGAGCTGAATCCAATGTGCTTTGAATCACTTGATTTGGTTGAGAAACCACTGAGATATGCTCTGTTGAAGTTGACAGACATGGAGTAGACAACTCAGAGAATCACAGAGTAGATGAATGTAAGTATTTGTATTAGATCATGTAAATGTACATTCCCATTGGCATGATACACATAGCCAAATGGTACTCAGAGGTGTAGGCTATGGAGTAGACCTCACACACTCAATAATCATAGATGTTAGCCTCGGGAATGGTGAAGAACACCCGTGACTTTTTCCTTGTAGTTTTTATAGGAATTGAGTGATGATTTGAATTTGAATTCAAATCAATCTCCCAGAATCTTTCACCTAAAAGTTGATTGAGATATTCTCTCAATTAATCAACAACCTTTTCCACGACTTTCAATCAATTAGGTGTGATTACATAATATGCCAAGTCACTAAGACTTTTACAAGAGATAAAATGGTAAGAAATCATAGGCATAAGTTCCTATGGTCTTTGCTTCATGTAGAATCTTCAAAGTAGATGTCCAAGCCAAATGTGAAGGCTTGACTTGCACCAACAGCTCCCCCTCAAGCCAAACATTTTGGCTCAAGTCTTCATCTTCAATCTTCAATCACATCCTGCAATCCAATCATGGATTTGAATCTGCATAACTTGTTTCCATCCAAAGCTTTAGTGAGTAAATCTGCACATTGCATATTAGTAGACACATAAGTCAACTGAATATCTTTACTAAGCAACTTCTCTCTCACATAGTGGTAATGAACCTCTATGTGTTTGGTTCTGGCATGATATATTGGATTAGCTGCAAGGTGAAGAGAACTTGTATTATCTCCAAAGATGATTGGAGGTCTAGTATATAAACCTAACTCTGTATACAAAAGCTTTAACCGAATAGCTTCTTGAGTGGCATTGGCTAGCCCTCTATACTCTGCTTCAGTGGATGACAATGCCACTGTTGGTTGCTTCTTGGCTGACCAAGAAATTGGTTTATCACCTGCAAAACATATGTATCCTGATGTGCTCCTCCTATCATCCTTGCATCCTGCCCAATCTGCATCTGAATATACTTTAATGTCAATATCTGATGTATAAGGAAAGTACAAACCATGGTTCTGAGTTCCCTTTAGATACTTCAAGATCTTCTTTGCTGCCTCTAGGTGAGGTACCCTTGGTTTGTGCATGAACTGGCTTAGCACACTCACACCATATGCTATGTCAATTTTGGTTAAGGTAGCATAATTCAGACTACCTACCATACTTTGGTATCCTGTAATGTCTTGGACTTCATCACCTTCATGAGCACTAAGCTTTAGGTTGACTTCCATAGGAGTACTTGAGAATTTAGCATCCTGCAAATTAAACTTCTTGACCATATCCTGTACATACTTCTTTTGAGTAATATATATACCTGAATTAGTATACACTAATTCAAGACCTAAGAAGTACTTCAGTAGTCCAAGATCATTGATCTTGAACTCCTTCATCATCTGATTCTTTATGCTTCTGATTCCATTGACATCATTTCCTGTAATGATGATATCATCAACATAAACACACAAGTATATTACCTCTGTACTACTCCTTTTTATGAAGAGAGAAGTGTCTGCTTTACTCATCACAAATCCTTGGTCTTGGAGGTATGTTGTCAACCTGTAATTCCATGCTCTAGGTGCCTGCTTCAATCCATATAGAGCCTTCTTCAATTTACAAACATAATTTACCTTCTTGGGATCTTCATAGCCAGGTGGTTGTGACATGTAGACTTCTTCAGATATCCATCCATTCAAGAAAGCATTCTTGACATCTAGTTGGTACATGTTCCAATTCTTGGATGCAGCTACACTCACTAGTACTCTGATTGTTGGCATCTTAGCCACAGGTGAAAATGTCTCCTCATACTCAATGCCTAGGGTTTGTGCAAAACCCTTGGCTACCAACCTAGCTTTGTACCTGTTGATTGTTCCATCAGAGTTCCTCTTTAGCTTGTAGATCCATCTGGATCCTATCACCTTCATAGAGTCTTTCTTGGGTACCAAGTCCCATGTGTCACTCTCTTTGAGAGCTTCCATTTCTTCATCCATAGCTCCTTTCCATTCTGGTTTGGTGATTGCCTCTTCATATGTACCTGGTTCTTCATTCAACAGATCCTTTGCAAGATATACAGAATGCTTAGTATACACAAGAAGTATCATACCCATATCTGATAGGCTTCTTACTTTCTCTCTGAGATCTTCTCATAGCTTGAGTTGAGGATTCTGGTATATCCTCTAGCTTCTTCATTTTCATCTTTCCTTTGGACTTCCATGCCTTGAATTCTTCAAGGTTGATTGTTTCATCATCATCAGAGCTTGAATCGTCTTTCTGGATTGGTTCCTCCTTGGTGAGCTTTGGGAAGTCTTCTTCCATATCATAAGGTAGACTAACCTTCCTGCATTCATTTTCATACCATGAGTCATTCTCATCAAAGATGACATCTCTGCTTACCTTGAAACCTTTGTTTGAGGGGTTGTAGAATCTGTACCCTTTGTGGTTCAAGTCATAACCAATGAAGATACATTTTTCAGCTTTAGGGTCTAGCTTTCCCCTTACCTGTGAGGGAATATGCACATATGCTACACAGCCAAAGATTTTGCAATGATCCAAAGATGGTCTCTTACCATGCCAAGCTTCATAAGGTGTCATTCCATCAGGTGACTTTGATGGCAACCTGTTAATGAGATAGGTGGCAGTAGATACACTCTCTGCCCAAAGATAATTTGGCAACTTCTTTTCATTAAGCATAGACCTAGCTATTTCAACAATAAGTCTATTCCTTCTTTCAGCTACCCCATTTTGTTCAGGTGAGTACCTTGTAGTTATCTCCCTCTTGATGCCTCTTTCCTGCAAGAAGTCTTCAAATTCATTTGAGAAGTATTCACCTCCTCCATCTGACCTTAGCCTCTTCAAGTTTCTTCCTGTTTGGTTTTCAACAAGTGCAAGATATCTCTTGAAACAATTAAACACTTCATCCTTATGCTTCATAAAGTATAAGACAGTCCATCTGCTATAATCATCAATGAAGGACACATAGTACCTTGAACCTGAAATGGAGGGATCCTTGCTAGGTCCCCAAACATCTGTATGCACCAATTCTAGGTAGTCTTCATGCATAAAACCTTTCCTTGTATAAGGTAACCTGTGAGACTTACCAAATTGACAAGCACCACACTTGTAAATCATGTGTTGCTTGGACACATTAGGTATCCCAAGCACACATTGATTCCTGCACATTTGCTTTAGGGTCCTTTCACCTATGTGACCTAACCTCTTGTGCCATATTTCTAATTCTGAAAGTGTTTGATCCTTGTAATTGTATAAAGCAATGTTTTTGGTGTCTTCTAATTCAAAGGTAAACAATCTACCTGATTTTTCTCCCTTGGCTATCCTTCTGAATCCATGTCTTGGGTCCTCCACATATGCTCCATGTTGATTGAACCTGACCTGTAAACCTTTCTCCACAATCTGACCTACACTCATTAGGTTCTTGGTAATAGTTGGGACATAGAGTACTCTGCTCAATAGGTTCTGATTACCATCACTAGTCTTTACATTACCAATCTTTACTACAGAATGCTTAGTATCATCACCTGTTTGTACTTGATGTTTGCCCTTGGGTTCTTCCAAATCAGAGAGTAGTGCCACATTACCAGCTACATGGTTAGAACACCCTGAATCAATATAAAATAAATGATCATCATTTGTACCTGCCTTGGAGGTCATATTCATGATCAATAGAGAGTCATCTTGCTCCTCTGTGTAGTTGTTGTAATCCCTTCTATTTCTGAATCCACCTTGGTAGTTACTATTGTGGTTGTGGTTGTAATTGTTGTTGTACTGATTGTTGTATCCATTGTAGCCTTGGTGTTGGTTGAACCTGCCTCTACCTTGAGAGTATCCACCTCTTTGATAGCCTCTTCCTCTCTGATTCTTATAGTTTCTGTAGCACTCATCTGTGGTATGGTTAGACAATCCACAAATGTTGCATGGTGATGAGTTGTAGTCTCTACCCCTACCTGACTTACCTCCTCTGCCTCTACCTCTTGAAGATCTACCTCTCCCTGCATAGTTAGCTTGGGAGGTAGAGCCTTCTTCTTCTTGCTTCTTCCCTTTACCTTTATCCTTAATCTTCTTATCAGTATATAGAGCAGAGGGGTTGTTACCTTTTGATTGATCTCCAGCCTTTGTAAACTTTGCTTCATGTGTGAATAGTTGGCCCATGAGAGTTGTGAGATCTGGGGTATGCATATCCATGTAGAGATCCATTGCAGTGGTGAAGCTTTCCCACTTATCATCTGCCTTGAGTCCATTTGTTATTCGCCTTACTATTTGTTCCTCTTCAATCTCCTCTCCAATGCTTGCTAATTGGTCTGCCACATCTTTAATCTTGGTCACATACTCTGAGACTGATTGCTTGGGCTGCTTCCTAAGGGTTGTGAATTCAATCCACAATTGATTCTTCCTAGCCCTTGTGTTGGAAGAGAAGTATGATGACAAGGTTTCCCAAGTCTCTTGGGAAGTCTTACAGTTCCTAATATGAGGTAAAAGGAAATCAGATATAGAGTTAAGAAGATAAGACCTTGCCAATGCATCTTTTGCACACCATGTGTTGAGCCTCTCTTGTTCATCCTTGGTGGGTAGTCCTCTTGCTTTGAATGAGGGTAATTCCTCATCTCCTGAGATGAATCCAAATAAGCTTCTTCCTTGTAGATAGGTCTTCATCCTTAGAGACCAAGCTTGGTAATTGTTCCTGTCCAATTTGTCAATGAATGAAGGAAAACTATCTCCCATGTTACCTTATTTGCTCTGATACCACTGTTGGGAGAGAATGGTTGGATGCACTCAGAGATTGAGTAGGTGTTGCTAAACCTGCTTCACACCAGTCCTCTATGACTCCAGGAATGCTTAGTACACTTGATTAGCTTTCAAATGATACCAAGAAAGCATATATGTACTTTGCAAATGATATGTGTAATGATCAAATCAAAATAGATAACTTTGCACTTCACAAATCCAAGAAAACTTGCTATTTTGGTATTGACACCTGCTCAGTCTTTCACTCAGTATGACCAGCACACTTACAATTGATCAAATTCCTTCTGGACATATTAAATTAGCTTAACAAGCTACCATTTTCAAGTGGAATGAGAAGAAATGATAAACTATACTCTGAGAAATAAGTTTAGCAAAAATATGTTTACCCCTGACTTTTTAGGAGCTCTGCAGACAAATACCAGTGAGCACTTCGACTGAGATTTCTCGCTAATGGCTGAACCAATTTACTTCAAAATTTGTAAGCGTGTAGAAGACTTGGAGCTGAATCCAATGTGCTTTGAATCACTTGATTTGGTTTAGAAACCACTGAGATATGCTCTGTTGAAGTTGACAGACATGGAGTAGACAACTCAAAGAATCACAGAGTAGATGAATATAAGTATTTGTATTAGATCATGTAAATGTACATTCCCATTGGCATGATACACATAGCCAAATGGTACTCAGAGGTGTAGGCTATGGAGTAGACCTCACACACTCAATAATCACAGATGTTAGCCTCGGGAATGGTGAAGAACACCCGCGACTTTTTCCTTGTAGTTTTTATAGGAATTGAGTGATGATTTGAATTTGAATTCAAATCAATCTCCTAGAATCTTTCACCTAAAAGTTGATTGAGATATTCTCTCAATTAATCAACAACCTTTTCCACGACTTTCAATCAATTAGGTGTGATTACATAATATGCCAAGTCACTAAGACTTTTACAAGAGATAAAATGGTAAGAAATCATAGGCATAAGTTCCTATGGTCTTTGCTTCATGTAGAATCTTCAAAGTAGATGTGCAAGCCAAATGTGAAGGCTTGACTTGCACCAACAACAATTATGTAATATAAACTGGTTTTTTTGTGGGTCCCACCTTGTGGGCTTGAAATGGAGGTCCTTTGTGAAGCACACATTCTCCACACCTTCTCACATACTCTCCACTATCAACCTTCTCCACAAGCTCTCTATAGCCACACTAGCTCTAATACCATGTGAGGATAAAGGAGATAAGTAAGGGAGCTTAGTCACACACACTCACACTTAAAGAGCAGCACACATAGATTGAGGCAAGGGAGAATAAACTTCTTCTTCTATTACATAAAAGGAATATACAAGCATGACCTAATACAACTAGATTGCTTACCCTAGCTAGGGGCCAATGATTCCTTGATGTAAGAGAAGAGTGAGAAGAAGCCAAGCATCACTCGGTTAAGGTGTCAATATATAATTTCTTGGTCAAATATGGTCGATTTAAATTCACAATAATGACCAAGAATATTTAAAAAGAAACATGATTCAATATATCATGGAGATCTAGAATCACGTTGGAATTAAAGGCTTTTTGGAGCTACGAAAGCCTATGATAGATATCCCAAGATGCATTGAGGCTATGGAATCCATCGGACACATTTGGGACACTCAAGTGCAATATCACATAGTTTCAAGATAATTATGGGCAAATAATTATTGATGAAAAATTGATAAGAAAAGAATTGAAGATTTAGGGAGGAATTAAGAATAATTTAAATGATGTCAAGGAAGTCATTGTAGCACTTAAACATATTAAAAATTTTATTGAGTCTCTTGTATGATTGTGTCCACTTTTTTCTCTTCTTTGCCCGTTCTAGAATATAAGCTCAATTCTTCTCTTTCAACATATATTTCATCATCATCATCAAGGCTTTGTGATGGAAACATTGAAGTTTCCTTTTGCACATTGTTATCCTCTTCCTCTTCAAACTCCAAGCTTTAAGATTCTGTAAAATTAAACTTTGATATCCCATCGAAGGGCTCTTCTACTTTGTCAAACACTTTTGTCTCTACGTAAACTTTGATATCCCATCGAAGGGCTCTTCTACTTTCTCAAACACTTTTGTCTCTACATCTTTATTTCCATTTTGCATTTCCACCTCTACATTTTGATCATCTTCTTCAATTCCTTCGTCTTGATTGTCAACTTTTTCCTCTTGAATCATTATAGTAAGGGTTTCCTAATCCTCATGATCTTTAATAAAAAAATTCCCCTTGTGTAGTTTTTTTATTTCTTGAGTGCCCTAAAGGATATCCAAAGCAATATTTCTAGCTTCTTTAGTAGCATCAAACTCATTTTAATCTTTTTCATCTTGACCTCTTACTTAATATTTCAAAACTCCTTGAACAATCAAAGAAATCATCTAGACCACCCTTGGATTCTGATATTCTTAGCTTTTGAATTTCTAGCATGTCTTTTACCTCCTGAGATGTTAAGGAAATATCTTGAAGATTTTGATAATCTCTAATTTCTTTTTGTATTCCCATATTCCTATTCACCTATTTCTTTAGCTTCTATTCTTTCTTGTTGTTCAACATTATATTAAATCCATATGTGTCTTTTTCTTCTTACTCTTCTTTAGGCTTTGTATGCTACTCCACCACTATCAATGTTGTGATCCGGTATTTTGTATGAGATTAGAATCACATGGTTATTGATTCATGGATAGTTCCAACAAAGTTGGAGTGGGCTATTTGAATTTCCTTCTTTCATCCCTCTACTAATTTCTTAGTTGGAACCTCTACTAGTATTTAATTATCCTTCTTCTTCTTCAAAATTTTCTTCTTTACTAGCTTCCTTTGCTCTTTTGCTTTGGACAATTCATCAAAGAGCTTTTCAGAGATCCTTCCCTTTTGAAATTGCTTCGTTAGTCTTTGCACGCATCAAATCTTCATGAAACCTTTCATATTCTTTGATCTAATCCTCTGTCTAATGTGTGGCTATCACAAGGAAATTTATTGGCTCAACAAATTATCTCTCTCATTTTTATTACATATTTTGATTCTACATTCAAAATAGCATGGTTTACAATATTCATTGAGATATGATCATTTTAAGTTTCAACTATTAAAAATTGAAACATCATGTTTCTACATATTATTATTTTATTCATTTCTTGATGAATCCTTGTAAAGTTTTGATCAGTTTTCATGTGAATGATTGATTTTTTTTTGGGATTATCCTTTTTAAAAAATCTACTTTGTCTCTCCTTGGATTGACAATTTAGGGGAGTTTTTGGAATCATTAGTGAAGATGGTCATTCCAATCACTTGATCTAAAATGAGATAGACGTTTAGATGAGCTAATTTTCCAACTTTGACATTCCTCCTAGAGAGTGTTCTCTCAAGAAATGCATCGATTTTCTTGGTAGGATGATTAGTAATTCCAAAAGCTCTCCTACTTCAAGCACCATAGGATGTTCATTATAGAGAACAATAAGCTAAAAAGTGAGTGTGTCTCTCATGAAGAGTGTGAAACGGTTCTCATCCTTCTTTGCAATTTTCTTTAATCATATTGTATCATTTTCCATATTTTAAATCTAAATCAGTTTTTTCAAAAGAAGGACCAATTGGACCATCATGTAATATTGGACCATGGCCTAATACTAGACCATGGTCCAACCATAATTCATGGTCAAAAAAGTTTGGAAAAATTAGACCATGGTCCAAGGTTCAATGCCTATTATCTAAACAAGTTGAGATTAAATGTTTAATACTCTCTTAACAACTAGAATACCGAATGCAAAATGTTTATATCATACTTTTAATAGGAACTTTCGACATGTAATTATCCTTTGTAAGACTAGAAATATATGGACCAATCCAAGGGATAGTCTAGTGGAACCTTGTATGCAAGTCCTAGAAGTAGCTGGGACGTATTTGGATCACCTTCTCATAGAGGATAGTAAATCTAACATTCAACCTTAGAAGCATTTTGTGTTCAAGAAAGATGATAAGGAAGCAGGATCAAGAAGCTCAACAACTAACCAAAACCCCACTTGATTGAGGGGGGAGCATGGGAGTTCAAGTGGTTATCTTCAAGTAAAAAATGAAGACTACAAGGGTGGAACCCAGTTTTGGGCCAATGTGTACAAAAAATGGAGGATTTAGCATACAAAGAAGGATGTTTCAAGGCTCAAATGGGGAACCTAAGCTACTTTTACAAGAGATACCTCTAAATTGGATTGGAAAAGAAGATTTCCAACTTTAATATGGAAGGCCCACTTGCATATGCATTGAGGAAATTCAAGGATAAACCCAAGGATAATTTTTTTGTTTAAGAGGTTAATTTGTGCTCAATGAGTCAGCCAAAGATGTTTTGGATAGTTAAGTGGTTATGGAACTTACCTATCCTTAGGCATGAAGTTGTATCATTGTTGTGCAATTTTAAAAATTTTTTATATTTGTTGAAACAAAGTTTTAATAGGCATCTGTAAAGAGGAATCACCAAATTCCACTCATTGATGAAGCAAAGCCCCTATGAAGTAGGCCATATCAACATATCCCAGAGTGATGTAGAGATATTCACTGAATTATTGAAGCTTGAACAGGTGGGTATAAGCTTTTCAATAGAGCACAACACTCCAAGTCTGTATCCTCAATCGTAATTGTTTAAAATAAACACAACAAAAATAAAGGTATGTGTCAACTTTTGGGATTTACTTAAAGTCACAATTCAAGATTGGTTCCCTCCTCCTCTTATAAAGCAAGTCTTGGAGGAAATGGAAGGACATACTCTCTATGGCTTTCTCGATAGCTTTAGCATGTATAATCAAATCATTTTACACCCTAAGAATTAGGATAAAGTAACATTTATTAATCCTTGGGTAACCTATATATATGTACTAGGATGGGTTTTGGTCCCAAAAATGCCCCTCTCTTGTTCAACACGTCTGCTTCAAGTTCTTTAGTAAAAATATCAACAACCTGCTCATCTGTCCTCACATAAAACAAGATCAATATCACCTGCTAATAGATTCTCTCTGATGAAGTGATAATGTACCTCAATTATCTTTGTTCTAGCATGAAAAATAGGATTTTGTGCTAACTCAATGTTGCTAAGATTATCACAATAGATCATTGGCTTTCACACTTTCACACCTAAATCTGCAAGTAGCATCTCTTACCATGTTGCTTCACATGCTACCATTGCAGCACCTTTATACTTAGCCTTTGTACTCAATAAAGCAACACCTCTATACTTAGCCTTTGTACCATGTTGCTTCACATGGTACCATTGCAGCACCTCTATACTTAGCCACTAGTAGATCTTCTATCTAGAATAATACCAGCCTAATCTGCATTGGTGTATCCATGAACCTCCAAATCTACACTAGCTTCATAAAACAATGCATAATCCAAAGTAGCACTTGTTACACTTATGTGTTCCTCGAGTAGCTTTGATGTGAACCTTTACCCTATACATGGGCACTTTTTACTCTAGTGCTGGCTAGAGGTTTTTTGCCCATGTTACCACATACATGATTAACTCTATGTGGTGGTACTTTGTTCTTAGGAACATTATTCAACTCTTACTTCAGTTCAATTCATCATCAATAGAGAGAGCTATCCTCGCCATTCATCTTCCGTGTGTATCTCATTGCGTTTATGCTCCTTGTGTGTGCTTCTCATGTGTCTCTCAAACTTCTACACACACCCAACAGTGGTATCAGAGCAGGTTCAACTCCTTCTCAAGTTTTGGTTTTTCGCATCACGGCACGTGCACCTTTAACAGTGCAAATCGACTTTGGATCATAATACAGTCACTTTTAGCATTCAACAAACATTTCCATCAGTTGCACAATTGCACTAAGGTTCTATTCCCATTTCAAAGCCGCTCCTGTAGCCAGAATCACCATTAGAGTGACAGTTTGTGAGATGAAATTTCAGCATTCATTTCAACTTTTGTCGAAGTGAAGATTTTGTCACATTCTTGTTCTTTAGTGAAATGGCCGGCAACAATGACTTATTTGGCATGCTTCAAAATGAATATAAGCTTGATGGGATCAACTATCCAATGTGGTCTTACATGATGAAGCATGTTCTTGTTGCTATTGAAACATAGTGGCAGATGTAGATCGAAGACCCACAGGTTCTTCTACTTCACAGTCTACTGTCACAGATGGAGCTTCTTCTTCAAGTATAATGGTTACTCCTTCTCTACTTACATAGAAGCAGCTTAGATGGGATGGAAAAGATGCTCAAGTTCATGCATTGATCATGCTTTCTATGAAGCATCATATAGTTCCACACATTCGGTCATGTTCTACATCAAGACAAACATGGGACACTCTTGCTTCTTTGTATGCCGTGCGTAATGAAGCACGTGTTGCACACTTGAGGAAGCAGATTGAGGATGTATATATGGCTGAAAATGAGTTGGTGGATGTGTATGTGATATGCATCAAGCACTTGAAAGAGCAATTGGCAAACATAGATGAGATTATTATGGATGCATCACTCATTTCTACATTGTTGAAAGGATTACTAGAATCTTTTCAAAGCTTTGCTACTGCACTCCGTTTGGTTGCAAAAGGCAATCCCAATATGTATGCATTTGATGAGGTTGTGTCTCTTCTTTTGCAAGAAGAGTAATCTAGTGTGAATAGGAGTGGTTTGATTGAGGGAACGCAAGCACTTGCTATCTCTCAAAAGGGGAAAAGCAAGTATGGTTCAACTTTGGGTTCATCAAAACCAAAGCCTCAACCTTCCTTGTCCACTCATTTCTCTAATGATGCTAATTTGCAAAAGAAGAAGAGATGCAAATATTGCCAAAAGTCTATTCATACTATTGATGAGTGAAAGAAAGCTTGCTAAGTGCAATGAAAAGAAGAAGGAATCCGGCATGCTAATTGCTGAAAATTCAACAAATGCAAAGAACGATGAAGCTAACATGGCTCAAGATTTTTGGGCATGTGTTATTACATGTCATTATGATGCATCTTTGCATTCTAAATGTATGTTTGTGAGTGTGGCTGATTTGGATTGGTTCTTTGATAGTGGTGCTTCAAAGCACATAACTTCATGTAAAAGGTTTTTTGCATCTTTGAAAGATGCACCCAAAGAAGGAAATGTGGTGTGTGTAAACAATGCCTCTTATCCTATCATTAGAGTAGGAGAAATTGAGCTTACATCTGCAAATGGAGGTGTGATTCTCTTCAAAAATGCATTGCATTTACCCAATGTAAAGAAGAACTTAATTTCAATTCTATTGATTGCTAAAGCTAGACTTCATGTACACTTTGTTGATGATAAGTGTATGGTTCATGATCTCAACAATGGTGATATTATCGTGATGTCTGGTACATTATGTAATGGTTTGTATCACATGGATACATACAAGAGGGATTCCTCGAATGCCTTAGTTGCTCATACTTCTTCCATGGCTAAAATGGAGATTTGGCATGCTCATTTTGGTCACTTGAACTTCAATAGTTTGCTTTACGTGCAAAAGAATGACATGGTTATTGGTTTGCCAAAACTTGAGTCCACTGAAAAGCATGCATGTGAAGGTTGCATTCTTGGAAAAATGCATCCTGCTTCTTTTCCAAAAGATAATCATACACACACTACAAGAAAATTACAGCTTGTTCATAGTGATGTATGTGGTCCCATCAAGACTAAGAATGAGTTCTTTTCTTGCTTCAAAGCAATTTTAGCTATGGCTGAAATTTTTTCTTCACAAAAGCTTTTGATTGTATGCATAGATCGTGGTGGTGGATACATGTCACATGAGTTTAATGCTTTTCTTCGTGAAAGGGTTATTTCACACCAATGTATGTTGCCATATACACCTCAGCAAAATGGTGTTGCCACGTGTAAAACTAGAACTCTTCTTGAAATGGGGTGATGTATGGTTAAAGGAAATCATCTTTCTGATCAATTTTGGATGGAAGCTGTCATGTGGACATAAGCCTATGGTTAGTCATATGTGTGTGTTTGGTTGTTTGGCATATGCTCTTGTGCCATCACAACAACATCACAAACTTGATGAAAGGCAAATAAATGTATATTTGTTGGTTATAGTTGATGGAGAGTGTTAATCTCCAAAAGAACAAGTTATCCTTGATGTTAGAACACTTCTGTATCAAGAATAACTCAAAACCTTGATCAATTTGGAAGACCAATGTCAAACTATCAAAATTTGCACTAACTGTGAAGAGAGTCACTACTCAAAAAAGTCTGCTGCACATAACTCACTCATTGACTAACCAAACGTGTAAAGTGTTTTATGAAACTTTGCACAGGCTGTTGCCTTAAGATTGGGCACCTTTTCCAAGTTAAATCATCTCAAAAGATTCAGTAGATCTTGAGAAATGATCCAAACAATTCACCTATGTCTAAAATTGTACTTTTGTATAGTGGACTTTGACACCTGTAACTTTTAATGCATAGTTCTCTCAAATTACAACCCATTTATTCAAATGCTTTTAGGCATAGGTATCTTACCTTGCAACTTAAAGAATGATTGCTTGTTTGCTCAAAACTTTACACTGTAGAAGGAGAACTGACCAAAACATTAGCATCAAATTTGCGCCTGTTTTAAAGTTTTCTTCTTCACATTTACGCATGTAAATGTTCCTACTCTCAATTCTCTCAGCCTGATCACAATTAGGATACGAAGACTTCTACAAAGGTCAATCAGCTATAGACTGAGACTTGTAAAAAAGCATTTCTCAAAAGTTTATACACAAAAGGAGTACTCAGCAAAAGATGAGGTGCAATTTTTCTTCTTCTTGGAAGAGTTTTACATCTGAATGATGAGAGAGAGCTTCTACACTTCTAAAGTGTCTAATGACTCTTACAACTTCTAATTCTTTTCATCTCATGCTCTCTCATCCTTTCCTCGACTTTCTACTTGTATATATAGGCATATATGTACAAGCTCATGATCATAACAAAGGTATAAGTGAGCTAACTACAAGTTTAATGTACCTATGTATACAAGTCTTCATTTTTTTAATATGCTCTACCTTCAAGTTTCTTAGGCTAATCTTTTCTTCAATATTTGACTTCAGACCTTCATCCAAAACATCAATTGATGATCGTCATGCACCAACAGCTCCCCCTCAATCATCAATTGAGGTTTTCTCTATCTTCTTCATACCTGCCATGTCTTTAAATCTGTGTAGCTTTGGTCCATCCAAGCTTTTGGTTAGCATATCTGCAATCTAATCTTTTGTTGAAGTATGTATGACTTTAATCTCCTTGTCAATCACCTTCTCTCTTAAGAAGTGATATTGAATCTCAATATGTTTAGTCTTGGCATGAAAAACAGGATTAGCAGCTAGATACAATGAACTCATATTATCTCCATGAATAGTGGGTGTACTCTGAATGATGTCAAAACTCTTCATGAGAGTTTTCAACCATATGACCTCCTTTGCAGCTTCAACCATTCCTTTGTACTCTGCTTCTGTAGATGATAAAGCAACTGTATTTTGCTTCTTAGAACACCAAGAGATTAACTTATCTCCCACATAACACAAGTATCCATATGTTGATCTCCTATCATCAGGATTACCTGCCCAATCTGTATCACTATATATCTTGATGTTTGTATCTGATGTAAAACCATAATACAAACCTTCCTTGAGTGTACCCTTAATGTATCTCAACATTCTTTGTCCTGCAATCCAATGTTCTTTCCTAGGGCAATGCATGAATTGAGACAACACTCCAACTGCATATGACAAATCAGGTCTAGTAAATGTAGCATAGATTAGACTACCAACTAGACTTTGATATAGCTTCACATCCTTAAACTCTTCTCCTCCATATCTGCTCAATTTGTGATTCACCTACATTGGAGTAGGTGCTACCCTACAATCTTCTATTTTAAACTTGATCAACAAGTTCTTCAAATACCTTTCTTAAGTTACATACACTCCATGTTGAGTATATGAGATCTCCATGCCCAAGAAATATGACAAGCCTCCCAAGTCACTAATCTTGAACTCTTTCTCCATTTGTTTCTTGAGACTTTGTATGCCCTTCTCATCTGTACCTATAAGGATTATATCATCAACATATATGCACATATAAATGAACCCAACATCACTTGCTTTGACAAGCAAGCTACTATCTGCTTTAGATACTTGGAAACCAAGTTCCTTCAAGAACTTCACAAGTCTATAATTCCATGCGCTTGGGGCCTGTTTCAAATCATACAAAGCTCTCTTGAGCTTACAGACATATTCGGAATACCTTTTATCTCTGAACCCTTGTGGTTGCTCCATGATAACATCATCTAAAATATAACCATTAAGAAATGCATTCTTCACATCTAATTGACATAATCTCCAACCCTTACATGCAGCAATGGCTATGAGTGTCCTAATGGTTGTCATCTTTGCCACAGGACTATAGGTCTCATCATAATCTAAACCATATGTCTGAGCATACCCTTTGACAACAAGTCTAGCTTTATACCTAGACACACTTCCATCTGCATACCTCTTTGTTTTGTAGACCCATTTGCATCCAATGATCTTCTGAATATTTGGTTTAGGAACCAAATCCCATGTCTCATTCTCCATCAATGCATCATACTCTTCCTGCATAGCTTTCTCCCAATTTTCCTTACCTTTTGCCTCTTCATATGTAGCAGGGTCTTCATTTGCTTTCACTATGTAAGCATAATCTTTAGTAGTAAAAAAAAAATTGTCATAGTTATACCTTATAGGTTGCCATTTGTGTCTTGATGACCTTCTGAGTTCTCCACTTCTTGAAGTTTCTGGTTCATCACATTCTGGATCAAACCTTAGCACTTCTTCAACTTCAACTTGTACTTCATTTTTCTCTTGTTCATTAAATATCTGAACCTTTGATTTACCTTTCTTCTGATTCAAAACTCCTTCATCACCTGCATGATTATTTATTGTAATTGCATACCAAGTACCTTGCTCATCAAATGTAACATCCTTTGATACAAGGAATTACTTTGTGGAAGGACTCCACAACCTATAACCCATTTGTTTATCATCATATCCAATGAACACATACTTTTCAGCTTTAGGTTCCAATTTATGCCTCAACTAAGATGGCACATATGCATAAGCCAAACATCCAAATACTTTGCAATGATCTAAGGTAGATATCTTACCCCACCAAGATTCATATGGCATCATACCCTGCAAAGCTTTACATGGAAGCCTATTAACCAAGTATGTAGCTGTATTTACAGCCTCAACCCATAAATAATTTGGACAATTTTTCTCCTTCATCATTGATCTTGCAAACTCAACAAGAGTTCTATTTCTCCTTTCTGCTACACTATTTTGTTGAGGAGAGTACCTACAAGTAACTTCCCTTTTTATACCTGCATTCCATAAGTAATCACTGAACTCATTAGAGAAATAATCTTCCCCTCCATCTGACCTTAGTCTCTTCAACTTCTCACCTGTGATTCTTTTTGCATAACATGATAATGTTTAAATGTATTGAATATCTCTGATTTATCTTTGATCACATATATAGTGATCCACCTGGTAGCATCATCAACATAAATCATATAATATCTTGAACCATTTATACTAAAATCCGTTGATGGTCCCCACAAGTCTGTGTGTACCAACTCAACCTTCTCTTAATACATGAAACCATACTTAGAATATGATTGCTTATGAGCCTTACCTAATTGACATGCCTCACATCTGCATGTCATATGTTGACCTGCAACATTAGGCAATCCAAGCACTGAACCATTGTTAACCATATCCTTAATACCTCTTTCATTGAAATGTCAAAGCCTTTTATGCCAAAAATCTAACTCATAGATCCTTTGTCATCCATAAGTAAACAAAACATGACCAATATTACCTTGAATCTTCAATGTGAAGAGTCTTCCTTCTTTCTTTCTTGAAACAATTTGTTTATACCCATTGCTGACATCTTCCACAAAAACTCCATCATTAATGAACCTTACTTCATAACCTTTTTCAACAATTTGCCCTACACTTATCAAATTCTTTGGAATTGTAGGAAGATACAAGACCTTATTTAGAAGAGTACTTCCATCCTTGGCCTTCACTGATCCAATTGACTTCACATTGTGCTTTGTACCATCACGTGTTTGAACTACATGATTAGTTACCTTATTCTCCAAATTAGTGATCAAGGCTATATTACCACTCAGGTGATTGCTACACCCTGAGTTAATGTAGAAAACTATTTGGCCTTCACTTTGTCTTTCACAAGTTGCATTCATGATTAAGGTTGAATCTTCTTTTTTAATCATCCTTTCTTAAGCAGCTCTCTTCATCCAATTCTTCAAATCTGAGAGTTCATCCCTAGTTGGAACACTAGGATCTCTGAATTCTAGTTTTTCTTCTTCACCTATGATGTAACCTATTAGCTCTTTGCTCATGAGATGAGCTTCCATCCTCATTGACCAAGCTGGATAGTTTTCTCTATCCAATTTCTCTATCTGAAGAGAATTTCCCATCCTTTCTTCACCTGTATATTAAATTCTTCAAGCTTTATGAGGACTAATTGTACCTTTACTTTGAATGAAGTTCCTTTTGATCTTCTTGATAGATTCAGGCCTCCTTCTCAAGCTTTCCCTTTAAGCTTTCACCTTTTGAACCTTCAAATGTTGATTTCTGTATGACTACAGCAGTTGGGGTCCTCCTTTCTTCTATTTTGATGATTCCTGCTCTAATACCACTGATGGAGAGTTTTTAATCTCCAAAAGAACAAGCTATCCTTGATGTTAGAACACTTCTATATCAAGAATAACTCAAAACCTTGATCAATTTGGAAGACCAATGTCAAACTATCAAAATTTGCACTAACTCTGAAGAGAGTCACTACTCAAAAAAGTCTGCTGCACATAACTCACTCATTGACTGACCAAATGTGTAAACTTTTTTATGAAACTTTGCATAATGTGTAACCTAAAGATTTCACACCTTTTTCAATTCAAATCATCTCAAAATATTCAATAGATCTTGAGAAATGATCCAAAAAATTCACCTATGTCTAAAACTATACTTCCCTATAGTCGACTTTGACACCTGTAACTTTTAATGCATAGTTCTCTCAAATTACAACCTTTTTATTCAAATGCTTTTAGCCATAGGTATCTTACCTTCCAACTTAAAGAACGAGTTCTTGCTTGCTCAAAACTTTACACTCTGGAAGAAGAACTACCCAAAACACTAGCATCAAATTTGTGCCTATTTCAAACTTTACTTCTTCACATTTACACATGTAAATTTTTGTACTCTCAATTCTCTCAGGCTGATCACAATTAGGATCTGAAAACTTGTACAAAGTTCAATCAAACTATAGACTTAGACTTGTACAAAAGCATTTCTCAAAAGATTAAACACAGAAGGAGTACTCAACAAAAGATCGGGTGCAATTTTTCTTCTTCTGTGAAAAGTTTTACATCTGAATGATGAGAGAGATCTTCTACACTTCTTAAGTGTCTAATGACTCTTACAACTTCTAATTCTTTTCATCTCATGCTCTCTGATCATTGCTCTGACTTTTTGCTTGTATATATAGGCATATACATACAATCTCATGATCATAACAAAGGTATAAGTGAGCTAACTACAAGTTTAATGTACATATGTATACAAGTCTTCATTTCTTGAATGTGCTCTACCTTCAAGCTTCTTAGCCTAATCTTTTCTTCAATCTTTGACTTCAATCCTTCATCCAAAACATCATTGATGATTGTCATGCACCAACAATAGTGCTAAAAGTAAGGGATATCGTTTGTACCATCCATTAACGAACAAAATTTGTATTTGTTGAAACTTCAATTTTCCCTCTACTTTCATGCAAAAAACAGCCAATACTTAGCTCACAAGATGTGTTTGATACACTCATGCCTTTGTTCCAAAATGGCACGCTTGACTATGACCATGTAGACCAACCAACAGAGGCTCAAAGGGCTGAAAATTCTAGCAAAATAGAGCTGAAATTTTTTCCAGCTGAACATGGCTGAAAAATTTCAACCAAAAATTGTCCAAACTGCTAGAAATTTCTAGCCACATATGGTTGAACATCTGCGTCAAAATATGGTTGAAATGAGCATGAAACTCAGCCCACAAATGATGTACATGTTGTTGGTGTATTACATAATGAACGCATTGTTGGAGCAAGACAATCAACAATTGGTGATTATATGAAGCTTAGAAGTGAAGACATGAAGGAAAGATTGAAGTCTAAGAGCATGGAGTGAAGTGAAGGTTCAGGAAGAAAAGTTCTATAAACACATGTATATTAGCTTTGTAAATACTTATGAAGTAATGACGAATCAATACTCATATGTATATATATATATATATATATATATATATATATATATATATATATATATATATATATATATATATATATATATATATATATATACATGTATATACATGTATATGGTCATAATATGAGAGAGAGAGATGAAGTATAGATGAAGTAGAGAGGAATAGATCATAAGTATTGTGTGAATCATCCATCAGATGTATGATGAGTTGAATAGAAAGAATTTTCAGAGAATTATGCGTCGATCTTTTCTCCATTTCTCCTTCTGTGTTTGATTATATCAGAAATCCTTTTGTAGATATCTAATTCCATAGTTAATGCATCTATGGCTAAGATTTGAGAGTCTAATTGCAAACAGGCTAAGAGAATTATGTGTAGGAACATTTATATGTGAAGAAATGATGAGTGTCTTCTGAAACAGGTGCAATCTTGATGGTCAAAGAATTGGTCAGTTCTCAATGCACAGTGTAAAGTTTTGCACAAATGAGGAGTCAAAATCTAAGTTGGAAGTTAGCCATCTATGGCTAAAAGCATTTGTTTAAATGTGTTCTAGTTTGGGAGAACCATGTGTTAGAAGTTGTAGGTATCAAAGTCGACTCTACAAGAGGACAGTTTCAAACATAGGTAGGTTTTGGATCATTTCTCATAATCTACTGAATCTTTTGAGATGATTTAACTTGGAGAAGATGTGCAAGCTTTAGTCAACACCTTATACAAAGTTTCATTAGAAAATTTACATATTTGGTCAGTCAATGAGTGAGTAATGTGCAGCAGACTTTCCTGCATAGTGACTTTCTTCATAGTTAGTTAAAGTCTTGATAGTTTGGCACTTGTCTTCCAAAATTGGTTGAAGTTTAGAGTCATTCTTGATATAGAGGTGATCTAAGATCAAGGATAGCTTGTCTTTTGGAGATTAACACTCTCCATCATGCATTTCTATCAAGAGTTCACAAACTATGCCAAAGTGGCTGAAACAAACTTTACAAGACAGCAAATTGAGTGCACGTTTACTTGATAGAACAAGATCAAGCAGGGAAGCTCTCACAATGACTATTGAGTGTGTGTGGCTCAGATGCCTTATGGTTGATTTAGGTGTTGTTCACTCTTTTGCCACCACCATCTTCACTAATAGTTAGAGTGCATTGGTAGTTGTGAGGAACACGGGCAATAAGCACATTGAGGTGCACTATCATTATGTCACAAAGAGGTTCTCTATTAGAGAGATTAGTTTGGCATATGTATCCACACATGAAAACATTACATACCTTTTCACAAAGGATCTCCCAAGGGAGAAGTTTGAAGCTTTTCGCAAAGCTTTGGTCTTACTTCCTTTTGTGGATTGATTCCACATAGGTTGGCACTTCCTTATACATGAGTGCCAACTCCTTGTTCACCACATCACTCCTAGGGGGGATTTGTTGATATATTCTGGTAGTGACATGTGTGAAAACACTACGACCGCCGAGGCACTTTTCACCTCTTAAAGAGGTTTTCGGATTGTATGTAGACCTATAGCGCTAATGGTTCACTTATCTTTGTAAATTCTCTTGGTAATACATTCAGTATTGTGTATTGTGCTCGAAGCTTCTTCTTCTTCCTTGTGTTGTTTGCATGCTTGCATAGACCTCAAACTCCAACATAGAGGTAACATTTTGCAAGAGGGAGCTCCTAAAATTATGAGATTCCTATCACAAATTGAAAGAACAATTGATGCTATTCTGAAAGATAGTTCGAGAAAAAGAGGTGAATATTCTTATATAATGAACATTAATGCTCTAACGATGAGCATGGCTCTTTGGGAGACGATGTTATAGATGACCAATTGTTAAAGGCTAATACAAACATATTTTCAAACATTGATGTTGATATAGATTCCTCAATCATGCAAATTTCACAATCAAAATCTAGTGATGCTCTAGTCATTGAACCAAGTGAAAATTTCATACAATATGCATATCCAATTTTGTAGAATTAAAAAGTTTTAACTTCATGTAAGACCTTTGAATTCACAAAGATTCAATTATTTCTATCAATGTTTCCACAATTTTTGTAAGATGCTTATTAGAGAGAATTAATCAATATACAATGAAGAAAAGATAGCAAGTTTTTCTAAATTTATGAGAGTACCCATTGATGAAATACTATAGATAGACATTCTCTTTTACGATTCTTGAGTTGTATCCCTTTTCATAGGTGTGAAATTGATGTCTAGAAAGTATTTTGAATTAGAGATAATGATAAAAGCAACCTTTAGGATTGATTTATCCTAAGATTTCAGAACCTTAATCTTGAAAGAATCTTCTCCAAGAGCCATCTTGGGGTGTACATGGGAGGAGAAGCCTCATTTGATTTCGAAAGCATGTGATAGCCTTTGGGAAAGTGTTCACATGTGAGACGTTTGGATGGGCATGTGGATGAGTCTTAGGTAATGCATCCCCTTGGCCTAGAGGTTTTTATATGGGTAGAGTTAGTTAGGTGGATATTGGCATCTTTCTCCCCTTCTAGGCTTACATGGTCTCGTTAGTTGATTTGGTAGTAGTTAATATGTGAACACACAACATTGGTACCAGAGTAGCTATAAAGCCTTATCTTTGCAATGAACATCCACACTATTTTTTTACAAAATGGTTTTAATTTTTTTCATGCCAACTAATACAAGAAGATTAGAGAAAATTACAAAGAAGGCATACGGCATTTTCGTTCCTTTCATGAGGGATCCACTTACACTTTAGCTTATAGTTTTCTACAATGAATATACTATGGTTCTTGGAGGGGGAAACAATTTACAATTTCTAATCCTTTTTCTAAGGCAATGAAGGGATTTCGCCAGAGACTATTCTAGGGGGTCCATTAAAGTTGTAGGCATATCTTTCCTTCCAAATTTTCCAAAGATATTTGCTTATAATAGCATTCCAAAGAGAAATGAAGCAATCCATAGCTTCTTGATGCAAAAATTGTGTCTAGGTAATTTCATGAGTCATAAAAAGGAACTTTCAAACACACCGCCAAATCAAAGCACTCTTAAGATAAGAGAAAATTAGGTGATCAAGGTCTTCCTTGCCAATCAAACATCTTTTGCACCAGGAAAGGGCACCATAGATTTTTCTTGCTCTCATATTGGTCAAGATCACTCTATGCAAAATCTACCACATGACCGCTTTTTTGTTCTCTATAGGTGGGTGCCACAAGTCCTTGAACCTAAAAGACTGTCTAATTGAAGACAGATCAATACACCATTTTTGTTTAAAGATAGGTGAATATCAAGATTTCAATTTGGTCTCAAAATATCCTCCATATTATTGCTATTATTCCAATTTAGAGCCTTCAACAAGGGGCGTAGTCAAGCAAGAGTCAAGATATTTGGAACATCCTAAGCACTAATTATGTGGCTCAAAAGGCACCAATCTTCATAACCCACTCTCTCCAGCTTTGCTCAATGTCCTTGAATGTGATCTTGTGTCTTTTTCCTTAGTTCCAAAGCTACTTAAACTTACAAAGTCCTTTGGACCAAAGATCCTTCACTCTATGAATATTTTCTTCCTCGATACACTTGATTCCAATAATAGCAAATGATATGGTGTCTATTAGATATGCTCAATACTCCACCCTCAAGTGAACACAAATAATCCATGGTGCTCTAAGTTGTAAGGCCCCCATTATGAGGAGAAGCCATTGTGAAAGCCCAAACATTTGTGGAACCCTAACTTCTAAGTTAGATGAGGTCTATGTGTGACTATTGATGGTTATAGATGATCTTTGTGAGCGTAGCCATCAAGTTTGGTAGGGCATAAACTTTCAGACCATTGGGTTTCCATTCAAGGTGAAAATAAAGGCCCTATGGTGTCACATGGTTTCCCCATAGAACCTTAACTGCACAATCCGATGGGCCTATCCCCCCCTGGCCTATAGGGCTGAGATAGTAGGACTTCTATTTATGGAGATATTGTTGGATTGTATATTTTACCAACTATTTTGTATCTCTCGAGTGCATTTATGTATACCGACTCTCCTTGTAAAAGTTATATAAGCATGGTCCACATTGAGCTTTACATAGCATTGCACACTAGTAAGCCCTTCATCTAGTTTCTGTCTAGATCGCCACATTGGGAATGCATGGGTGGATAGCACCATAATTGTAATTGCATTATGCTTGGAAATCTCAGAATTTGAGTTCTCTATCTCTCAGTCGACATCTATCTTTGTGTGCATTTTTTCTCTCAACTCTATATTTTGGTATATTCCATTGTGTTGTTATTTTCTTACATGGTATTAGAGCTCAAGAGGCTCTGAGTGGTGCAGAAGCAAAAACATAGAGGTTGTAGAGGTCTCAATGATAAAAGAGAGAAGATGTCAAGTGGTATATCATCATCTACAACTGGGAATCAAGGAGGTTCATCAATAGGAGTAGGTGGAGCACAGATAGGAGCAGTAGTGATGTCGATCATCCCAATGTTGTGAATACGACCACCAACCTTCATAGAAGGTAAACATGATGGTACGAACTACACCCTGTGGAATTTCAAAATCACTTCTATCCTTGATTCATATGAGCTTTTGGAGACTATTCTTGGGATTAAGCATGAGCCCCAAGAAACACCTAATCCAAAAAATCATGGTTGAATGATTCCTCCTAATGCTAATCTTCTATGTGCTTGAAAATGTAGAAATGTAGATGCACTCTATGCTCTAGTTACAAGTACTTCTGATAGTGTTCTGACTCTCATTCAGCATACTACCAAGGTGTGTGAAGCATGGAACATATTGAGAAATCAATATGAAACTCATAATAAAACATGAATTCAAAATTTGGAGAATTAGCTAGTAGCAAAAAGGTTTGCTGATGCGAAGATTGCAGAGGTGTTTATCACTCGCATGAAGAATCTATGAGATCAAATGGTGGGAGCAAGTGTTCAAAATTCAAGTGAGGAGCTAGCTCGGTGTCGTCTTCACATCTATCCACCTAAGTTGATGGTTTAGTAATTGCTCTTAATACTCAAATCAAACCTCAACCACTAACTTTTGAAGAATTCAGTGCCTTACTCATGGAGGAGGAGCTACGGCTCAAGGCAAGGAGTGGTGGCAACAAAGGAGATGTTGGATTCACAGCAAATGCCAAAGGGGGCAAAGTGGACTCTTCAAATGATGGAGACAAAAAGAAGAATGACAAAAATAAGTTCAAGGGAGAGTGTTTCCAATGCAAGAAGAAAGGACACAGAATCCAAGATTGTTGCATCAACAAGGCAGAAGAGAAGACTGGCTCTTCAAAAGGTGGCAAGGGCAAGGAGTCTGCCAACATAGCATAAATAGATGTTGCATTATTTGTTATGATAGAGGAGGTGTGCTCCTCGGCTAAAGATTCAAGAACGGATGACTCATGGGTGTTGGACAGTGGTGCATCTCATCAGATGATGAGCAGAAAAGACCTTTACAGCCCTTACAGCCTCTAAAGGAACCCATCACAGTAATGTTAGGCAACAATGTGATGTGTCATGTAGAGGGCGAAGGTACGATTTCTTTCATTAACTCTAATGGTGATGTCAAAAAGCTTTTAAATGTGTTATATGTTCCATAAATCAAACAAAAACTACTTTAAATAGCTTCCATAACTGATCAAGGTCATCAAGTGTCTTTCAATAAGACAAGAGAAAAGATTATGAACAATAACAACAACATTGTTGGGACTAGCATAAGAAGAAACAACCTATATGAGTTGTGTGCTCTTATAGCCACTAAAAAATTGGGCACAAGTAAGCTATGGCATGAGAGATTCGGCCACACTGGATACCCTTTACTAAAGGAGATGCATCGTAGGGGTATGGTTGCCCACCTACCATCGATTGCAAAAATGAAGGAACCATGTGAAGCTTGCATGATGGACAAGCAAAAAAGGAAGGAATTTCCACAAGAAAGCAAGAACAGGGCAAGCTATCCTCTAGAGTTGGTGCATACTGATTTGTGTGGAAAAATGCCTACACATGTGTTGGATGGATCTTCCTACTTCATGTTACTTGTTGATGGCTATAGTAGGAAGATGTCGGTGTACTGTCTCCACGATAAGGATCAAGCTTTTGGTAAGTTTAAAGAATGGCTTTAGCTTGAAACTGAAACAAGGAAGAAGATGAAGAAATTCAGGATAGATAGCTGTGGTGAGTTCACATCAATAGAGTTTGAAGATTTCTGTAAGAGTAAAGGAATCAAGCATCAATTTACAGTGGCACATAGCCCTCAATAGAATGGTGTTGTGGAATGTCAAAATTGAACCATCATGGAGATGGCAAGGTGCACGTTGAAGGGAAAGGGTTTATCTAACCAATTTTGGGTAGAGGTTGTCAACATTGTTGTCTACATCTTGAATCGAACCTACACCAAGGCACTCGATGGAAAGACTCCACAGGAAGCCTACACTGGTAAAAAGCCTTCTATTTCACATTTCAAAGTATTTGGGAGTGAATGTTATGTGCATGTTCCATTAGGGAGAGAAACAAGCTTCAACCAAAAAGCATCAAATGTATCTTCTTAGGGTATCGCAAAGATAAGAAGGATTATAAGTTTTATGACCCTGAAGCTAAGAAAATCATGGCAAGTTGCGATGTGATGTTTAAGGAGGACAAACCACATGCAGTGGAGGAGGAAAAGAGAGCTTCCACTTTATCATCAGGCAAAGGGGAAATCCACTATGAACCTGGCCTAAGATCTATCCCTTCTACACAAGAGAAGGAAGCATCATCTTCAGATGATGAGTCTGAAAGTCACCAACTTGTCATCAGTGAAGTGAAAAAGCCATTATCGTGTTCAATGAGGCAACTCTAGGATTCTGCAAATCCCATCCCACATTCAATAGAACAGGTTACAGATGGACCAAGGTGATCACAAAGAATTGAGGAATAGAGACGGGAAAGTGCCCATATTGTAAACATAGCTTTGATGGTTGATCTCATTCAAGAACAAGCAAA
Source organism: Ceratopteris richardii (assembly GCA_020310875.1). NCBI lineage: Eukaryota > Viridiplantae > Streptophyta > Polypodiopsida > Polypodiales > Pteridaceae > Ceratopteris > Ceratopteris richardii. The sequence goes on along the minus strand of CM035414.1, from coordinate 169,418,188 downwards.
GGAACCAACCAATGTGGAAGAGGCACTCCACAATCCGAATTGGAGGGTTTCCATACAAACATAATACAACAATATCATGAAGAATGGAACTTGGGAGCTAGTGGATTGACCCCCTAAGCATAAAGTCATTGGCACCAAGTGCTTTTGGAAGCTAAATTACAAGTTTGATGGTACTATGGAAAAGTACAAATCAAAACTTGTTGCACAAGGTTACTCACAAGTTGAAGGCATTGACTTTTGTGAATCATTTGCCTCGACTGGAGGATGACTACTATCCAAGTAGTACTAGGTGTGGGTGCACATACGCATTGGCCTATCTATGAGGTGGCTGTCAAATCAGCATTCCTAAATGGACACCTCAAGGAGGAGGTATATGTGTCTTAGCCACCAGTGTTTGAGGCTCCCCATTCAAAGAACAAGGTATATAAGCTCAAGAAGGCATTATATGGGTTGAAACAAGCCCCTAGAGCATAGTGCCAATATTTAGATAAGTATATCTTGGATCTAGGTTTCAAAAGATGTGCTTCTGATGCTAACTTGTATGTTCTAAAGAGAGGAGGGAAGACAATTGTGCTCATACTCTATGTAGATGACCTTGTGATTACATGAAATGATGATGGTCTTCTTCAACAAACAAAAGATGCCATAAGCTCACAATTTGAAATGACAAACTTGGGCTTAATGCATTATTGCTTAGGCCTTAAAGTTTGGCAAGAACCAAGGAAGATTTTCATCTCTCAACAGAAGTATGCAAGACACTTCACCTCCATTGGATAATGGAAGATACAAGAAATTGATTGGAAGTATCATCTACTTGTGCAATAGTAGACTAGATATCTCTTATGTTGTTGGAGTGGTAAGCAGGTTCTCTAATAAGCTTTGCCAAACTCATTGGAAGGCAAGCATGCAGAAACCCAAGTATTTGAAAGGAACCACTGATTATGGTATTCTTTATGAAGTTGGATCATCTCTAGTTGGACACTATGACTCAAATTATGCAGGAGATATATATGCACGAAAATTAATTTTTGGATATTTCTTTTCTTTAGGATCAGGGATTTTCTCTTGGATCAATAAGAAGCAACCGACTGTAGCATTACTTATATTGAAGCTGAGAGTACAAAGCTACATGTGTTGCAGGATGTGAAGGAGTATGGTTGAGGAGGATCCTATGGCATATAGGAATAAAGGGACAAGAGGCAACAGAGTTGAAGTGTGGCAATCAAAGTTGCATGACCGTCACCAAGCCTCTTCATCAATCAAATCATGCACATAGAAATTTAGTATCACTATGTGCATGATTTGATTGATGAAGAGGCCTTGGAGATAAGCTATTGTCCAACTGAAGAAAATGGAATAGACATTTTCACCAACTCTTAATTCTGGATGTGCGGTTTCTGATGTCTCCTGCTTTTCAATGGGTTGATCATAAAGTAATGACTTCATCAGTTCTTTATTTCTGTTTCGTAAAGTATCATTCTCCTCCATGTACACTTTTAGTTGTGTTTGAAGCAAATTGCTTCTAGCTTTTATTCTCTCCTTGTCTGCTTCACTGGCTTCATGTAATCTTTGTAAATCTATTAATTGTCCCTGGAGTTGGTGATGCTCGGTCATCAATGTGTTACATTGCATTTTTACCTCTAGTAATTCCGTGCTTTTGGCTGCTATCTCTTTTTGGGCCTGGATTAGTTGTGCAAAAAATTGTTCACTCATAATTTGAAACTGACTCTTTTCCCTCATGGTCTTATCATAATATGCATCTATATCCATCATCTGTTGTTGTGTGTCCATGGCCGTTTGGATCATTTGTTTTACAACCGGCTTTAACTGAGTAACACCCACATTTAACCAGGTCTTAGGAATATTTGGTTCTGCTCCTGTTGTCACATCTTTTCCCTGTGCTATGTGTAATGTAGTGTCATGGGGCTGCCTAATGTGGAGTTGTATGCTTGGCTCAGCCTCCATGTGATTGATTTTGCCTTGAGGTGTGTCATCTGGCACCTCGAATACAATTGGCTCTTTGTTCTTGTGTAGGTCTGACTCTGTGTTTACTGGAGTTTGCATTTCTTCCTTAATAGGTTGCATCACTTCTTTATTCGATATGGTAGCTTCTTTGATACTAATCTTTGTTGTATCATTCAATTGAATGACGTGCTCTGGTTCCTTTGGTTCTTCTATGTTCTTTGCTTGTTTTTGTTCATTATCTGGCATGACTTCAACTTGATTGATCTCTGTCCAATCTTCATTGTGTGTTTCTTTTTGCATATCTGTATCCAGGGTGTCCTTCTCACAGCTTGATTCTTCATTAGAGCTTGATTCCTCCAATCCTATTTCTTTGTATCTAGAAGGTACTTGACGAGTTGCTTTATTCTTCTGTTTCTTTTCCTGGCTCGCTTGTCTATAATGGTGACCTTGAATATTCAGATTTATCTGCCCCCGCATATACTTATGTGTTTCTTCTAGGGTAGTAGAGAGGTCTCTTTTCGTAATTGGTTGTTGATTTCCAGGAATCTTTGGTTAAATGTGTGTCCTCTTCGAAGTGGGTGTCTCCTGAGCTTCTTCCTCTCTTAAGCGTTTAGTTCCTTTCATAGGTGTCCTTGAACTCATTCCTACTTGTTCAACAGCAATGACTGTTTTCTTTTTCTGACTTTTCATATTTGGCTAGCCCTTCTGAGGTTGGCATCTCACGCAAGCAGTTTTTCATTTCGAGTGCCTCATAGATAAGTAAGGTCAAAGCTGAACTGCCATTGAGAAACTTTTTCTGACCCCATTTCTTCTTGGCTTCAAATAATCTTTCTTGGACATAAGGAGTCATATTCACTTTGTTTCCAACTTGTCTCATTGCATGCGAGAGTAGTTGTACGACAATCTTTTGTGGTGCAGTATATCTATGCATACTTGGGAAACAAAAGTGTTGGTGCACTAGGCGGACAGTATCTTCAATATCAGTCCTGTTGATATCCAAAAAGGACCTCTTTTTAGGATCATGACATTCCTCTTTGACATTAGTGATCCCTTCTTGATTCCATCCGAAGGATTTCTTGATTATCTCATGTGTGAATCGAATGGTTTTCCAGGTACCTACTTTGTCTAGTACTCTTGCTTCAGGAACTGATATCTTCGTCGCTGCAGGCTGTAGTGTATTCATCACTTGTGTACATCTTTGAAAATCTGGTAGATAAATCGGCAATTTGAGAAATGCATCTATGCCTGCCTGTGTCCACACATCCGTGATTCGAGGTAGTCCTTGTTTGAGAGTCTTGAAGTCTTGTGACATAATGGGGAAGTAGTGATCCCTATCCATGATCTTGATGGTGGCCATGAAAATAAGGTCTGACACTGGTTGGTCATCCAGAAACCAATGGCCTCTTGCTTTCGTTATTGATTCCAATGGAAGAAGTTGCACCTCTTCCTCTTGCGTAGCTTCAGAATTGGGAGATGCCATCTGCACTCAATCACCGAATAGTATTTAGAATCATCCTTCAGTTATCCTTTATTAGATTGGCAATTCTCCGCGTGAATGGTGTCGTCCCTTTCCCCGTGGGTGTGAGAAAGGTAATACCTAGATTTTTTCCATATTTTTAGATATTTTTACATTTTCATCTGAAAAGAGAAACAGAAAAGTTAGGTCATAGCCGAAGCGGTTATTACTTTTTGAGTGATTTTCTTAATGTATGTACAAGTGCTCTCCTATTTCCCAAGAGGAAAATGTGCTCGACTATCCTGAAATAGAAGAAAGATGTGCCGAATGCTTGGCCTTGTAATGTGGCCCTGTCATGCATACTTTGGGTCCTGATAACTCCAAATGTGTGCAACTTGAAGTAGTTGGATGATGCATGCAGTTTGTCTTGTCTTTCGGCAACCAAATCTGCTTTACTATGTTGGCCCGTATTGTATCCCAAACATTCCTGATGAATGTGGTGCTTCTCATGTTGTACGTCTGCTCTATCTGCTTTTTGAATCTCGGACTGGCTTGTGTTGCAACTGCAGACTCCTTCTCTTTCCTGTAGCTACTCTTCTTTGGCTGTTTTGCCCTTAGACCATATTGGTTCTCCTTGTGTAGTGGTTCATCGTTTTGGTTTAGCGTCTTTGGAGCACATGTTTTTGGAATCCATATTTGCACTTGATCCGGTTGGGTGGCTACTACTTTCTTTGGAATCCATATCCTAGCAATTCGTCGTTGACTTTGGTGTTCAAAATGATTTGCCTTCTTGTTTAATTGGTTGTTCTGATGTCGAAGATGTTTCTGTTGTTGAAGATATGCATCCGTTTGATCCTTCCTTATCCAAGCTTGTTTAGTGTATGGAATAGGGTATATTCTAATAGGTACAGACTTTGGATTATTCAGAGGACTAGTCTCTCTTGTGCATGGTTCTTCACTACGGCTGTTTTCAAATAGAATGACACTCTTGTGACTTGCTAGATTAGAAGATGGTATGCAAGCAGGATTCAGTGTGTCCTCACATGAAGTACTTGATGAAGGGGTTTCTATAGTGCTAGTGAACATACATTCATGAGTGCGTTCATTAGAGTGAATTTTTGGCTCTATGCTTGCGGCTTTGATTGGCCGTTCGTCTAGCAAACTGAATACTTCACGATGTCCTATCTTGGCTGAGATGTATCCTAAAGCCAATTGAATGGTCACCTCATATTTGTATATCCAGTCTTGACCTAATAGCTTCTGTTCCATAGTGTTGTTGCCAAGATTCAGAGGTAAGGTGATTTCACCTATACATTGAGTAATTGTTCCTCCTATTCCTATCAACTGTGCCATCGATGGACGTAATTCCTCCTTGAGTTTCTGAGTCAAAGAAAGTTTGATACAGCTTATGGCGGCTCCTATGTCAATGAGAGCATCCACTAACTGGTACTCCGTTTTACCCGCTCCCAAATTCAAATATGGTTGTGTTCTCTGTGGACCTAGGTTTTTAGTGGCTCTAAAATTAGCCATTGGGATGAGTTCTTCTCCTAGTCGATATCTCTCATCTCTCTCTCTCATCCATTCTTTCCGTTTCTTAATTTGTTCTAGTGCTTCCTGTCTCGCTTCTTCTCATATCCTTTCCTCCTCGATGCGTCTATTCTTGCCCTTGATTAATCGTGACATTGTTTCTTCAGTCAACGGTTCTAGATATTTTTTCACTCGACATCCACTAATATAGTTTGGTAATACTTCTCCATCTAGGGTTGCTAAGCTGATGGCTCCACTTGTCGATATACGATTGATGATTAATGGGCCATATCCTCTCTTCTACAACTTCTTAGCGTGTTGTTTCAAGGTATCTACCAAAACTAAATCTCCTTCCTTCAAATTTTTGTCTTTAATGTGAGCATCAAAGTAGGCTCTCTGTCGCCGTTTAGCAGCATAAATGCCTGCTACTGCTTCTAACCTAGTTTCGTGAAGCTTTTCTATTTGATCCAATTGAGTTGATAGTTCATGTCCCGTCCACTCGTAAGTGGTTGCTACTCTGAGAGTGGGAATTAAGAAATCAATTGGCAAAATAGCATTTTGTCCATACACTAAGTTAAAAGGAGTAGTGCCTATGGCGGTTTTGTAGGCTACTCGAAATGCCCATAAATCATGATGTAATTGCTTATCCCAATCAGATCTACCATTGTTAACAATTTTTGTGAGAACTGTAACAAGATTTTATTCGAACTTTCGGCTTGTCCATTGGCTTGTGGGTGATAAGGAGCTGATTTCTTATGAATTACCAAGAATTCATTCAGTAAGGCTTCTATAACTTCATTCACAAAGTGCGTACCTCTATCACTCAGAATTTCTATCGGTAGTCCAAATCTAGTGAAAACGTTCTCAAAGAGAAACTTGGCTGTAGTTCTTGCGTCATTTTTCTTGGTTGCTTTGGCTTCAACCCATTTGGTCAGATAATCTGTGGCTACAATTATATATTCGACATGGGATCCTTTCGCTGGTGGGCTAATAGGTCCTATGAAGTCTATTCCCCATTTAGTGAAAACTTTGGCACTCATCATGGTCTCAGTGGCATCTCATCTCTTCTAATTGGATATTTTGTTCGTTGACAAGTATCACATCGTTGCACATATGTTACGGCATCTTGATGTAGAGTTGGTCACCACATTCCAACAAAGAGGATCATTTTTGCTGTTTTATCTGCAGAGAAATGTCCTCCTGCAACTCATGTATGTGCCATCTCTAAAACAGCAAGATATTCGTCTTCATGAATGCACAATCGTAATTGATTATCTCTCCCTCGCTTGAAAAGTTGTTTTCCTATAATAGCATAATCCTTGCTCTGTTCTACAAGTGCACGTTTCATTGTTGAAGTGGCTCCTTCTGGGTATTCTTGGGTCTTTAAGAATTTTACCAGAGGCATGCTCCATCTTGGTGCTACAATGGAGTAGCATAGAGTGGAGTTCTCTTTTGGATTTTGTTCTTGACAGGTTTGGCAGGCTGATACATAGTTATGCACATCCCTCTGCATGGTTGGCCAATATATGCCTAATCTCCTCAGGGTTTGCCATGTTCCGTTTGCATTCAAATGAGTTTTCCATTGATTTACATGTGCTTTCTAAAGCCACATTTCTTGTTCCTCCTCTTCAACGCATCTCATTAGTAATCCACTTGAATCTTGGTGATACAAACTTCGTGCAATGATATGAAGGTTTTTAGTCTTCCAAAGGTCTTGCGTTCGGTTTGGTGTGATCCCATCTTTAGGTCCATGCGTGAGTATAGGGATCAACTATTCTGCCCATTGGGGACATACTTCCAGGTTAAAAAGGTACGTATCTGGCAGATCATCTGGTACTCCTATGGGTGGTTCTCCATGGGTCATTCTCGATAAGTGATCTGCTCTTATGTGGGTATTTCCTTTCTTGACTACTACCTCAAAATCAAATTCCATTAGCAATAAAAACCATCGTAGTAGTCTTCCTGTATTGCAAGGTTTATTGACTAAGTACAGTAGGGCTTGATGATCAATGAAGAATTTGAATTTGTTTGCCAACAAGTAATGTTTGAACTTTTTCACTGCGTACACCATCCCTAGGTGTGGTATAATTGCGCTCTGCTTGATTTAATTGTCTACTGGCATAGGCTATAGGGTGGTCTAGCTTTCCTGTATCTGCAGGTTGAGCTAAGATGCAACCAATGGCAAACTTGGAAGCATCCACATGAATGTGAAATGGCTTATTCCAGTTAGGTACTCGAAGGATTGGTGCTGAACTCAATCGATTCTTTAACTCATTAAAGGCTTTCTCACATTCTTTGGTCCAATTAAATTGAGACAAGAGTGCATAGAGAGGTCTAGCAATTATGGCATACATATGTATAAATCTTTGGTAGTATCCACAGTGTCCCATAAATGCTTGTACTTCTTTAGCAGTCTTTGGTCTTGGTAAATCCAGAATTACTTTGATTTTGTCTTCATTAGTTGAAATTCCATTTTTAGAGACAATATGTCCTAATATTTTTCCTTGTCGAACCATGAAGACACATTTTTTTGGGTTGAGGCATACTCGATATTGTCGACATTTGGCAAAGATCTTTTCTAGTTCAGGGATGTGCTCTGATCGTATAGCTGAATAAGTACATAGATCGTCCACGTATACCTCCATACTCTTTCTCAAGAACTCTTTGAATACATGGCACATCAATCTTTGGAAGGTGTCTGGGGCATTAGTTAGACCAAAAGGCATGACTCTAAAGGCGTATACTCCCCATTCAGTTGCAAAAGCGGTTTTATGTTGGTCCTCAGGAGCAATGGCTACCTGATTATACCCTGAAAAGCCGTCCAAAAAACTATAAACTTCCTTCCTTGCCACTCTTTCCAACAGATGATCCGTAATGGGTAATGGGTAACTATCCCTTATGGACGCGGCATTTACTTTCTTCAGATTGATGCACACTCTTAACTTCCCATTCTTTTTCGGTACAACCACCAAAGGTGATACCCATTTCGTGTGTTCGATCTCGTAAATGAATCCAGCATCTAACAACTTATCTATCTCTTCCTTTATCTTTGCTGAATACACATCATTGTATGTATACGGTCTTTGTTTAGAAGGTTTGGCTTCGGATGTCATGGGGATTCTATGGGCACATATAGATGGATCTACTCCTTTCAAGTCCTTATAGTTCCAGGCAAAGACATCCCGATATTCCCTTATGATGCGTATTAACTCTTGTTCTTACTCCATTGAGACATCCTGTCCTATGAAAGTACATCGTTCTTCTCCTTCCTCTAAGGTTACTACTATCTTCTTGGTTTGTTCTTTATTGTCATATGCTATTCCTAGCTGTGCTTCTCTTTTAGGCATTTGAATAGCAATTTTTCTCTCTTCTACTTCATATTTTTTGAAGTGGGCTGGCACTTCAAACTGATCTTGTGGCTTGTTATCTTCACCTTCTGGTTCTTTATCTAACTCCAGCTCTTCTTCCTGTGTAGGTTCCTGGTTGTTTTCGTTAGTTGTGACACCTATTTTTTGATTTTCATCCTCTGGTTCCATTGGTTCTTGCTCCATCTCAATACTCTCATAGTCCTCCTTCCATTCTTTCTCTATCACTTCTCCTTCTTCAGCCTCCTGAAGGACTACCACATATAAACTAACGTCATATCCTTCCTCGTCAATGCATTCATTCATAGTTATTACTTGTTCGTTCACACATACACCGAGGGTCGCTAAAATCTCCATCCAACCATGAGGTTCAAACTCTTCATCCAAAAAGACTTGAGGCATGTAAGCTGGATCTTGTACAGACCTAGCTACTCCTTGCCTTTGCTGCCATCCCTTTCTCCTATCCTCTTCCTTTTTTGCAGTCTGGCATATCCATAGATGAGTGTCCTCATTCATCCAAGATTGTTCACTAGAACCTATGCTGTGAATTGACTGATCGTCTTCCTCCTTATGAATTTGATTCCATTGTAAGGGGGGAACATCTTGATATGTATATGTGTGGAGATTTATTCTCGTGGTGGTTCCTTCATGCTGTAGGTATACAGCATCTTTTCCCCAATCTTGCACAACCTTTAGCTGTCTCATGAAAGGTCTCCCAAGTATCATTTCATAATTGCTCGCCCTTTCAAGTTGACATATTGCTAAGGTGTGTTCAAATTCAACTCCCCATGTGGTAAAAACTACTCGTTCCAAGAATCCCAAGGGTCTTTCTGTGTGTCCGTCTGCCATTTGTATCTTCATGCGCGTTGGTCTTAAAGCTGGTTTTCCCTATTTCTCCCAGATTTCTCTAGTAGCAATGCCTACACCAGCTCCGGAATCTAAGATGGCTTTGGTGGTATAACCCCTATAAGTAATTGGAAGGCAAGTGTTTCCTTCATCTCCCTCACTAAAATCTCCTACCTTATCCACTGGGATCTTTACTGTGTTTACTTCATCAGATATTTCTTTTTCTTCCATCTTGATCTCCAACTGACTGGTCAATTTCTCCTTCAAATGTGGTTTAACCTTCAACAGTTCTCCTAATGTTAGGGTACAAGCGAATTTTACCTTTCTAAGGTGTTGTATGATATCCGATGTTTGGACTGATGGGTTTGGTTCTTTTTTCCTTATTGAGGGAATGCAATACAATTCTGAATTCTGTTCGTACTCTCTTGTGTAATTTGGCAAAACCTTTACACTATCATTTTCTTCGTTACTCGGATCAACTGGTAATATTTTATTTGAATTCAACTTAGGTATTGAATCCTCTATTCCATCTTCTGCTTCTAGCTCTTCAAAGGGCGGTTCAATTCCTTCCACTTTCTTCCACCTATCTTCTTCGACTCTTGCCCACAAGTCTTTAGGCCATTCCCCTTCTACTTCGGGAACAATGGATCCTTCCCTTTTATCCTCACAATAATTGCCATTCTGTGTCTTACTTGCTTCGGGTTTTTCGTGATCATTAGTGATGACGCACTCTTGGAATTCTCTTTCGGAAATTCGGGTATTGGGTAATGGCAATGCAGGTTCTTCTAAGGTCTGTTGAGCAACTTCTATTAATTTTTTGCAGATCTCCAACCTCTCTTTCTCTAGGTCACCTCTAGGATATTCTCTTTCATGTTGTTCTATGGTAGGTCCTGCTCTTATTCGTGTCTTGTATGCCTGAATCCACATGGCTAATTCTTCAGGCATGGGATCTGCTAAAACTGATCCCACCTCTTCTTTTTTATACTTTCCATTTTTATTTTCTTCTTCAAATTTCTGTTCCTCTTTTGGGTTTTGTTCCCTCTTCTCATTTTCCTTCTTCTGCAATGACTTCTTTTCTTCTCTCGGGTTCTTCCATCTTTGTGTTCTTTTACTTACAACATTTTTCTGAGGCTCTTCCGAGTCTTCAACTATTTGAGGTGCAGGCGTATTCGTCTCTAGGTCACTTTGATTGTGTTTTTCAAGTTTTTCTGGGGTCTCTCTAGCTTTTGCTCTTGTTATCGCCTTCAATGGCACAGTGTATTCCTTATCACTCCCTGATGACTCTATTACTTCTATCACATTGATTTGCACATTGGAGGTAACCTTGTTGGGATTCTTGGGGCAATCTCTGAAAAGATGTTCCTTACCACAGTCACTACAGTAGCCTTCCCAGACTCGTTGTGGTGGTGGTGGGTTTGGCAATGTACATTCTCTGATATAGTGATCACCTCCACATCTGTAGCATGGTCCTCTGGGCACAGGCGGTCTGTTCATGGGTCGGGGTGGTATGGTTGCTCTCGGAGCTGTGTACATCATTGACACATAATCCTGCCCATATCCATAAGAGTTATCTTGTGGTTCCAAGTCATAAACATATGGGTCGTACGTTTGTCCATACTCTATCATGGAGCTTTCATAAGAGGGATAGCCTCCTTGACTAGAGTCATAAGATGAGTCATATGATTCATTACCAATCAAAGGTGTAGCTGGTACTATTGCTCTCTAGGTTTTCTTCAGGACAAGCCACTTTCACTGAGACAACATTCTGAGGATGGGGCGGTTGTTGTCCTAGTACTGGTTGTGGTTAGGTGTATCCTTGATAAGCATATGGTCGTGGCACTAGTGCCTACTGCTGATAAGTGGGGTACCTCAATGCTTCACCTCCTTGCTCTCTCTGAGGGTATCCATAAGGTCTCATATATGGCTGTGCTGGTCTTTGTAAGGGCAATTTTTTGTATTGTGATTTGTATATTTTTGTTCTACACTGCAATATTGTAGAGGTCCTGGGACGGTGGGTCTATTATAAGCATAAGCAGGTGGTGGGACTACTCCCCTAGTGCACAAGTGAGAGGGATGATCACCTCCACACTGCATACATCTTCTAAGTATGGGCACTCTTATAGGGTTATTGGGGTAGTTCCTCTGTCCTTGAACGTTCAGTTTCTTTGCTACTAAGTCGGCTATTTCCTCTACATTGTTTTTAGGGTTTGATGTGCTACTGGTTGAATCCTCACTTTTCAAGCTACCTTGAGGTATTTTCAGGTCCTCCGCAAGATTGTCTTCTAAATCAATACATTCCTTCATGCATTCTTGCAAAGTTTGAACTCTCTTTACATACACCAGAGATCTTAATGATCCGTTCAATAATCCTTCCAAAAATAATGACACCATTTTATTTTGGGTAGGTCTCTCTTCCACTGGGCATCTGTCCACATACTGCTTGAATCTTCTTGCTGCCAATCTCACTGTATCTGTAGGGGCTTGCTTAAAGCTATGGATCAATGATGATGAGTTGTTTTTAATTCCAGACTTAGTGAATTCCTCAATCATTTCTTGATAGACTTGTTCCATGTTTTGAAAATTATTAGGATCTAATGGTTGGAACCATGCTAACGCTGTGTCTGTCAAAGTTAGACCAAAAGATTCATATTGGATAAAAAACTCTTCCACTTGTTCGGCTCTGATTACTTGCTTAAATTCAGCTATGTGATTGTAAGGTTCACTAGAGCCATCATAGTGGTTTCTCATGCATTTGGCCACTTGAATTGGCCTTAATCTTCTTCCTGCTTCAGGCGGTCTAGGCATCACAGGGAAAATTGGTCTTCCTACGGGTATGTCTGGTCCTCTTGCTACAGGTGGTCTGACTGGGACAGGAATTCCATGCCTTGGGTCAACAGGTGGTTGAGGTTGGTAATTAGGGTTATTTGCAGGCATTGCAAACTGCACATGTGATCTGACCAGGATTTGTGTTTGTTGTGTTTGCCCCGACTGTTGATATGAATCATTCTGAGACGTTCCAAGTGGGTTTCGTGAAGTAGTGGCTTGGTCCCTAGGGGGAAACACTGGAATATTCTGATATTTCAACTCGGCTCTTTCTAATTCCGTGAAGGGCCAATATCTTCTCTGATTCTTATCCAAATATGTGATGATGGTGGGGAAATCAGGATCTTGTAACTCATAGATGGTGACAGGATTAGGGGCAGCTTCCCATATTGAAGAATGTGCTCTAAGGAGAGGGTCCATTCCATTGATCAAGTATACATCCATTATGGAGTCATCTTGGGGAATCAGGTCTCCTCTCCAAACCCTAACAATCGTAGATCTCCCTCTAGGAGTAGTTACTTGATCTTCATTCCCTTCTCCATTTAGGTTTGAAGCATTGTTTTCTTCCCCAAGTTCATTAATGTTTTCAGGGTGTTCCGTGACAACATACTGGATATCTCTTTTGTCCATGTAAAATCCTCCTGCATACTTGACTGCTGGCCTAGGCACTATGTAAGCCTCTGAAGCCTTCTTTAGTCTGGCCACTGATCTGTTCAGACCATCCAAGTATATGGGTATCTCATGTTGGTTGGTGTTCACATATTCTAAAGAGGTCCGGTACTCTCCCTCAATAATTGACATCATGCCAATCATTGGTATAGTGTTCTGCATATCCTCTGAAGCCATGGGAATTTCTTCCTCTGACTCATTGGAGGTCTTCGAGTAATGTGAACGGGTACTTGGCTCGGCTACACTACCTACAGAAGAGATTACACTTCTTCGGCTTCCTAGGGTTCTTCCAGATCTCAGGTTCATCCACTTAACAGCTGTGATCAGCCCTTGCTAACCTCTATCTTATAGATTTCTTTATTATAAGTTCTAGAGGAATTTGGCTGGAAAAATGACTGAAAAAGAAACTTTCACGTCACGATACTTGACTCCCAAAATTTCATGATACACGACCTTTGGCCAAAAACGATACACGATACTTCAAGAAAACGATACACGATACTCCCAAAAGACGATACACGATACTCCAAAAAGATGATACACGATATCTGACTCTCACGATACTCGATACCTGAGTTAAATGATACTTGATACTTCAATGAACACGATACACGATACTTGGATAAACACGATACTTGGACAACCACGATACACGATTTGTGACAAGTATTGCGATCGGTGATTGCACGATACACGATACTTGAATGGGCATGATACTCGATACTTCCAAAGACGATACTCGATACATGATACTTGGTGAAGTATCACGATCGAAGAACACGATACATGATATACGATCTCTCGCAAATATCACAATCGATAGAACATGATACATGATACTCGGAGAGACACGATACTCGATACACGATACTTGGTGAAGTATCGCGATCAGGGTACCACGATACACAATCTTTAGGGAAATATCGCAATACTCAACCACAAGAGATCACGATACTTGTCAGGTATCGCGATACTCAACCGCGGGAGAAACACGATACTTGACCCTTTTTTAAATTTTTGCTAGATTTTTTTGGGTTTGAATGAATACAAATGTTTTTCAGGTTCTTCTACCCTCTCCTCACTCTCTGTATTACCCAAAATACACCTTTTACACCCTACAAGTCCTTCACGATACCTAACGAAGATCGTTTTTTTCTAAACCAGTGAATTTAAGTGGTAAGCATGAGTGTAGATGAGTGTGCTCACCTCCAGTCCTCGCTCTCAACCCTTTTATCACACCACACTTGCTCCGCGCAGCTCTCTCGACCCGAACTATAGCTCGCGATACTCAACAGCTCTTCTCACGATACTTGTTTAAAATACAAGTGACTTTCAAATGACAATTTTGGCTTTTATACTTTTGAATTTTCCTATTCACTGAAAATAGAACAACACTACAAGGATTGAATGCTACTCTCACTACCTAACCTACTCCCTTACTTCTCCTACTCTACTCATTCCACTCACTTCTCTAGACTAACAACTCACTACACACACTCCAAGAATGAGTAGTAAGTGCGGCTGAAAATGACTTACCAAAGAAGAGAAAATCACCACTCCTCCTCTCCCTTCAATGCAAAAAGCTACTTACCATCACACGAATGCCTCGATTTGATTCGACACTCCCCGGAAATGGCGCCAAAAAACGTGTTGACCTAAGCACCAACTTAGGGACTTGTGGAGAAAGAGACTATACCTCAATCCCCCTCAAGTGTATATAGTGGGGATTCACGCTTTAATTATCAATCCGATGAGTATACAAATCTAGCCGAGTGTATGAGGACATGCATTCAAATGATGATCAATGCAAATGAACTACTCAAAGAGTGCAAACAAGGTAAAGACTGATCCAAACAAGCTTCAACTGTCAGTTATGGTGTCACGATACTTGGAACAGAAGCCAACAGTAAATTGAGCTTTTCTCTCAGCTCCGAACTCCAAATATAGCAAATAGCATATGCATTTTGAAGCTCTCAAGAAGACGCATCCAATGGTGTGGTTTTACTCAATTCTGACACTCCTACTTCAAGTTATGAGCAAAATACTGAGTCATGGGAAAACCTTCCTACACTTCAGCACTTCCTACACTTCGCACACACCTTAACAATAGCAAACAAACACTTTCATGGATAGACAACACTTCCTAACACTCTTTCCAAGCAATACACATGCACACAGGCTCACAAAGAAGAAGATACAGAGAGGAGAAGACACAAATTCGAATTTCTGTGCTCCTGATTCTCACAATGGCAAAAAGTCTTTACAAAGAGTCACAAATTGACTTATATACTTGTGCCCTAAAAATGGTCCTTTCACACAAAAGACCCGCACTTTATTAACTAAAGACTAATTTCTTACTAATTTACATGGGTAAGCTTCTAATCTTCTGTGGGGATGCATCTAGAGGACTCCTCTAGTGCATTTACATCGGAAAATATATTACAAGAATGGTTATAATACAAAAATTGAATTCGGAAAAATTTTGGGGCCCGACTTTTCTCTGTCGTGTGCTCTCTTTAGCTCTGTAACAAACACCCAAATCAGCCATAAGGCATCTGAGCCACACACACTCAACAGTCATTGTGAAAGTTGCCCTATACTCAGCCTCACAATTGGAAGTGGCCACATTAGGCTGCTTCTTTCGCAGCCAAGATATGCATGAGCTACCAAGCATGAAGCAAAAACCACTAATGGACACATGAATGTCATAGCAACCAGCCCAATCATGTTGGAACAAAGCAATCCCAAATTGATGATTATGAAGAGCTTGAAGCAAGTCAAGGATCAGAATGAAGTCAAAGAAGTCATTGGAGATAGTGAAGAGATCTTAGAAATATAGCATGTACACATATGTACATTATTAGTTGAGAATTATTCTAAAATGGATATAGATGATCCTTAGGATGATAAGGAATATGTAATAGATGCATGATGAGTCTAGAATCACATGTATATAAGAATGATGTAAAGAAATAAAAAAGATTCATTAGAACCCAAGTATCCATGAGATAGATGTGTAGAGAGTCATCTTCAGCATCGAGTCTTTCTCTGATTTCTCTCAGCCTGATCATGTGGATCAAGAAATATCTTGTACACATCTAATCTAGAAGCTAATCAAGATATGTTCAAAGTTTCATGGTCTAATTCTTTTCAGGCTGTGTGTATGATCAATAAGAACATGTGTATGTAAAGTCTATAGATAGAACTCTCAGACTTGCGCATTTTTTCGTTCCAATGTTTTGCTTGGATCTCAGTGCACAGTGTAAAGTTATTTTATGAATGAGCATTCAAAATCTAAGTTAGAAGGTAAGAAAGCTATGGCTAAAAGCATATAGCAAAATGGGACTTACGCTGTGAGAAATCAACCTTAGAAGTTGACTATGTCAAAGTTGCTTGTTTAGGAAGATAGTTTTTGACATACTTTTGATCTTAATGATCAAATCAAAGTTTTAATGATTCTTTTGAAGGACTAATGGTTGATATGATTATGAAAAGGTAGTTAGGAGGTATGTATATCATTAGATTGAAGAAATGTGAAGATATGTGTAGGTAATGAAGTCAATCTTTGAAGCAGACTTCTTGAAGAAGAAAAATTTTCACTCAGAGAAGTAATAGTGGAAGACTTGATAAATTAAGGTAACATTTTATAAAGTTTGGTCTATAACTGATATAGAGGTGCTCTTAAATTATTATAGATCAAGTCTTTGGAGATTTAGAGGTCTCCAACAATTGTATCAGAGTAGAAGGTGCAATACAAGTAAAGTAAGAGCATTGGAAGTCCCGACTGTTGTAGACAGTTAAGTTTCTTCAAATTGAAGGTGGACAAGTTCAAAGTTTTGAAGATAACTTGTAGAAGAGTGAAGATTGAGTTCGAAAGGATCAAGAAGGATTAAAGCTTCATATCAAAGGTACACTATATCACCACAAATCTTAGTAATTGTAGACACAAAAGATCAAAGATGGCAGAAAGCTTGCAGATTGATAAGCTAGATAGGGAGAACTATCCAGCTTGGTCCATGAGGATGGAGGCACACCTCATGAGCAAAGATTTTATGGCATTCATCACAAGAGAAGAAGAAAAGCCTGAGTGTGAAGATCCTAGTGTTCCAACTAGGGAAGAGCTTGCATATTTGAAGAATTGGATGAAGAAGGATGCTCAAGCTAGGAGCATCTCATTTACATGGGTGTAAATGATTATCCTCTACCTCATATTAGAGGATTAGAAAGTGCAACAGATGTATGGAATGCTTTGGAAGAGCATTTCCAAAACACAACCAAGTCAACGAAGTCTTCATTATGGGCTGAGTTCACAACCATCAAGAAGAAGAGCTCACAATCAATTTCTGATTATGTGGCAAGGATGAAGGATATTGCAGATAGCTTGGGAGCACTAGATGAAGATATTGAACAGGATAAGTTGGTAAGACAAATACTTACAGGTCTGAGAGGAGATGAGAAATGGAATCCTTTCATATTGTCCATAGAATTTTCATTAGATCATTTTACTCCTGATCTTAATCAATTGCTAGGACACATGCTAAATTTTGAGCAGGACATTAAGGGAGATAATGATAGGAGTGCAAGTCAAGCTATGTACTCCAAGGACAAGAAAAAGAATGGCAAAGGGAAGCAGTCAACTGATGATGAAGGATCTTCAAGCCAAGCTAATTTCACAAAAGGGAAGATGAATTTCATAGGTAAAGGAGGAGAACAAAGATAATGCTAAAGCTTTTTGGATTTGTGGCAGAACAAATCATTTGGCAAATGATTGTTGGTATAACAATCAAAATGGTGGAAGTTATAATCAGAGTTTAAATCAAAGAGGTAGAGGAGGCAAAAATCAAAGAGGTAACTTCCGAGGAAGAGGTGGTAGGACATCATATGCTGGAGGAGGTGGAAGAAGCTTTCAATCTAAGTCCTACAACATCAACTACTATAATTATGCATCAGATCAAAAGGATGACATGACTCTCATCTTGAATGCAACACATGAAGCAGTGGGAGAAGATCAAAGGGTGTTCTATATTGACTCAGGATGTAGCAATCATCTGAGTGGAAACATATCATTGATGACTGATATGGAAGCAAAGGTGAATGGACATATAGTTCAAACAGGAGATAACACCAAGCATAAAGTGGAAAGCATTGGATCAGTGAAGACAAAGAGTGGAAGCACACTCTTAAGCAAATTACTTTATGTCCTACTCTTCCTAAAAACTTTATAAGTGTAGGAAAAATTATGGAGAAAGGATATGAAGTCAGATTCACAAATGATGGTGTTTATGTGTAAGATCCAAATCAGGGATATAGAAGCATCATTGCAGGTAAAAGGAAGGAAGGCTTTTTACTCTCAAGCTCCAAGGTAAAGTGGGACATGCATTGTTTACTTATGGAAGTCAAAAGATGTCTGAGTTAGACCTATGGCATAAAAGGCTAGGTCATTCTAATGAGAGAGCCATAAAGGAAATGTCAAAGAATGATGTAGTGCTTGGATTACCAAATGTTGAAGTTCAACACATGGTGTACAAATGTGAAGCTTGTGAATTAGGTGAAGCACACAAAAGTTCATACAATAAATTATGATACAAGTATTCAAACATGCTTGAGTTGGTTCATACAGATGTGTGGGGTCCTTCAAGGGACTAAAGCATAAATGGATCTAGGTATTATGTATTGTTTGTTGATGATGCAACAAGATGGATTACACTCTATGTAATCAAGGACAAATGAAAAGTGTTCAAGACATTCAAGCATTATCATGCTTATGCAGAAAGGATTACAAGACAAAAGCTCAAGAGGTTGAGATCACATGGAGGGGGAGAATATTTTTCTAAAGATTTTGATGATTATTTGTGGAATGCAGGTATAAAAAGAGAAGTAACTTGCAGGTACTCCCCTCAACAAAATGGAATTGCAGAAAGAAGAAATAGAACTCTTGTAGAGTTTTCAAGATCAATGATGAAAGAGGAGAATTGTCCAACTACTTATGGGCAGAAGCTATCAACACTGTAACATACCTTGTGAATAGGTGACCATGTAAAGCTTTGGATGGTAGAACACCTTATGAAGCATGGTGGGGTAAGAAACCTACTCTTGATCATCGTAAGGTATTTGGATGTTTGGCATATGCTTATGTTCCTTCTCAACTAAGACATAAGCTAGAACCCAAAGCAGAGCAGTATGTGTTTATTGGGTATGATGATAGATAGATGGGTTATAGATTGTGGAGTCCATCTACAAAACAATTTCTTATTACAATTGATGTTACATTTGATGAGCAAAGCACATGGTATACAAGGTTAACAAATGATTATGCAGATGTTGAAGAAGTACAAAGGAAGGGAAGACCAAAGTGAAAGTGTATGAAGAAGGTATTGATGATGATTGTAAAAGTAAATTGCACAGCAATGTTGAAGATGGGCCAACATTTGATCCAAAATCAAATGTGGGTGAGACTTCAAGAAGTGTAGAGATCAGAAGATCTTTGAGAGAAAGGAAAGAAAATATCAAGTATAGCTATGATACATCTTTCTTAACAACAAAAGATTATGCTTATATTGTGAAGACAGAAGAAGATCCAACCACATATGAAGAAGCTAAAGGAAAGCAGAATTGGGAGAAGGCAATGCAAGAAGAGTATGATGCTCCACTTGAGAATGAGACATGGGAATTGGTGCCAAGACCAAAGAACCAGAAGGTAATAGGATGTAAGTGGGTGTATAAAACAAAGAGGTTTGCAAATGTTGAAGTGTCTAGATACAAAGCTAGACTTGTGGTTAAAGGTTATGCCCAAACTTATGGGGTAGATTATGATGAAACCTTTAGTCTAGTTGTTAAGATGTCTACAATTAGATCTCTAATTGCAATTGCTGCTTGTAAAGGATGGAAGTTGTCACAATTAGATGTGAAGAATGCATTTTTGAATGGATATATTGCAAATGAAGTGTACATCGAGCAACCAGAGGGTTTCATGGATTCAATTGGATCATATTATGTGTGTAATCTCAAGAGAGTTTTGTATGGTTTAAAGCAGGCCCCATGCGCATGGAATTACAAGCTTGTTAAGTTCTTGAATGAATGTGGATATCAAGCTTCAAAGGCAAATAGTAGCTTGCTAGTGAAGGCCAGTGAAGATGGGTATATATACATGTGTATTTATGTTGATGATATTATTGTCACAGGTACAGATGCTCAAAGAATCAAGGAGCTTAAGAAACAAATAGAGAAGAAGTTTAAGATAAGTGATTTGGGAAACTTATCTTAGTTCTTAGGAATGCAGATTGTGTATACTCAACATGGGGTATATGTTACACAAGAGAGATACTTGAAGAATCTTCTGGTCAAGTTCAACATGGAAGATTGCAAGCCTTCAACCACACCATTGGAGGTAAATCATAAATTGAGCAGGTATGGAGGTGAAGAATTTAATGACATGAAGAAATATCAGAGTTTGGTAGGTAGTTTGATCTATGCTACCTTAACAAGACTAGACCTATCATATGGAGTGGGTGTTTTATCACAATTTATGCATTGTCCAAAGAAGACTCATTGGATTGCAGCTCAAAGGGTACTCAGATATATCAAGGGAACTTTGAGTGAAGGTTTGTATTATGGTTTTACATCTGATACAAGAATCAAAGTGTTTGGTGATGCAGATTGGGCAGGTAACTCAGATGATAGAAGGTCTACTCATGGGTATCTCTGTTATATTGGAGATAAGCTAGTTTCTTGGTGCTTAAAGAAGCAACATACAATTGCTTTGTCATCCACAGGAGATGAGTATAAAGGAATGGTAGAGGCTGCAAAAGAAGTGATATGGTTAAAGACCTTATTGAAGAGTTTTGGAACTGATCAGAGTACTCCAGTTATTTTTGGAGACAACATGAGTTCATTATATTTGGCAGCTAATCATGTTTTTCATGCTAGGACTAAACACATAGAGATTCAATATCATTTCTTGAGAGAAAAGGTACTTGATAAAGAGATTGAAGTGTTGTATACTCCAACAAAAGAGAAAGTTTCAGATATGTTGACAAAAAGCTTAGATGGACCTAGACTACAGAAGTTTAAAGAGATGGCAGGAATAAAGAAGAATGGAATAATCACAATTAGTGATTGAGGGGGAGCTATTGGAACAAATCAATCCCGAATTGATGATTATGAAGAGCTTGAAGCAAGTCAAGGATCAGAATGAAGTCAAAGAATTCATTGGAGATAGTGAAGAGATCTCAAAATATAGCTTTTACACATATGTACATTATTAGTTGAGAATTCTTGTAAAATGGATATAGATGACCCGTAGGATGATAAGGAATATGTAATAGATAAGGGATGAGTCTAGAATCACATGTATATAAGTCAATAATGTAAAGAAATAAAAAACAGAGTCATTAGAAGCCAAGTATCCATGAGATAGATGTGTAGAGAGTCATCTTCAAGAGTTAGCGTCGAGTCTTTTTTTGATTTCTCTCACCCTGATCATGTGGATCAGGAAATCTTTTGTACACATCTAATCTAGAAGCTAATCAAGCTATGTTCAAAGTTTCATGGTCCTATTCCTTTCATGCTGTGTGTATGATCAATAGGAACATGTGTTTGTAAAGTCTGCAGATAGAACTCTTAGAGTCGTGCATTTTTTTGTGTCAATATTTTGCTTGGATCTCAGTGCACAGTGTAAAGTTTTCTATGAGTGAGCATTCAAAATGTAAGTTAGAAGGTAACAAAGCTATGGCTAAAAGCATTTAGCAAAACGGGACTTGTGCTCTGAGAAATCAACCTTAGAAGTTGATTATGTCAAAGTTGCTTGTTCAGGAAGAAAATCTCGTGGTAGTGATCCCCCCTTGGGATAAAACAAACCAAGTAGCCGAGTACCACTCAAGTAGCAAAAGATGCGCTTAATCGCCCACCAATGCTTGACTCCTGGGCAATGCATAAAGCTTCCCATCTGTGAGACAGCAAACCGAATATCTGGCCAAATAATGCATAAGTAAATCAAGCATCCAACACCCTCTTGATAGAGAACAACATCAAATGCATCTCCAGCATCATGAAGACTGAGTCTTAAACTTGTTTCCATAGGAGTGGCAATAGGTTTATAGTTTTCAATGCCAAAATGCTTCAATAATGTGTCAATATATTTTGTTTGACACAAAGCCATTCCACCATTAATGTGCATAAATTGAATGCCCAAATAGTGATGCAAATGCCCAAAATCAGACATCTCAAATGAGGCATGCAAATCAACCTTAAAATCAGTAATATGCCTCTCATGAGGACCAGTGAACAGCATGTCATCAACATAAACCACAATGATAAGAAGTATATCATTAGCACCCTTAACATATAAGGTGCTTTCAGTTGGACTAATCTCAAAACCACGTGCAATCAGATAGGCATGTATATTTTCATACCAAGCATGTGGTGCTTGATTTAAACCATATAATGCCTTCTTTAACATGCACACCTGGTTCTCATGCCCTTTCTACACAAAGCCACGAAACTCAAAAACATACACTTCTTCATGCAGGTCACCATTCAGAAATGCTGCTTTGATATCCAACTGATGTACATTCCAACCATGATGAGCTGCAAGTGCACAAATGCCACGAACAATAGTCATTTGGCAAGTAGGTGCAAAGGTCTCATCAAAATCAATGCCTCTTTCCTATGCATAACCCTTTGCAACAAGCCTAGCCTTATACCTATCAACTATTCCATCAGGTTTACAATTCAGCTTGTATACCCACTTTGTTCCAATGGACTTCTTGCCAAGAGGCCATTAACATAAACGCCAAGTACCATTCTTCATTATAGGATCATATTCAAATTGCATAGTAGCCAAACAATGTTCAGAATTTTTTGCTTCATCAAACGAAACATGTTCAGTCTCATCACAGAGACTAGAGAGAGCCATAGCATAGCAATCTGATGCAAAAGGGGCACTATGAGAGCCTGATTGACTACAATATGGTAGAGGTGCGTCTAATTTGTTGTCACGCAAAGTCTACACCAGCCATTTTGGCATAGTTTTTGCTTCCTCAATATCAGCCCTCTCATCAACAAGTGCATCATGTAAATCTGCATCGGAAATGGAATGCTCTGGATTATCACATGAAACCTGCAAAGGCTGAGAAGTTGCCTCATTAGGACAAGCACTAGACTGTCCACCTGTAAAAAGAGGCAGCAAAGTATCATGCATGTCTTTGGAGCTAACAAATGTCTCCTTAGTGAATGAAAGCAATGGCTAAATAGCATCTTCCACAAAAACAACATCACAGCTAACTAGGATATGTTTAGTATGTGGATGGTACAAATGATAGCCTTTACTTTCATAATTGTACCCAACAAAAATACATTTTATTGCTTTATCATCCAATTTTCTGCGATGTTGTTGAGGCACTAATGCATATGCTGGACAACCAAAAACATGTAGATGAGCAACAGATGGCTTGTGATCATGCCAAGCGTCATATGGAGTGATAGATTGTAGTGCATTAGTGGGACACCTGTTAAGTACATATGATGCACACATAACAACCTCAAGCCAGAAACTATGTGGTAAGGCCTAACTCTTGACCATACACCTCGCCATCTCCATGACTGACCTATTCTTTTGTTCAGCAACTCCATTCTGTTGAGGTGTATACGGCACTGTACACTGGTGTTTTATGTGAAGAGATGGATAGGTATGTGCTTGAAGATGAAGAGGTGTTGCAAAATCCTTGATCTACACCAGCCAAATGAACTCCATAAGTATATGGTGGGCCCTTTTAGCATGCCAATGGATGTATTAGACACCCTATGTACCTTGGAAGATCACTCTCAAAAAGATAGATCAAAACAGATAAGTTGGAGTTAGCTCAGAGGTGAAGAACTTGCTATTCTTGGTTCATACACATGTCCAGTGTTTTGCATAATTCTCTAAGCACAGCAGCAATTAGCTTAATTCATCTTGGAGAAGTCTAGCTAACTTAAAGAGCTAACTTTCAAGAGTAATCTCATCAAAAATAATGAACCACACACTGAGAATGATGTTTAGCAACTAATGACATCATCCCGATTTTCACGAGCTGCTATAGTTTGAAACCAGTGAGCAAAAAAATGAACATAACTCTAGATTTAAGAATCCAATGATTAAAAAAATTTTTATGCTTATACTAGAGAGTATGGTGAATCCAACAAGCTTTAAATCACTGAATTTGGATAAGTAACCGCTAAGACATGGCTCTGAAAAGATGAGTAAAAAAGTCAGGTACCAAGTTAAATCACTAAAAATGATGCACCAAGCTCAGAGAAACCATCTCTGCAATCTGACTGAGAAAACTGAGAGATATGACAGTGAGTAGTACACTTCACAAGAACATGGAAATATGAACCCAAATGATAATGAAAATGAAAGTATATTGCTTGTATAATACAATGGACTTACTGATACATATGTGTGCCTTGGAATCACACCTTGATATGGCATAAAGCTCAGCTCTTGGAGGTCTTCACATAGGTCTCTCTAACCACGACTAAAACTGCCATCTATTTATAGTTGAGTTTGGGAGGCTAACTTCCCTCAATCACTCTCCAATCAATCAGTGATTGATTTGATTCTCTACCTACCACAAATCTCGAATTCGTGGCTCCTCTTTCCCTTTTTGATCAAGTGGACTCAACCACTTAAGATTCTTTCACTTTTACATTAAGTAAACTCTTCAAAAGTTACAAGAGGTAGTTCACAAGTGAACTTTACATAGTCTTCATTTTAAGGCTTCTTCTATGACTTTGTGGGACTCAAGCCAATACTTAGGCTTGTCATAGACTTGCTCCAACAGCTCCCCCTCAAGCCAAGTATTGCTTGAGGTCTTCAATCGTCTAAGATTACCTGTAAACCAATCATAGCCTTGAATTTGCAAAGCTTTGTACCATCCAATGCTTTGGTTAGAATATCTGCACATTGTTGATGAGTGGACACATATGATATTTGAATCTCCTTGCTTAGAACCTTTTCTCGTACATAGTGATAATGAACTTCAATATGTTTAGTCCTTGCATGAAAAATAGGATTAGCAGCTAAGTGAACTCATATTGTCACCATAAACATAGCTTCTTGTGTAGATATGGCAAGACCCCTATATTCAGCTTCAATAGAAGAGAGAGCAACTTTGGGTTGCTTCTTGGATGACCATGAAATAAGCTTTGAACCTACAAAGGTAAGATAACCTGAAGTGCTCCTTCTATCTTCTTTGGAGCCAGCCCAATTTGCATCAGAAAATAGCTTCAAACCTAAATCAAATACATAAGGATAATAAAGTCCTTCATTTATGGTTCCTTTGAGATACTTGAGAATCCTTTTGGCAGCATCCATG
Source organism: Ceratopteris richardii (assembly GCA_020310875.1). Taxonomy (NCBI): domain Eukaryota; kingdom Viridiplantae; phylum Streptophyta; class Polypodiopsida; order Polypodiales; family Pteridaceae; genus Ceratopteris; species Ceratopteris richardii. The sequence goes on along the minus strand of CM035414.1, from coordinate 169,393,181 downwards.
TGTGGTTTCCTTGGTGTGTGCATAAATTGACTTAGCACACTCACACTATAACATATATCTACTCTTGTCAATGTGGCAGAGTTGAGACTACCCACTAGACTTTGATATGATGTGATGTCCTCTATGAGTTCACCTTCAAGTGAGCTCAATTTGTGATTGACCTCCATTTGAGTACCTGCAACCTTACAATCTTGCATCTTGAATTTTGCCAACATGTCCTTAATGTACTTTCTTTGAGTGAGAAACAAACCATGATCTTTGTAGACAACTTCCAAACCTAGGAAGTAGGTAAGTGAACCCAAATCATTTATCTTGAACTCTTCTCTCATCTGATCTTTGATCTTCTTCATACCATCTGCATCATTTCCTGTCAATATGATATCATCTACATATACACATAAGTAGATGATCTCAGAGTTACTCTTTTTGATAAAGAGTGGAAGATCTACCTTGCTTGGTTGAAAGCCTTTGTCCTGCAAGAATGAAACAAGCCCGAAATTCCAAGCTCTTGGAGCTTGCTTGAGACCATACAATGCTTTGTTAAGTTTACACACATAATCAAGATAAACTGGACTCTCAAAACCAGGTGGTTGTGCCATATATACCTATTCTGTTATCCAACCATTCAAGAATGTATTCTTTACATCTAGTTGAAGTATCTTCCAATTCTTGGAAGAGGCAATACTAAGAAAAACCCTAATAGTAGGCATCTTTGCCACAGGAGAGAAGGTCTCGTCATAATCAATTCCCTGAGTTTGTGCAAAGCCTTTTGCTACAAGCCTTGCCTTATACCTATTAATGGAGCCATCAGAATTCTTCTTGAGTTCATAGACCCATCTTGAGCCTATTACCTTCATGGATGAAATCTTGGGCACCAAATCCCAAGTGTTGTTTTCCTCAAGTGCTTCAATCTCTTCCTTCATTGCATGCTTCCATTCTGATTTTGCTTTGGCCTCTTCAGAGGATGATGGCTCCTCTTGGTTTATGTCCTGTGCTATGTAGATAGAATGTTTAGTTACTAATGAGGTGTCAAACCCATACCTTTCTGATTTTTTCTTTTCCCTCATAGATCTTCTTAGGCCATGATGTGATGATTCTGCCTCATGTCCAAGTTCCTGCAATTTTGCTTTACCTTTAGACTTCCATGCTTTGATCTTTTCCATCTGAGATTCTTCATCATCCTCTGAGGTGTCTTGTTCTTCAATCTTTGGTTGTTCTCTACCAAGCTTTGGAAAATCTTCTTCAAGATCATATGGTAAATTGACCTTCCTGCATGAATCTTCATACCATGAATTGTTCTCATATAAAACTACATCTCTGCTTACCAAGAATCCTTTGTTGGTAGGGTTGTATAACCTGTAGCCCTTTTGATTGTTGTCATATCCAATAAATACACACCTTTCTGCCTTTGGATCCATCTTGCCTCTAACCTGTGAAGGAACATGAGCAAAAGAAATACATCCAAAAATTTTACAATGATCTAAGCTTGGTCTTCTTCCATTCCAAGCCTCATATGGAGTCATCCCATCAAGGGATTTTGAAGGCAACCTGTTAATCAAGTAAGTGGCTGTAGATACAGCCTCAGCCCATAGATAATTAGGTAAATGCTTTTCATTTAACATGGACCTTGCAGCTTCAACAATTGTCCTATTCCTCCTTTCTGCCACTCCATTTTGCTCAGGAGTGTACCTTGTAGTTACCTCTCTTTTGATTCCTCTTTCTTGAAGAAAAGAATCAAACTCATGGGAGAGGTATTCCCCCCCTCCATCTGACCTTAGCCTTTTTAGTGATTTACCTGTTTGATTCTCTACAAGAGCCAAATATCTTTTGAAACATGAAAAAACTTCATCTTTGTGTTTCATAAAGAATAGGATAGTCCATCTACTGCAATCATCAATAAAGGAGACATAATACCTTGATCCAGATATTGAAGCTTCCTTGCTAGGTCCCCATACATCTGTATGAACCAACTCCAAGAGATCTCCATGTATATAACCTTTCTTCATGAATGGTAACCTGTGAGACTTTCCAAATTGACATGCACTACACTTATAAATCATATGTTGTTTTGACAAATTAGGGAGTCCAAGTACACTTTGGTCCCTGCAAATTTGCTTTAATGACCTTTCAACAATATGTGCTAACCTTTTGTGCCATACTTCCAATTCTGTGAGTGTCTGACTACCATAATTAAAGGGAGCAATGTTTCTAGTGTCTTGTAATTCAAATGTGAACAATCTACCTACCTTTTCACCTTTTGCAATTCTTCTGAATCCTTGACTTGGATCTTCAACAAATGCTCGTGCTTTTGTGAACCTGACTTGCAACCCTTTCTCTACTATCTACCCAACAGTTATCAAATTCTTTGTAATGATAGGGACATAGAGTACCTTACTGAGTAGGTTGATCTTTCCATCAGGTGCTTTGACATTGCCTATTTTCTTCACAGGATGTTTTGTGTCATCTCCTGTTTGTACCTCATGCTTATTCCTTGGATCTTCTAAATCTGATAGGAGTGCCACATTTCCTGCCACATGATTTGAACAACCTGAATCTATGTAGAAAACATGCTCATCAGATTTACCTTGTGGCATAGCCATGTTCATGATCAATAATGCATCCTCTTTGTTTGAGTCTTTTGTGTAGTTATTGAAGTCTCTCCATCCTTTGTAGCCTCCTTGATAGTTTGAATGATTGTAGTTGTTGTAGTTGCCATGATAATTGTTGAACCTTCCTCTTGAGTAGCCATAACTTCCTCTATTGTATCCTCTGCCTCTTTGATTCCTAGAATTCCTAAAGCAATTTTCAGTTGTATGATTAGTTAATCCACAAATAGAACATGAGTTGGAGTCTTGGGATCTCCCCCTACCTTGTCTACCTCCTCTTCCTCTACCTCTGCCATGTCTTCCTCTACCTGCATAGTTAGCTTGATATGTACCTGCTTCATCATCCACTTTCTTTGCCTTTCCTTTGTTATCTTTGGACTTGCTTTTATCAGTGTATAAAGTTGAAGATTGATTACCTTTAGAGCTTTCTCCATTTTTTATAAGTTTTGCCTCTTGAGTAAGAAATCAGGTACATGCATGTCCATGTACAAATCCATAGTTGTGGTGAATGCTTCCCACTTGTCATCTGTCTTCAAGCCATTGATGACCTGCCTTACAATTTGCTCTTCATCTATTACCTCTCCAATGCTTCCCAACTGATCTGCTATGTCCTTGAGCTTTGTGACAAAATCAGTCACATTTTGTTTGGGAGCCTTCTTGAGAGTTGTGAAATCCAGCCATAGTTGATGCTTCCTAGCTTTAGTACTTGAAGAGAAGAAAGCTTCAAGTGCATCCCACACTTCCTCAGATGTCTTACAACTTCTATGTGAGGCAACAAAAAATCTAAGATAGAGTTGAGGAGATAAGACCTTGCAAGTGCATCCTTGGAGCACCATGTGCTCAATCTTTCTTGCTCTTCTTCTGTTGGTTGACTTTTGTTCCTGAAACTTGGCATAACTTCATCTCCAGCCACATAACCATATAAACTTCTACCTTGGAGATAAGCTTCCATCCTTAATGACCAAGCTGAGTAATTACCTCTTTTTAATTTGTCAATTGATGAAGGAAATCCATCTGCCATGTTGTCCAACCTTGTTCTGATACCACTGTGAAGAGATGGATAGGTATGTGCTTGAAAATGAAGAGGTGTTGCAAAATCCTTGATCTACACCAACCAAATGAACTCCATGAGTATATGGTGGGCCCTTTTAGCCTGCAGATGGATGTATTAGACACCCTATGTACCTTGGAAGATCACTCTCAAAAAGATAGATCAAAACAGATAAGTTGGAGTTAGCTCAGAGGTGAAGAACTTGCTATTCTTGGTTCATACACCTGTCTAGTGTTTTGCATAATTCTCTGAGCACAGCAGCAATTAGCTTAATTCCTCTTGGGGAAGTCTAGTTAACTTAAAGAGCTAACTTTCAAGAGTAATCTCATCAAAAATAATGAACCACACACTGAGAATGATGTTTAGCAACTGATGACATCATCCCGATTTTCACGGGCTGCTACAGTTTGAAACCAGTGAGCAGAAAAATGAACATAACTCCAGATTTAAGAATCCAATTATTATAAAAATTTGTATGCTTATACTAGATAATATTTTGAATGCAACAAGCTTTAAATCATTGAATTTGGATAAGTAACCACTGAGAAATGGCTCTGATAAGATGAGTAAAAAAGTTGGGTACCAAGTTAAATCATTGAAAATGATGCACCAAGCCCAGAGAAACCATCTCTGCAATCTGACTGAGAAAACTGAGAGATATGGCAGCGAGTAGTACACTTCACAAGAACATGGAAATATGAACCCAAATGATAATGAAAATGAAAGTATATTGCTTGTATAATACAATGGACTTACTGATACATATGTGTGCCTTGGAATCACACCTTGATATGGCATAAAGCTCAGCTCTTGGAGGTCTTCACATAGGTCTCTCTAACCACGACCAAAACTGCCATCTATTTATAGTTGAGTTTGGGAGGCTAACTTCCCTCAATCACTCTCCAATCAATCAGTGATTGCTTTGATTCTCTACCTACCACAAATCATGAATTCATGGCTCCTCTTTCCCTTTTTGATCAAGTGGACTCAACCACTTAAGATTCTTTCACTTTTACATTAAGTAAACTCTAAAGTGGTAGTTCACAAGTGAACTTTACATAGTCTTCATTTTAAGGCTTCTTCTATGACTTTGTGGGACTCAAGCCAATACTTAGGCTTGTCATAGACTTGCTCCAACATTTTATCCCATGTTCATCCAGAAATGCATTGAATTCAGAAGACATATAGTTCCCATTTTCAAACAAAACCAGAAATTGTTTGAAGCAGATAAACACTTCGAACTTTGCTTTGAGTGGATGTACCCATGCATGCCTGGAAAAATCATCAATGAAAGTCACGAAGTAAAGATAATTTCCAAAAGAGGGTGTCTGCATAGGACCATAGACATCACTATGAACAAGCTACAATTTCTAAGTAGCCTGAGTTGAACCATCTTTTGGAAATGAGGAACACTGCATTTTGCCCAAAATAGAGCCTTCACATACATGTTTATCGGGTGCCTCAAGTTTGGGCAAAGAGGACACCATTTTTAGATTTCTATAGGCATAGCAAACTAGCGAAGTTCAGATGACCAAAGAGTGCATGCCAAAGCTTTGCATCTAACATAGCCTAAGAATCATGTATTGTACATGACAATTCATTCACCAATTTTTCATAGTATATGAGCTTATACAGCCCACGACATAAAATGTCAGAAGCAATAATAACATCGCCATTTGACAGATCATGAACTGTACATCTGTCATCAACGAATTTCACAACCAAGCCAATCTTGGCTAATGCAAAAACTGATAACAGATTCTTCTTGATCCTTGGCACGAATAAAGCATCTGACAAAGTGAAAGAACTACCATCAATAGTAGTCACAATGATCTTACCAACTCCCACGATAGGATAAGAGGAGTTGTTGGTGCATGTGACAGTATTGCCTGTAGGGGCAGGCTCGAGTGAAGAGAAGAAACTACGTTGGGAGGTAATATGTTTGGTCACCCCACTATCAAAGTATGAAACATCTGAGTCTACTGCAGACATGTAGTGCTCATGAGAAGATGGGTCAAAACTGCAAACAGTAGTAAACACCCATTCTTCATCCTCCATAAGGTTAACAGACTCTGTTTTTGGAGTAGAGGCCTTTGCAACAACCATTCCAGCCTCTTTTTTCTTTGCCTCTTTTGCAGCCAGTTTAGGATAGTTCTTTATGATATGATCATTTCTTTTATAGTACTTGCAAAACAATTTCTACTTTTCTGATTTCTTCTCATCTTTGTCTTCCTTCTTCGAATGTGCAGAATCAGCAGATTTCTGCTTACTAGTTGAAGAGCTCCATTTTCCTTTGCCCTTCTGACTAGCTAGGAAAGCTTGATCTGTAACATGCATAATGGACCTATTCTGCCTCCACTGATCTTCCTGCAAGAGAAGAGAGACTAACTCCTCAAATGACAAGGCATTTGGATTTCCTTTCATCATCAACCGAAGAGTAGAAGCAAAACTCTCATATGAATTAGGAAGACCGTTCAGAACGGGCTGCACAAGTGAGCTATCTGGTATAACTTCATAAGTAGAAATCAACTATTCCTTCAAGTCTTTGATCTTTGTTAGAAAACTGTCTTTAGAATCATCTTGATTCATGTGCTCACTCTCCAACTCTTTTCGGAGATAAGCAACGCCAGCCTCATTTCTAGCTTGGTACAATGTGGTAAGTGTATCCCAAACATCCTTAGCTATTCTGCAAGAGCAAATATGAGGAATAATGGCACGTTTGACAGAAAAAACTATCAATGCATGTGCTTGGGCATCTCTACCATCCCAACGCATCTGCTCTGCAATAGGTGCAGCAAAAACCGTAGCACGAACAGGAATCTATAGAATATCATCATCTTCGACACCATCTCCATCAGCTCGAGCACCTGTATTTGCAGTACCTGTATTCGCAGATGTAATAGGATGTCTTCAACACCCTTCACAATATTCCACAATCCTTTTGTAACCAATACATGTCACATCATATAAGCCCATAACGGGTAGTTGGTACCATCCAACTTATCCTCAACAGCCAACATACGGAATACATCACTGCTTTTAGCCATGGCCGGTGATTAAAATACCTTGATGCAAAAAATTGACTGTATCTCAAAAAGTTGAACAGAACTACCGAGATGAATTCTGCTAAACCTGTAGTAGACTTCAAGACACTTATACTGGCAAAACAAAATTTGTATATAACTCTGGCACAAAAAGATGAAATAGCCTACGCAAGCACTGTGATAGTGCATTCGGAGGTCAAAATGAGCTCAGATCGTGATTTTGGCACCGCACAGCAAAGTTGTTTTGATCTCTAAAACACCTTGAGTATGCTCACCAAAATTCGTGCGATTCTGAGATTGCAACCAGAGGAGTGTCGATGACACCCTAGATGAAGCGGCGACTTGCTCTGATACCAATTGTTGGAGTTAGACATCTATGGAAGCACGCGAACAACACAATGGAGAAGAAGAATCTTGTAGCACAACACACAATACTAAATGTATTACTAGAGAATGTACAAAGATAAGTAGCCCATCAGGGCAATATACAAGGCAGGGGAAAAAACCTCCTAAAGAGGGAAAAAAGTGCCCCAGTGTTCCTAGTGTGTTCACACACATCACTACCTAAATATATCAACAGCCTATGCCATGGGTTTGGGCAAATCCCTTTGCTACTAACCTTGCCTTGTATCTATTGATACTACCATCTAAATTCCTTTTTACTTTTTAAATCCACCTTGATCCAATTACCTTCATTGATGGTTTGTTACTTGGTTCTTCATTGTTGGAGTCCTTAACTATATAGATTAAATGCTTTGTGACCAAACAGGTATCAAATCCATATCTCTATGGTTTCTTCTTCTCTCTTATTGATCGATATGAGCCTTGAGCTAGTTCTTGCATCTTAGCTTTCCCTTTGTTCTTCCATAGCTTGAATTTCTCTAGATCTGTCATGTCATCTTCAAAGTCACTATCTTCATGATCCTTTGGTTCCTTTGTTGGAAGAGATGGAAAGTCTTCTTCCAAGTCACATGGTCGTTTCACTTTCTTGTCATCATCAAACCAAGATTTATTTTCATCAAAGACTACATCCCTACTAACTAAAAAACCTTTGTTAGTGGGATTATATAATATGTATCCTTTTTGTTTTGATAATATCTAAGAAAGATACACTTCTCTGCTTTGGGATCCAATTTCCCTCTTATTTGGGAAGGTATGTGAGCATAAGCTAGACATGCAAAGATTTAAATGCTCTAGAGGTGGCCTTCTTCCATTCCATACCTCATAGGGATTCATACCATCTAAAGACTTTGATGGAAGTCTATTTACAAGGTATAGTGGTTGTTGATACAGTCTCTACCCAAAGATAATTTGGTAGCCCCTTTTCATTTAGAATAGATTTGGATGTCTCAACTATAATTATGTTCCTTCTTTCAGCTACTCCATTGAGTTCAGGTGTGTATCTGGTTGTTACCTCTCTTTTGATGCCTCTTTCTTGTAGGAAGGCATGAAATTCAGTTGAGAAGTATTCTCCACCACCATCTGATATGAGCTTCTTGAGACATCTACCTGTTTGATTTTCTATAAGAGTAAGATACCTTTTGAAACAATTGAAGACTTCATCTTTATGCTTCATAAAGTACGGAATTTTCCATCTGCTACAATCATCAATAAAAGATACATAATATTTTGAATATGAAATAGAAGGCTCTTTGCTTGGACCCCACACATGTGTGTAGAATATCCAATAGCTCTTGATGGATATAGCCTTTCTTGTTGAAGGGTTATCTATGAGCTTTGCCAAATTGACAAGCTTCACACTTGTATATCATAATTTGTTTTGCCAATGTGATGTTGGGCAATCCAACTACACTTTGATCCCTGCAAATTTGTTTCAAAGTTCTCTCACCAATATGAGCAAGCCTTTTATGCCATACCTCCTATTCAGAGAGTGTTTGAGATCCATGGCTAAATAGTGCTATGTTCTTTGTGTCCTCCACTTCAAAGGTGAAGAGTCTTCTTTGGAAATCCTTCTAAATCCTTGCTTAGGGTCTTCCACATATGCTCCACGTTTTGTAAACCTAACCTGCAATTCTTTCTCCACAATTTTCCCAACACTTATCAAGTTTTTGGTTATGGTAGGTACATACAAAACCTTACTTAGAAGATTCATGTTGCCATCTGATGTCTTGACATTACCTACTTTCTCCACTGAATGTCTTGTATCATCACATGTCCACACTTCATGTTTAATTTTGGGATCTTCTAAATGAGAGAGCAATGCTACATTTCCTGATGCATTATTTGAGCACCCTAAGTCAATATAGAAAACATGATCATCATCCTTACCCTGCTTCAATGATAGATTCAGGAGGAGTAGTCAGTCCTCTTGACTTTGATCCTTAGTGTAGCTGTTGTAATACTTCCTTCCTTTGTATATATTTTGATGGTTGTTATTGTTGTTGTAGTATTTTTTTTTTGTATCCTCCATTGTATCTACCTCTATTTGATCCATCGCCACCTCTATTGAATCCTCTTCCTCTAGAATTCCTTGGGTTCTTGTAACATTCCTCAGTAGTATGATTAGAGCAACCACAGATATTACAGGGTTGAGATGCTTGGGGTCTCCATCTGCCATGCTTTCCTCCTCTGCCTCTTCCTCTAGTTCTACCTCTACTTGTAAAAGTTGGCTTGGAAGGAGCTACCTTCATCTTCATTCTTCTTAGACCTTGACTTATCCTTAGCTTTGACTTTATCAAAGTATAAGGCAAAAGATTGATTACCTCTTAAGGATTCACCATTCTTGCTTATCTTTGCTTCATGTGTGAAGAGTTGTCCCATGAGAGTGTTGAGGTTAGGTATTTGCATGTCCATCTATAGGTCCATGGCAGTTTTGAATGGTTCCCACTTGTCATCAGCCTTGATGCCATTGATGATTTGCCTTATGATTTTCTCTTCTTCAATTATGTCTCCAATGCTTCCTAACCGATCAGATATCTCCTTCATTTTGGTGATATAATCAGTCACACTTTGCTTGGGACTTTTCTTCAAGGTAGTGAACTCCATCCATAGCTGGTTCTTCCTTGCTCTAGTCTTTGAAGAGAAGAAAGAAGCAAGTGCTTTCCAAGTTTCTCTTGATGTCTTGAATCCTTTCATGTGAGGTAAGAGAAAATCAGATATTGATTTTAAGATGTAGGACCTGGTTAGTGCATCCTTTGAACACCAAGTTGCAAGCCTTTCTTGCTCTTCATGTGATGGTTGTTCTTTGCTTCTTATGGTTGGCATGACTTCATCTTCAAATATGTATCCAAATAGATTTCTCTCTTGAAGGTAAGCCTCCATCCTCAAAGACCGGGCTGAGTAATTATTTCTATTCAATTTCTCAATGGTGGAAGGAAATCCATCTCCCATATTGATTTTACTATGCTCTGATAGCAATGTGAGGAGAGATGGTTGATACACTCCAAAGATGCACCTGGTGCTACAAAAACGTGCTCTACCTACCAAGATAGCTTGAGGAATGATAAGTAGACACCTTGTGCTTGCTAAGATGCATATAAACCATCCTAATGATTTGGAGCATGAATCTCAAATTGATTCATCAAGACAGACTGTTTGACCAAAAGCATATGAAGCAAAACTTGCTATTTTTGGATGAGTTGCACTTTGGAAAGTAACTCAGAGCTCACAGCGTACTGAAATTGAACAGATATATTTTTCATACCTCTAATTAGATAGATAATGAATCTTAAGCAGCAAATTCAATGAATTTTGATGAACCATACTCAGAGAAATAAATCTAGCAATATAGGGGTGTCATCCTCACATTTTAGGAGCTTTTTGCCAAAATACATAGTTGACTCCAAATGAATGTAGCTCACAAATAATGAACCAATGATGATGGAAATTGATACAATGCAAATAGACTTATCAAGTTACTATAGAAATTTAAATCACAACAAAACATTAAGTATACATAGAGAAATCAATAACTGAAGTTGATTGAAAATGTGATTGTAAACCTATAGTAGTAGATGAGAAGAACTCCAAAACGTAGCTTGAAAATCAATCTATACTGCACATATTGTACAGGTTTTGAATGGAAATGAAGTTTGGGAAGGAGGAGCACAACGTGTGCTTTGCTAACAGCTTGGGCTTGATCAGAACCTCTTCAAGATGTAGTTATAAACTTTGCTTTGATCCATGACTAGACATAGGTGTAAATATAGAGATCTTTGAATTCAAATCTTGGAGGGTTTGTACCTAAAAGTTCCCTCAAGTTAGGGAATCACTTAGCTAGTCAATTACTCCTAACTAAGCTCATATTTTGTGCCTAATTAGGCCATGAGAACCATTTGAATTCACAAGGATTTAATTATTTCTATCAATGTTTTCATGATCTTTGTAAGCTGATTATTAGAGAAATATATCAATATGCAATCAAAAAAAAGATAGCAACTTCTTCCAAAATTATGAGAGTACCCACTAATGAAATACTATAGATAGACATTCTCTTTTAATATACTTGAGTTTTCTCCATTTTCATAGCTTTGCAATTGATGTCTAGAAAGGATATTGATGGAGAGATCAAGTGGCATGAAAATGAGATTTATGTTGATATATTTAGTTCGTGATGTGTGTGAACACTCTAGGACCGCTCGGGCACTTTTTTTCCTCTTTAGGAGGTTTTTTCCCCTGGCTTGTATATACGCCTACTGCCCTAACGAGCTACTTATCTTTGTACATTCTCGTGGTAGTACATTCAATATTGTATGTTGTGTTCCAAGCTTCTTCTTCTTCCTTGTGCTATTGGAGTGCTTCCACAGACGTCTAACTCCAACAATTGGTATTAGAGTAGGTTGCCGCTTCATCTAGGGCGTCGTCGACACTCCTCGGGTTGCAGTCTCAGAATCGCACAAATTTTGGTGAGCATACTCAAGGTGTTTCAACGATCAAAACCACTTCGCTCTATGGTGCCAAAATCGTGATCTCAGCTCGTTTCGGCCTCCTAATGCACTATTGTAGTGCTTGTGTAGGCTATTTTGTCTTCTTGTGCCAAAGGTATATACAAGTTTCAGTTTGCCAGTATAAGCATCTCCAAGTCTGGTTCGGGCTTAGCAGAATTTTTCTCGATAGTTCTGTTCAACTTTTTGAGATATAGTCAATTTTCCGCATCAATGTATTTTAGTCACTGGCCATGGCTGAAAGCAATGATGTATTTTGTATGTTGGCTGTTGAGGATAAGTTGGATGGTACCAACTACCCATTATGGGCTTATATGATGCGACCTGTAATGGTTGTAAAAGGACTCTAGAATATTGTGCAGGGTATTGAAAGATGTCATATTACACCTGCGAATACTGGTACTGCAAATATAGGTGCTAGAGCTTATGGAGATGGTGTCGAAGATGGTGATATTCTTCATATTCCTCTTCGTGTTGCAATTTCTCTTGCACCTACTATAGAGCAAATTTGTTGGGATGGCAGAGATGCTCAAGCACATGCATTGATAGCTTTGTCTATCAAACATGCCATTATTCCTCACATTCGCTCTTGCAAAACAGCTAAGGATGCTTGGGATACACTTACCACATTGTACCAGGCGAGGAATGAGGCTCCTATTGCTTACCTCCAAAAATAGTTGGAGAGTGAGCACATGAATGAAGGTGATTCTATGGAGAGTTTCCTAACAAAGATCAAGGATTTGAAAGAACAGTTGATTTTTGTTGATCTAGTTATACCAGTTAGCTCACTTGTGTAGACCATTCTGAATGGTCTTCCTGATTCATATCAAAGTTTTGCTTCTACTCTTTGTTTGATGATGAAAGGAAATCCAAATGCCTTGTCATTTGAGGAGTTAGTCTCTGTTCTATTGCAAGAAGATCAATCTAGGTAGAACAGGTCCATCATGCGTGTTGCAGTTCAAGCTTTCTTGGCTAGTCAGAAGGGCAAAGGTAAATGTGGCTCATCTACTAGCAAGTAGAAATGTGCAAATGCTGCACATTCAAAGAAGGAAGACAAAGATAAGAAGAAATCAGAAAAGCTGAAATTGTTTTGCAAGTACTGTAAAGGAAAATAAAAAGAACTGTCCAAAACGGGCTGCTAAAGAGGCAAAGAAGAAAGAGGGCGGAATGGTTGTTGCAGAGGCCTCTACACCAAAAACAGAGTCTGCTAATCTTGTGCAAGAAGAAGAATGGGTGTTTACTATTGTTTGCAGTTTTGACCCGTCTTCTCATGAGCAGTGCATGTCTACAATAGACTCAGATGTTTGGTACTTTGATAGTGGGGCGACCAAACATATTACCTCGCAGCGTAGTTTTTTCTCTTCATTCGAGCCTACCCCTATAGGGAATACTATACATGCACCAAAAACTCCTCTTATCCCATCATGGGAGTTGGTAAGATTGTTCTGACTACTACTGATGGTAGTTCTTTCACTTTATCACATGCTTTGTTGAAATGGGCACCCTCCATTCTGATCGAGGGGAATATATTTCTTTTGACTTTAATGCATTTCTAGCTGAACATGGGATAAAACATCAGTGTACAGTGTCATATATGCCTCAACAAAATGGAGTTGCTGAACAGAAGAACATGTCACTCATGGAGATGGCGAGGTGTATGGTCAAGAGTCACGCTTTACCACATAGTTTCTAGCTTGAGGCTGTCATGTGTGCAGCATATGTACTTAACAGGTGTCCCACTAAAGTGTTGTAGTCTATCACTCCATATGAGGCTTGGCATGGTCGCAAGCCATATGTTGCATATCTACATGTTTTTGGTTGTTTGGCATATGCATTAGTGCCTGAACAACATTGCAGAAAATTGGATGATAAAGCAGTAAAATGTATTTTTATTGGGTACAATTTTGAAACTAAAGGCTATCGTCTGTAAAATCCACACACCAAATGCATTCTAGTTAGCCGTGATGTTGTTTTTGTGGAAGATGTTATTTAGCCATTGCTCTCATGTACTAAGGAGACATATGTTAGCTCCAAAGTCATGTATGATACTTTGCTGCCTATTTTCACAGGTGGACAGTCTGGTGTTGGTCCTAATGAGGCAATGTCTCAGCATTTGCAAGTTTCATGTGATGATGAAGATCATTCCATTTTTTATGCAGATTTACATGATGCACTTCTTGATGAGAGAGCTGATATTGAGTAGGCAAAAATTATGCCAAAATGGCTCATGCAGACTTTGCATGACAGCAAATTAGATGCACCTCTATCATATCGTACTCATTGAGGCTCTCATAGTGCCTCTTTTGCATCAGACTGCTATGCTATGATTGCATCTGGTCTCTGTGATGAGAATGAGCCTGTTTTGTTTTATGAAGCACAAAATTCAGAAAATTGGATGGCTGCTATGCAATCTGAATATGATGCTATAATAAAGAATGGTACTTGGTCTTTATGTGACTTGCCTCCTGGCAAGAAGGCCATTGGCACTAAGTGGGTATACAAGTTGAAGTGTAAGCCTGATCAAACAGTTGACAAGTATAAGCCTAGGCTTGTTGCAAAGGGTTATGCACAAGAAAGAGACATTGATTTTGATGAGACCTTTCCACCTACATGTCGTATGACTATTGTTCATAGTATTTGTGCACTTGCAGCTCATCATGCTTGGAATGTACATCAGTTGGATATTAAAACTGCATTTTTGAATGGTGACTTGCATGAAGATGTGTATATTTTTCAGCCCCGTGGCTTTGTGTAGAAAGGGCATGAAAATTAGGTGTGCAAGTTAAAGAAGACATTATATGGTTTAAAGCAAGCACCACATGCTTAGTATGAAAAGATACATGTCTATCTGATTGCACATGGTTTTGAGAACAGTCCAACTAAGAGCACCTTATATGTTAAGCGTGCTAATCATGTACTTCTGATCATTGTGGTGTATGTTGATGATGTGCTGCTCATTGGTCCTCATTACCAGCATATTACTAATTTTAAGCCTGATTTCCATGCCTCATTTGAGATGTCTGATTTGGGGCATTCGCATCATTATTTGGGCATTTGGTTTATGCATGTTGGAGTTAGACGTCTATGGAAGCATGCGAACAGCACAAGAAAGAAGAAGAAGCTTGGAGCACAACACACAATACTAAATGTATTACTACTAGAATGTACAAAGATAAGTAGCCCGTTAGGGCAATAGGCATATATACAAGTCGGGGGGGAAAAACCTCCTAAAGAGGAAAAAAAGTGCCTCGGCGGTCCTAGAATGTTCACACATATCACTACCTAAATATATCAACAATTCGTGTTGACATATTTAGGTAGTGATGTGTGTGACCACACTAGGACCGTCGGGGCACTTTTTTTCCTCTTTAGGAAGTTTTTTTCCCCCGGCTTGTATATATGCACATTGCCCTAATGGGCTACTTATCTTTGTACATTCTAGTGGTAATACATTCAGTACTGTGTGTTGTGCTCCAAGCTTTTTCTTCTTCCTTGTGTTGTTTGCGTGCTTTTGCACATGTTTAACTCCAACAATTGGTATCAGAGCAGGTCGCCGCTTCATCTAGGGCGTCGTCAACACCTCTACGGTTGTAGGCTCAGAATCGCACGAAACTTGGTACCTATACTCAAGGTGTTTCAGATATCAAAAGAGATTTGATCTCTGGTGCCAAAATCGCGATCTGAGCTCATTTCGACCTCCGAATGCACTATCATAGTGCTTGTGCAGGCCATTTTGTCTTTTTGTGCCAAAGGTATATACTAGTTTCGGTTCATCATTATAAGTGTCTCGAAGTTTGCTACAAGTCTAGCAGAATTCGTCAGGGAACTTCTGTTCAACTTTTTAAGATACAGTCAATTTTCTGCATCAAGGTATTTTCGTCACCAGCCATGGCTGAAAGCAGTGATGTATTTCGTATGTTGGCTGTTGAGGATAAGTTGGATGGTACCAACTACCCGTTATGGGCTTATATGATGTGACATGTATTGGTTGCAAAAGGATTGTGGAACATTTTGTAGGGTGTTGAAAAACATCCTATCACACTTGCAACTCTTACAACTGCAGGTACTGAAGCTGATGCAGAAGGTGTCGAAGATGATGATATTCTGCATATTCCTGTTCCTGTTGCGATCTCCACTGCACTTACTGCAGAGCAGATTCGTTGGATGGCAGAGATGCTTAGGCACATGCATTGATAGCTTTGTGTGTCACACGTGCCATTATTCCTCACATTTGCTCTTGTAGAATAGCTAAGGATGCTTGGGATACACTTACCACATTATACCAAGCTAGGAATGAGGCTCGTGTTGCTTACCTCCGAAAACAGTTGGAGAGTGAGAACATCAATGAAGGTGATTCTATGGACAATTTTCTAACAAAGATCAAAGAATTGAAGGAACAGTTGATTTCTGCTAATGAAGTTATACCAGATAGCTCACTTATGTAGACCGTTCTGAATGGTCTTCCTGATTCATATCAAAGTTTTGCTTCTACTCTTCAGTTAATGATGAAAGGCAATCCAAATGCCTTGTCATTCGAGGAGTTAGTCTCTGTTCTGTTGCAGGAAGATCAGTCTAGGCAGACCAGGTCCATTATGCGAGTTCTAGATCAAGCTTTCCTCGCTAGTCAGAAGGGCAAAGAAAAATGGAGCTCTTCAACTAGTAAGCAAAAATTTGCTAATTCTGCACAATCAAAGAGGGAAGACAAAGATAAAAAGAAATCAGAAAAGCATAAATTGTTTTGCAAGTACTGTAAGGGAAATGATCGTATCATAAAGAACTGTCCAAAACTGGTTGCTAAAGAGGCAAAGAAGAAAGAGGCTGGAATGGTTGTTGCCGAGGCCTCTACACCAAAAACAGAGTCTGCTAATCTTGTGTAGGAAAAAGAAAGGGCATTTACTACTGTCTGCAGTTTTGACCCATCTTCTCATGAGTAGTTCATGTATGCAGTAGACTCAGATGTTTGGTACTTTGACAGTGGGGCGACCAAACATATTAGCTCGCAACGCAGTTTCTTCTCTTCACTCGAGGCTGCCCCTACAGGGAATCCTGTTACATGCACCAACAACTCCTCTTATCCTGTTATGGGAGTTGGTAAGATCATTTTGACTACTGCTGATGGTAGTTCTTTCACTTTGTGAGATGCTTTATTTGTGTCAGGGATCAAGAAGAACCTGTTATCAGTTTTTGCATTAGCCAAGATTGGCTTGGTTGCGAAATTTGTTGATGACAGGTGTAGAGTTCATGGTTTGTCAAATGGTGATGTGATTATTGCTTCTGGCATTTTATGTCATGGGTTGTATAAGCTTATAGACTATAAAAGATTTTTAAATGATTTGGCATGTGCAGTACATGATTCTCAGGCTATGTCAGATGCAAAGTTTTGGCATGCACGCTTTGGTCATTTGAATTTTGCTAGTTTGCTATGCCTACAGAAATCTGAAATGGTGTCCTCTTTGCCCAAACTTGAGGCACCTGGAAAACATGTTTGTGAAGGCTATATTTTGGGCAAAATGCAGCGTTCGTCCTTTCCAAAAGATGGTTCAATTCGGGCTACTCAGAAATTGTAGCTTGTACATAGTGATGTCTGTGGTCCTATGCAGACACCTTCTTTTGGGAATTATCTTTACTTCGTGACTTTCATTGATGATTTTTCCAAGCATGCATGGCTATATCCATTGAAGGCAAAGTCCGAAGTATGTTTGGTTGAAAATTTGTCAACATGTAAAAAGGGCACCCTTAGTTCTGATCGAGGGGGGGAATATATGTCTTCTGATTTTAATGCATTTCTGGTTGAACGTGGGATAAAACACGAGTGTACAGTGCCATATACTCCTCAACAGAATGGATTTGCTGAACAAAAGAACAGGTCACTCATGGAGATGGCGAGGTGTATGGTCAAGAGTCAGGCTTTACCACATAATTTCTGGCTTGAGGCTGACATGTGTGCAGCATATGTGCTTAACAGGTGTCCCACTAAAGTGTTGCAGTCTATCACTCCATATGAGGCTTAGCATGATTGCAAGCCATCTCTTTCTCATCTACGTGTTTTTGGTCGTTTGGCATATCCATTAGTGCCTGAACAACATCACAGAAAGTTGGATGATAAAGCAGTAAAATGTATTTTTGTTGGGTACAGTTCTGAAAGTAAAGGCTATCATCTGTATCATCCACAGACTAAACGCATTCTTGTTAGTCGTGATGTTGCTTTTGTGGAAGATGTTATTCAGCCATTGCTTTCATGTACTAAGGAGACATCTGTTAGCTCCAAAGACATGTATGATACTTTGCTGCCTCTTTTTACAAGGGGACAGACTAGTGGTTGTCCTAATGAGGCAACTTCTCAGCCTTTGCAGGTTTCATGTGATGATGCGGATCATTCCATTTCTGATGCAGATTTACATGATTTGTTGATGAGAGAGCTGATATTGAGCAGGCAAAAACTATGCCAAAATGGCTGGTGCAGACTTTGTGTGATAGCAAATTAGATGCACCTCTGTCATATTGTACTTGGTCAGGATCTCATAGTGCCTCTTTTACATCAGGTTGCTATGTTGTGGCTGCCTCTAGTCTCTGTGATGAGACAGAGCCTGTTTTGTTTGATGAAGCATAAAATTCTGAAAATTGGATGGCTGGTATGCAATCTGAATATGATGCTATAATGAAGAATTGTACTTAGTCTTTATGTGACTTGCCTCCTGGCAAGAAGGCCATTGGCACTAAGTGGGTATACAAGCTGAAGTATAAACCTGATGGAAGAGTTGATAGGTATAAGGCTATGCTTGTTGCAAAGGGTTATGCATAGGAAAGAGGCATTGAATTTGATGAGACCTTTTGCACCTATATGCCGTATGACTACTGTTCGGAGCATCTGTGCACTTGTAGCCCATCATGGTTGAAGTGTACATCAGTTGGATATTAAAACTGCATCTCTGAATGATGACTTGCATGAAGAAGTGTATGTTTTTTAGCGTCGTGGCTTTGTGTAGAAAGGGCATGGAAAGCAGGGGTGCAGGTTAAACAAGGCATTATATGGTTTAAAGCAAGCACCACGTGCTTGGTATGAGAAGATGCATGCCTATCTGATTGCACATGGTTTTGAGAACAGTCCAACTGAAAGCACCTTTCATGTTAAGCGTGCTAATGATGTACTTTTGATCATTGTGGTTTATGTTGATGGCATGCTGCTCATTGGTCCTCATGACATGCATATTGCTGATTTTAAGGCTGATTTGCATGCCTCATTTGAGATGTCTGATTTGGGGCATTTGCATCACTATTTGGGCATTCAGTTTATGCAAGTTGTTGGTGGAATGGCTTTGTGTCAAACGAAATATATTGACACATTATTGCAGCATTTTGGCCTTGAAGACTGTAAGCCTATTGCCACTCCTATGGAGACAGGTTTACCATTGAGTCTTCATGATGCTGGAGATGCATTTGATGCTTTTCTCTATCAGCAGGCTGTTGGATGCTTGATTTACTTATGCACTACTCGGCCAGATATTCAGTTTGCTATCTCACAGATGAGCAAGTTTATGCATTGCCTAGGAGTCAAGCATTGGCAGGCGGTTAAGCGCATCTTTCACTACTTGAGTGGTACCTGGCTACTTGGTTTGTTTTATCCCAAGGGGGGATCACTACCGCCAGAGTTGCATGCTTTTTCTGACTCTGATTGGGCTGGTTGCTATGACACTCGTGTGTAGTACCGCCAAATTTGCATGCTTTTTCTGACTCTGATTGGGCTCGTTGCTATGATACTCGTGTGTCCACTAGTGGTTTTTGCTTCATGCTTGGTAGCTCATGCATATCTTCGCTGAGCAAGAAGTAGCCTATTGTGGCCACTTCCATTTGTGAGGCTGAGTATAGGGTAGCTTTCATAGCGACTGTTGAGTGTGTGTGGCTCACAGGCCTTATGGCTGATTTGAGTGTTGGTCAGTCTTCTACCACCACCATCTTCACTGACAGTGAGAGTGCATTGGCACTTGCTAAGAACCCTATGTTCCATGCTCGAACTAAGCACATTGAGGTGCATTATCACTATGTCAGGGAGAAGTTCTCTACTGGGGAGATCAGCTTGGCGTATGTGCCCACGCAGGAGAACATTGCATACCTTTTCACGAAGGCTCTACCTAGGGAGAATTTTAAAGCTTTCCGCAAAGCTTTGGGCTTACTTCCTTTTGTGGAGTGATTTCCACATAGCTTGGCACTTCCTTATACATGAGTGTCAGCTTATTGTTCACTGCGTCACTCCCAGGGGCGATTTGTTGATATATTTAGGTAGTGATGTGTGTGAACACACTAGGACCGTCGGGGTACTTTTTCCCTCTTTAGGAGGTTTTTTTCCCCCGTCTTGTATGTACGCACATTGCCCTAATGCGCTACTTATCTTTGTACATTCTAGTGGTAATACATTCAGTATTGTGTGTTGTGCTCCAAGCTTTTTCTTCTTCCTTGTGTTGTTCGCGTGCTTTCGTAGACGTCTAACTCCAACAATTCCCCCTTGCGAGTGATGAGGTGAACAAGGAGCTGGCACTCATGTATAAGGAAGTTCCAAGCTATGTGGAATCAACCCACAAAAGGAAGTAAGCCCAAAGCTTTGCGGAAAGCTTCAAACTTCTCCCTAGGCAGAGCCTTCATGAAAAGGTTTGCGATGTTCTCCTACATGGGCACATATGCCAAGCTGATCTCCCCAGCAAAGAACCTCTCCTTGACATAATGATAATGCACCTCAATGTGCTTAGTGCAAGCATGGAACACAGGGTTCCTCACAACTACCAATGCGCTCTGACTGTTAGTGAAGGTGGTGGTGGCAGAAGACTCACCAACACCCAAATCAGCCATAAGGCATCTAAGCCACACATACTTACCAGGCACTCTGAAAGCTGTCTTATAATCAGCCTCACAATTGGAAGTGGCCACAATAGGGTGCTTCTTGCTCAACCAAGATATACATGAGCTACCAAGCATGAAGCAAAAGCCACCAGTGGACACACGAGTGTCATAGCAACCAGCCCAATCACTGTCAGAAAAAGCATGCAAATCTGGTGGTAGTGATCCCCCTTGGGATAGAACAATCCAACTAGTCGAGTACCACTCAAGTAGCAAAAGATGTGCTTAACCGCCTGCCAATGCTTGACACCTAGGCAATGCATAAACCTGCTCATCTGTGAGATAGAAAACAGAATATCTGATCGATTAATGCATAAGTAAATCAAGCATCCAATAGCATGCTGATAGAGAACAACATCAAATGCATCTCTAGCATCATGAAGACTCAATTGTAAATTTGTCTCATAGGAGTGGCAATAGCCTTACAGTCTTCAAGGCCAAAACGCTGCAATAATGTGTCAATATATTTCATCTAACACAAGGCCATTCCATCATCAACTTACATAAATTGAATGCCCAAATAGTGATGCAAATGCCCCAAATCAGACATCTCAATTGAGACATGAAAATCAGCCTTAAAATCAGCAATATGCATGTCATGACGACCAATGAACAGCATGTCATCAACATACACAACAATGATCAGAAGCACATCATTAGCATGCTTAACATATAAGGTGCCTTCAGTTGGACTGTTTCCAAAACCATGTGCAATGAAATAGGCATGTATCTTTTCATACCAAGCACGTGGTGCTTGCTTCAAACCATATAATGCCTTCTTTAACGTGCACACCTGGTTTTCATGCCCTTTTTGCATAAAGCCATGGGACTGAAACACATACACTTCTTCATCCAAGTCACCTTTCATAAATGTTGTTTTTATGTCCAACTGATGTACATTCCAATCATGATGAGCTGCAAGTGCATAGACACTACGAACAGTAGTCATTCGGCATCTAGGTGCAAAGTTCTCATCAAAATCAATGCCTCTTTCCTACGCATAACCCTCTTCAACAAGCCTAGCCTTATACCTGTGAACTATTTCGTCAGGTTTACGCTTCAGCTTGTATACCCACTTAGTACCAATGGCCTTCTTGCCAAGAGGCAAGTCACATAAAGAACAGGTACAATTCTTCATGATAGCATCATATTCAGGTTGCATTGCAGCCATCCAATGTTCAAAATTTTGTGCTTCATCAAATGAAATAGGCTCAGTCTCATCACAGAGACTAGATGCAGCCATAGCATAGCAATCTGATGAAAAAGAGGCACTATGAGAGCCTGAACGAGTATGATATGATAGAGGTGCATCTAATTTGCTATCACGCAAAGTCTGCACTACCCATTTTGGCATAGTTTTTGCATGCTCAATATAAGCTCTCTCATCAACAAGTGCATCATGTAAATCTGCATCAAAAATGGAATGATCTGCATCATCACATATAACCTACAAAGGCTAAGAAGTTCCCTCATTAGGACCACCACTAGACTATCCACCTCTAAAAAGAGGCAGCAAAGTATCATACATGTCTTTGGAGCTAATAGATGTCTCCTTAGTACATGAAAGTAAGGTCTGAATAGCATCTTCCACAAAAACAACATCACTGCTAACCAGAATGCATTTAGTCTGTGGATGATACAGACGATAGCCTTTGCTTTCAGAATTGTACCCAACAAAAATACATTTTACTGCTTTATCATCCAATTTGTTGCGATGTTGTTCAGGCACTAATGCATATGCCAGACAACCAAAAACACGCAGATGAGCAACAGATGGCTTGCAACCATGCCAAGCCTCATATGGAGTGATAGACTGCAGTGCTTTAGCAGGACACCTGTTAAGTACATATGTTGCACACATAACAGCCTCAAGCCAGAAACTATATGGTAAAGCCCAACTCTTGACCATACACCTCGCCATCTCCATGAGTGACCTATTCTTCCATTCAGCAACTCCATTCTGTTGAGGTGTATACGGCACTGTACACTGATGTTTTATCCCACGTTCAGCTAGAGATGCATTGAAGTCGAAAGGCATATATTCTCCCCTCCATCAGAATGTAGGGTGCCCATTTTACATGCTCACAGATTTTCATCCAAACCCAAAAATTGTTTGAAGCACAAAAATACTTCGCACTTTGCCTTCAATGGATATATCCATGCATGCCTAGAAAATTCATCGATGAAAGTCACGAAGTAAAGATAGAGGATGTATGCATAGGACCACAGACATCACTGTGAACAAGCTACAATTTTTGTGAAGCTCGAACATAACCATCTTTTGGGAATTAGGAACGCTGCATTTTGCCCAAAATATAGCCTTCACATACATGTTTATGAGGTCCCTCAAGTTTGGGCAAAGAGGACACCAATTCAGATTTTTGCAGGTGTAGCAAGCTAGCAAAATCCAAATGACCAAAGCATGCATGCCAAAGCTTTGCATCTGATATAGCCTGAGAATCATGTACTGCACATGCTGAATCATACACAGATCATTCATAGTCTATGAGCTTATACAGCCCACGACATAAAATGCCAGAAGCAATAATCACATGGCCATTTGACAGATCATGAACTGTATATATGTCATCAACGAATTTCACAACCAAGCCAATCTTGGCTAAAGCTAAAATTGATAAGACATTCTTTTTTATCCTTGGCAAAAAATAAAGCATCTGAGAAAGTGAAAGAACTACCATCAGCAGTAGTCAGAATGATCTTACCAACTCCCATGACAGGATAAGAAGAGGAGTTGTTGGGGCATGTGATAGTATTCGCTATAGGGGCAGGCTCGGTGAAGAGAAGAAACTGCACTGCAAGGTAATATGTTTGGTTGCCGCACTATCAAAGTACCAAACATCGGAGTCTACTGCAGAAATGCACTGCTCATGAGAAGATGGGTCAAAACTGCAAACAGTAGTAAATGCCCATTCTTCATCCTACACAAGATTAGTAGACTCTGTTTTCGGTGTAGAGGCCTCTACAACACTGGCCTCTTTCTTCTTTGCCTCTTTAGGGGCCAGTTTTGGACAACTCTTAATGACATGATCACTTGCTTTACAGTATTTGCGAAATAATTTCTGCTTTCTTAATATCCTCTCATCTTTGTCTTCCTTCTTGGATTGTGTAGAATTAGCATATTTCTGCTTACTAATAGAAGAGCTCCCTTTTCCTTTGCCCTTCTGACTAGCCACGAAAGCTTGATCTGCAACACGCATAATAGACTTGTTCTGCCTGGATTGATCTTCCTACAACAAAACAAAAACTAACTCTTCAAATGTTAAGGCTCTGATGTGAGTGGGGAAGACCATTCTAAACAGCCTGCACAAGTTAACTGTCAAGAAGGATCAACAGAAATCATTTGTTCCTCCAAATCCTTGATCTTTGTCAGAAAACTATCCATAGAATCACCTTAATTCATGTGCTCACTCTCCAACTGTTTTCGGAGGTAAGCAACATGGTCCTCATTCCTAGCATGGTACAATGTGGTAAGTGTATCCCAAGCATCCTTAGCTGTTCTACAAGAGCAAATATGAGGAATAATGGCATGTTTGACAGACAAAGCTATCAATGCATGTGCCTGAGCATCTTTGCCATCCCCCCCACGAATTTGCTCTGCAATAGGTGCAATAGAAAGAGCAGCACGAATAGGAATTTACAGAATATCACCATCTTCGACACCATCTGCATAAGCTTCAGTACCTGTATTTGCAGTACCTATGTTCGTTGGTGTAATAGGACGTTTTTCAACACCCTGCACAATATTCCATGGTCCTTTTGCGACTAATACATGACGCATCATATAAACTCACAATGGATAATTGGTACCATCCAACTTATCCTCAACAGCCAACATATGGAATACATCACTACTTTCAGCCATGTCCATTGACTAAAATACCTTGATGCAGAAAAATGAGTGTATCTGAAAAAGTTGAACAGAACTGCCCAAACGAGTTTTATTAGACATGTAACAAACATCGAGACACTTATACTGGCGAACCAAAACTGGTATATATCTTTGGCACAAAAAGATGAAATAGCCTGCACGGGCACTGTAATAGTGCATTCGAAGGCCGAAACGAGCTCAGATCACGATTTCGGCACCACATAGCGAAGCTGTTTTGATCTCCTAATCACCCTGACTATGTGTACCAAATTTTATGCAATTCTGAGACTGTGGCCAGAGGAGTGTCGACAATGCCCTAGATGAAGTAGCGACTTGCTCTGATACGAATTGTTGGAGCTAGACATCTGCAGAAGCACACAAACAGCACAAGGAAGAAGAAGAAGCTTGGAGCACAACACACAATACTGAATGTATTACCACTAGAATGTACAAAGATAAGTAGCCCGTTAGGGCAATAGGCATATATACAAGCTGTGGGGAAAAAACCTGTTAAAGAGGGAAAAAAGTGCCCCAGTGGTCCTAGAGTGTTCACTCACATCACTACCTAAATATGTCAACACAATCTATCACTACTTTAAGCTATCTTAACCATTTCTCTCCTTGAATTTCATGATCAAGCCTTTTTGCGAAGTTTTCTCCTTCATCATTTTTAATTTTGAGCACTCATGACTAGATTTGGTTGCACCATATCCATACCTACACATAGGGAGCATTTTTTTCCTTGCTTCTCTTGCATGTTTACTTTCTTGAAATGTGTGATTTTGTTATGTGTGCATTCCATTGTTTATAACCATGTTTTTATACATTTGATGAGTAAATGAGATATGCAGTTTGATCATTTCAAAAACTCCATCTCAGATGATGTTGTCAAACACGGTGTTGTGTTTCTACAACATTGCAAAACTTCTTATTAAGAATATGATATCTCAAAGAGGATGGCAAAGAGAGTGAATAGCCATGGTGACTATGGATGAAAGCAAAGGGAGCATAAGAATCACCAATAAGTTTCACATGAAAAGGAGAACAAAACATAGATCCAACCCGTGAATATTTGCCAAAAAGCAAGACAAGCAAGACTTAAATTAGAAGAAGAGCTCATATGTCTTATAAAGAACATGGAATCGAGATAAAGTTATATGTGAATGCTCCAAAAGAATGAAATAAGTGATTATTTTGTTGGATAATTTCTTCTATTCCAAGTCTCATTCGGAAGGTTTAGAGCGAAAAAACTTGTGAGCCCTAAGACTCGGGAGGAAACATAATATCACCACCTCCCCCCTTTTAACCAAGTCTTAGGGGATGCAAATTGTTTGTTTGGGAATACAACTATACACAACCTACAACATCAAATGCAAGAGGAATTGAAAGATATATAGGGATTATGTGCACTTATCCAACACGCATAGCTACACACATGAAATCCACCTTCAAAAATGCTCCTAGATGTTAAAGAATACACTCATGTCCATTCCAACTTTATTTTCAATGTATTATATGCCACAAGACATAGAGATCTAGCTAGGACAATAGAAAGGCATCAAATAGAAATCCACAAGACTACATCTAAATTGAGTTACAACGTCCTCGAAAGCCACCCTAACTATTGTACAAAATACTACTTAATGGGAAAAAGGAAAAAGATCTAAGTCGTTTCCATTCTCATTCACTATTTCTCTCTTTGTGTTTGGATATTGTATAGTCTTCGTATGCAAACGTATTCCGTCTGTCATCTTAATCTTCACTGACACCATGTCCAATCATTTTCTCGGTGCATCGTTAGCGTGATGTAACCTTCAAATGCTCCTACAATCTTCCTCTATCTTCGTCTCTTACATCTCATGCCAACTAACACATTACTAGTGAGGAATGAATAATTTTTTATTAGTATATAGCCTTATATTACGCGTTACTAAGGATTTTAAAGAATAGCATCAAAAATTACTTACCAAGAGTAAAAGAACTTCTCTTGAACTTGTGAGCATATTTACGAAATTCAGTGTGTTGTTTTACATATTCTTCGCTGTAGCTTACCTTTTTTTATATTGACCTTCAAGAATCTTTTTCTCTCCTACAGAATCTATATGTATGTTAGAACGTGGTATTTGAAGGATTCTTTTACATTTTCTGTTGCGCATAATAAAACAATCTATTAAACTTATGCAAAAAGGACACTAGAATGAACAATGTTCATCTTCACGCTTTTTAATAATATAGTCTCCTTCACTTAACGGTACTAAATCAATCTCATTTACTCCATTGAAACTCCTCTTTCAGTATATTTCATGGGGAGATTCTATAAACCGGCCAATTCTCCACAACTAAATGATGAAGCTTGGTCAACGAAAGAAAGGGTATTATATCTATCCTTCTGTGAATTTGAACCATTGAACAGAACTGACGATGCGTCTGACATGTAATTCATATATGGAAACACACTGATCGCCTTTACGACCAATCTGGATAATTTCTTTTCAACCAACCTTATTCTTTTTAACGAGTATTCAGGGAGAGCGCATCCAGGCTAATTGCATTCAACTTCACTTTCACAGCCTTCTTCATCAATCGTTTCATAAACTGATCCAATCGTTTAGATTCACATCAATTGCTATTAAAAATTGCAATCTGTAAAATTTGACCTCTCAATATGATGTCTTGCATACTTGTGAGATATTGACAAATTTTACTATATCAGTTATTACGTTAGTTAACCTAGAGCGTTAAAAAAAAAGGGGGGGCAAGGATTTGAGCTATGTTGCCTATCCTGGTAGTGTCTCTTCAATATATATCTTGAAGTAATCATACGTTACATCATCGAGCGACTCATCCGTGCTCTTGTTATTGATTGGTACACTACAAAAGTGTCATATAACTCTCGAGCAGCACGGCAGTTGTTATTGTTATAATCAGAGCCGTTTCTTCTTTTGTGTCTGTGTCTGCATATGTGGGTGCGTGCGTGCTTGTTCTCGCTCATCCATGGAAAAGAGAGATTTGGGTAGGTCACAGTTGCAATTATCGAAGCTGAAAAGCTCGTCTTGCATTCAAATCCACGGATAGATAGATTATCCACACAGCTATAGATGGGCTTCTCATTGGACGACTGTTGTGATAGCTAACCAAGTCCGTAACAATGATGCACTCGCTGATTTTCTATGTCATGTTCTTGGCGCTGAGTGTGGTTCTAACAATCTCTGTGAAATTCTTTCTAAGCCCTCAAATGCATAGGGTCGGGTTACAAATATCTCATGCCCTGTTCGCATCTTTTGCGGAAAGGAAAGAAGTTCCACCTCTGTCGCTCACTTCGGGCAACTTTCGTTCCTGGATGTCACCTCCCCTGTATTATGGAAATTAAGGATCAGAATAAGATGCATCAATAGCTGACAATCTAATCTGCTCTTCAGAGACCTGAAAGGATTCTCTTCTGCGTAGCAATGTTTACATCCTCCTGCCTCCACTGAGGAGAATTCGCAATCGTGGTCTCTCGCATGACGAGAAAGTCTCTGCATTGAAGCTTGCTCCGAACATTTCTGTTGCTCTCTCCTAATCTGTAGGGGACAATAAAGTATGGAGTCAAACACTTCTCCAAGACATACGTAGTTCCGCATCCTGCTTTTCTCCCGCAAGTACGCCTACTATTAGGGGGATGGAGGGACACATTCAAGAATATATCTGCAAATTCCGATTCCTCTATGAACTTCTCATCCACATTCCCTAATTTACATAGAAAAGGGTTTGGTGAAGATGCCGATGCATGCTCTCTTCCCTAGAAGGGCTCCTGCATCGTGAGAAGTTTGAATCCTGCAAAGGATCTACTTTCCTCAAGCATGCCAACCTCTTTCAGGGGCACAATGAGGTGACAACGAGAACTACGTATGCAAATCAGGTTTCCACATCGTGATGGACTTTCTGCATACCTAAGAGTCCTGAGGAGCTCAAAATCACAGAAGAAACTCAAAAGCAAAACCGATTCTACTTCCATGAAGCTCAAAAAGTCGTAGATTGTCGCTCTACTCCATTAGCAAAGAGGATATCAGAGGACTTCAGTCTTATCCCTGCCGCATGAATCATGGATGTGCCCCTTTTGCTAAGCGAAGCTGCAAATTGCATTATCTCATTGCAGATGCAAGTGGAGACGCTATCATCAATTTCATCTTGTAACTTCATGATTGTTGTACAGTTTTCCTACATTCTATGCAACGATTCCTTTTCGTGTTGATTATTTCAAATTCAAAGGTCCTGCATTATCAACTTTTGTGTCTCTGGGAGTGAATTGTCTGAGCTAATTTCTACGCATGAAGATTATCTTGCATGCATGATTCGCATTTTGATTGTGTAAAACACATTCATGCGCACTTTGGCCTCGTGAATCATTTAGTTATTCAGACGCTGCATAGAAATGAAAGAAATGGACATGCATGTTCTGTATGGCAGTATTAACTCATCAACTATGACAAGGGTCTGGGTATGAACATGGAAGTTAGTGGCACGAATCACACCTATGTATGGTTCATGCTTAATGGTGGGGGTTCTTTACTTCGTGATCAAAACCTGATTAAAATGTAAGGATTACTGTCTGGACTCATGTACCACATAATATTGGGGCTATTGGTTCTTGTTTTGAAATAGTATTCGCAAATGTCTCAAGAGGAGCAAAAGTAATCACAATGTAATGTGCACTTACCAAGGGAAGTGAGAGAAGCTTTATATTAGAGGTGTACTTGACAAGGATTTTGGGTTGAACGTTGAAGTTGGGGGAACAAATCACATCCATGTTTGGTTTATCTCTAATGGTGGAGGGTCTTTGCTTTCTGATCAAAATATGATTGTTCCGTAGCATGATTTCTGCAAACATTTTCGTTGACATCTTGCATATAAAAATGATGGCCATGTGTAACATAAGTGTAGGAAGTGTACTGCCCCATTTTTGAGAGAGCTAGGACATGAGGACATCCAAGAATCAATAAGGAGAAAACGGTAGGAGTTTTTTTTTTTTTTCTTTTTTTTGGGTTGGGGGGGGGGGGGGGGGGGAGGGGGGAGAGAGAGAGAGAGAGAGAGAGAGAGAGAGAGAGAGAGAGAGAGAGAGAGAGAGAGAGAGAGAGAGAGAGAGAGAGAGAGAGAGAGAGAGAGAGATGTTAGATATCAGTCTAGAGAGATCATCATCATCATTGTGTGTATATGGCACAAGCGTTTTATTAACCAGACTCCCTATCTTCAGGGTTATCCTAAGGTTCACCTTAAGAAGTAGAGTTGGTATGCATGACAGCTACATGTCACACTAGAGGACTCTAGAAACCTTCTACTTTCAAGAGCAAGAGGATAAATGAATGGAAGGTGAAACATACACACAACCTTCCATGTGTCTTCTTGAGAAATTAGAGAGAAAGTCTCACATTTAACATCAGAGCTATTCGGAGAATTCTTTTTTAGGCATCAACTTCGAGGCATCAACTTCGAAGGGAGACATGTCAGGAGGTCGTTTTATTACAGAGAGGAACAAAAAGAATACATGAAGATTCCCCGAAGAGGCTCGACAAGCCTCGCTAAGGAGCCGATATGCACGTGAGCATGCTTCAATAGTGCCATATAATTGTGTGGCAGACTTGATGCACCATATTCCAGCCATGCCAATGTTCTGGACTCCATTCGGATATTTTAAGTATTTGGTCATGCCTTCTGATCTTACAAGTACATCTGCTACTGTCATCATGATGTTAATGAATGAAATTTTGCTCCCCATATCTCGCTCTATCTTTCTCTCTCGTATCCCATGCTAACTAATGCATTACTAGTTAAATGACAAATGAAAGGAATCATGCACACATACATAATATACTGCCAACGGACAAGGTTACCATTGTTAAAGCAGCTTTGAATCATTCAGCGTGTGACATACATAATATACTGCCAACGGACAAGGTTACCATTGTTAAAGCAGCTTTGAATCATTCAGCGTGTGACAAAAACAATTATTTCATTCCTCCCCATTGCTGTTATTCACTGAATGTGCTGCATGGGACTCAGTGTCAATTCTATCAAGGAGAATTCTCCTGCAGAATGACAGGTGCTGGAAGAAATTATTGGTCATTTTTCAAGAGCTTCGCGAAGCAAGCACTCTTTGCACACAAACCATAACATTAATTAAGCAAATGCTGTTCAGTGAACTTTGAAAGCCCAGCATGAGCCTAATTTGAGCCATATTCTGAACATGCAAAGGATTACGCATCAGATAAAGGTCCAAATCCAAGGCTCCTGATTTTTCTTATTATTCCAATCTCTACAAAAACAATTTAAGCTTTTACCAGAAAATGCCTCAGCATCAACAACCCTAGTACACGATGTTGCTCAGTGCCTATTCGATTCTAGGCTTGAAGATTTCAGCGTCTGTTTCATCTGGTTCCATCATACAGCTATGTTACAAAGGAACAGAGCAGACAAGGAGTCTCCAACGGGTGTACATAAAGGAAAGCTTGAGTTGCCTTCCAAAATAGAAAAGCTTACACCACTTTTTTGAATATTACAATAATGTTTGCCAGTTTACACAGAAAATGGATGAGATTGCAAATGAGCTTATCGAAATGATTATGTCGACTTAAATAAGTTAGGTCCAGAACATGGCCACAGTAAGTAGATTACGAGAGAGCTAGAATACCTCTTTCTATCAATCCATATGGAAAGGAAACCCTAGTGTCGCAGAATTTCAAGTCACACCTTAAGGCAAAAAGTGACACTAGACCTGACAAGAGAATCACCTACATACGCACAGTGAACCAAAGGTTAGAACCAAAAAAACGAGTTCATAGTTTAGTATGCCACTAAACAGAACAAGGTGTATGCTGGGAATCGCATAAGACCACACCACCTGGAATATGTTAATGATAGATACAGAGTAAGATGACAAAATGTTTCATGGCAGAGGACTGTTGTTTCCAATCTATTAAAATAGGAAATTCAGATGATAGCTGAGAAATACAAATGACATGTGATGCCATTAACCCACAATATAGCATCAGTTTTGGTTCCTGACTTTAACATCCACTAATGAACATTAAGACACAAGTATAACATGTTACTCTGTAGGGAATACCGGAGCCCTTCATGGATGCTAAAACACAAAAATCAGTACAAGGTAAATAATATCTTGTTGATCATGAGCATACAAACCGAATGGCAGAAAATCAAAGAGCAGTTTTAAGATCTTCAGCTTTTCCCATTTGCAGTAACCGGTTTGAAAGATGAAGTACTTCGACGAGTGTTTGCTAAATTTGAGGACCTCTCTGATTGGGTGGACATGATGAATATCTGCATTAGGAAAAATATAGTACCAAGGCCTCCAGTTACCCAAGCTATCCCAGTCCAGGTTGAAAACAAAGGTGTCATAAGTTTGCCAGAAACAAAAACCAGCATTGCTGACCAGCCTACAACCACCTGCAATGCATTCAAAATACAGACTTAATTTCACAGCAGATACAGTCCCTAATATGTTAGAATACATCACCAGTTAACCTCACAAGTACATTACACACAGTTAAATCGATAATAGCCATCTCCATGGTAAAAACTTATTAAATTTTTTGTATAAGAAATTAACAACCGTGACATGATGACAGTAAGAGAGCACTGAATTAGAAGAAGACTCGGATGCAATGAGGATCAGCATCTAGAAGTGCAATGAACAGATGTTGCAAGATATTAGTAGCTGCTCATACTTGAATTGAACTCACATTTTTCAATATACTGGGCATAAATCAGGATCATAGTGGAAATCAACGTTTTTGCAACGGCAACGGGTTAACGATGCGCATAGTTGTTTGTAGTTACCTTACTCGTCGGGTACCTTTTTGAGACATCTGAAAACGTGTGAGTAATCTCGATAAGATATGTGCTTCTGACTTGACCTTTAATTGTCTATATAAATACTACTTTGTGATTTCGGTTCAACACATAAATAGTCACAATAACAATTCTTTTTATTTTATTATTCCATATGCATATTGCAGATACAAAAGAAATAGGATAAGTATGAACATGATACTCTCTATCAACTAAGACAAATCTTGGAGACATTCAAATACCCTAGGTCCCTAACTGAATGATTATACAATATTGTATATGATATACTGAAATTTATATGGGATCATATGTCACATGACCATTATGCATGATGTATTATGTTTCAAATTTGAATTTGATTGCTTGTTGTAATCGCATAAGTATTATTGCTCTACATTTTTTTAATGCCAAAGTTTAAAATCGCATCAGACACCATCACACACGTTTTATTGAACCCAAAATCACAAGTCAGATTGACCTTAGAAACAACGATGGCAACAGGTTAGAAACATAGCAACGTTTGAAGCCAAGAGTTGTGATAACGTGATTTATTTTTCAGAATTTATATTTACATATTCTTATATTTTAGATCTTCTCACATATATAAGATGGGATATGAGTAAATATACCATAAATTATAGTATAAAACATATATAATATAGATTATTGAGTCTAGACAGATTTATTTTTCAGAATTATATTTATATATTCTTTATATTCTAGATCTTCTCACAAATATAAGATGGGATATGAGTAAATATACCATAAATTATAGTATGAAACATATATAATATAGATTATTGAGTCTAGACTAGTGACTACACGATTCAAAATTGGCAACAATGCCCTTGCCTTTGAACGCCAAGGATGAAACTTTTGTCCAACCTGCGGAAGTGCATTACAAGGAGAACATGGGAAATCGAAAATATCAATCTATCGCAAGATGATAAAGCCAAAAAAGAAAATCATACATACATGACTCTCTACTCTTTTATAGCTTTTTATGTCTTCCTCATTCTGCATATTTTTTATATCACATGTATAGGAGATTTTTGGACAAGATTTTAGATCATTTCTTATCCCTCCTGAGGAAAATGTATTTATTGGTTTCTTTTATGCGTAAAAGAAAATGAATGCAAAGCAACGCGTTGCAAAATTCGCAATCTTACAAATTTGTGGTTGTCAAGTTGGGGATCCTTAGCAACATGTTGCAATGCAACTATGATCAAGATTCAAGTTACACTGTTACATACTATTGCTCTTGATTGCCAAACTTTTCAGAGACATGTCCTCAAACCGAAAGAATTTCCCAATTCGCGATTACTTCAAAGAATTTTACACCATGTTATCACAATTTTGATCAAGTGATTATTCAGATTCGTTGACTTCATCAAATGAGGATTTGATCATCTTTAACTGACCAGGTTGAAATTTGGTATGCTGAATATTGCTCATTTAAAGATAGCAAGAGCCTTCAAAAGCCATTCCATGCGTGAAAGAAGCAAAAATTTGGCAGGCTGCACATGAGCCTTATCGGTGAATGAAGTTTTTCAATAACATTCAAAGCCAGGATTCTTAACGCAACAGCGTCGGAACAGAAATTCTAATATTGGACAAAGGAAAGTGGTGCAATCTGAGCTCATGCGCAATGCACATATGATATGAGTTCCAGTTGTGAGAACACCCATGCATGTATGAATCAGTATGCTGCGACAGTTTGGGCCCCAGGTCTCACAATCACCTAGTGGAGTGCGATCGAGAAGCCACAAGTACGATGATCTCCCGACTATTTCGGGGGAAACAGTCAGTGCCACATGACATCATCAGGGCAGAGCTAGCTGCACCACCCATGGTAGGAGATGCACTATTCCAGACTATCTGCTTTATTCAGAGGATGAGGGAGCTCCCTACAAACAAACTCACATGCAGAGCATTTGAGGCATCTCTATAGATATCAGAGTCAGGATAGAGAAAGCTTGGTACACTCAGGTTAGAGCCTGGTTTGATAGTCATGGACTTGATATAGACAGATTGTCACCCTTTCAGTATGACCCCTACTCACCTCACATTCACCTCTCCTGTAGTGAGAGAAACTTTGTGCTGAGATAGGATCTAAGGATCTCTGGTAGCTCTAAATTAGTCAGACATGGCTCACACCACACATGGGATTCAGACTATAACACTACCGGGACCATTTCTTAGACATACTCGTGGACAGTTTCATCCAGCGACCACGCTACATGGATACTTACATGCCTCATAGCTCGAGGGTAGCGATTGGCTAGTCGAGGGTAGCGATTGGCTAGTCGAGGGTCTCATCACACTCTCTAGAGTTTGCCACAGGCAGAGCCGCAGACATTCCCAGAGAGGAGCGGATACATAGGATATGCAGAGTAGAGATGGAGGATGAGGAGCACTTTGTATGATCTGTAGGGCATATAATGACATCAGAGGCAGATATGAGAGTCTGTTTACAAGATATGGAGACTCCCCTTCGAGAGATCATAGACTCTAGAGATCAGCGAGAGCTGGGGCAATTCTTACTAGAGATGCAGAGTCACAGAGATTCCCTGCTCCAGCCCACCACAGCAACCCAAACAGAGGGAGATAGAGTCAGCTCACTGACTTCTTTATTCACCGACTTCTTTATTCTGTGATGCGCAGCAACCTTTCCCCCCTCAGCTCACACACCGAGAGCGGTGACTCTTCAACAGCCTCAGACCTCTCAAGCTAGGAGACAACCCCATGCTATAGGATATCGGGCCCGGAGACTTCATACTCACCAGACTACAGAGATCCAGGCTTGTGAACATCGCGCCATGGAGGAGAGACAATCCCAGCTGGCGGTTGCTCACGTTGCAGCTATCAGGGTGGCTATGACTCCACCTCTACCTATATACCACATTTTACACCCACCCACTAGTACAAGATGGAGTTAGTTAGCCGCTCAGACACTCTCATGCTTGTACTACCCTTTTGCATAAAGACTGACATAGATAAAGCACTCCATAAACATCCCCACTTTCATGGCATCACCACATGCATAAAAAGGAGATTTATATCTCCCTGACAATTTTTTCAGCACTTACATTTTTTCGATTGATAGAAGGCACACCCATGTACATTGATTTGTCTCAAGACTCATAGGCGGAGTTTAATAGACATAAAATCTCCCCCTCCCTCCCTCCCTCCCTCCCTCCCTCTCCCCCCCTCCCTCCCTCCCTCCCCCTCCCTCTCCCTCCCCCTCCCTCCCCCTCCCTCTCCCTCCCCTCCCCTCCCCCCTTCCACTCCCCTCCCCTCCCCCTCCCTCCCCTCCCCTCCCCTCCCCTCCCATTCCCTTTCCTTCCCTTCCCTTCCTTCCTTCCTCCCTCCCTCCCTCCTTTTGTTCCCTTCCCTTCCATTCCTTTCCTTCCTCCCTCCCTCCCCCCCCTCCCCCCCCCTCCCCACCCCCTCCCTTCACCCCCTCCCTCCCCTTCCATTCCCTTCCCTTCCGTTCCTTTCCTTCCTTCCTTCCCTTCCCTTCCGTTGCTTCCCTCCCCTTCCGTTACTTTCCTTCCTTCCTTCCCTTCCCTTGAGTTCCTTCCCTTCCCTTCTGTTCCTTTCCTTCCTTCCTTCCCTTCCCTTCCGTTCCTTCCCTCCCCTTCCATTCCCTTCCCTTCCGTTACTTTCCTTCCTTCCTTCCCTTCCCTTCCGTTCCTTCCTTTCCCTTCCCTTCCCTTCCTTTCCTTCCTCCCCCCCCCCCCCCCCCCTCCCTTCCCCCCCCCCCCCCCCCCCCCTCCTCCCTCTCCCTCTCCCTCTCCCTCTCCCTCCCCTCCCCTCCCCTCCCCTTCCCTTCCCTTCCTTCCTTCCTCCCTCCCTCCCTTCACTTCCCTTCCCTTCCTTTCCTCCCTCCTTCCCTCCCTCGGTTCCCTTCCCTTCTGTTCCTTTCCTCCCTGTTGACCTAAGCTTCAACTTAGGGACTTGCGGAGAATGAGACTGTACCTCAATCCCCTCACAAGTGCATATAGTGGGGATACACGCTTTTAATTTATCAATCCGAAGAGTATACTAACCTAGCCGAGTGTATGAAGACATGCAAATGCGTAATGGTCAATGCAAAAGTATTACTCAAAAGTGAAAATGAGGAAATCACTTATCCTAACAAGCTTCAACTGTAGGTCAAGACGAAACGATACTTGGTGCAGCAGCCGTCAGTATTTTGGACTTTTCTCCTAGCTCCGAGCTCCAAACATAGCGAATAGCATATGCATTTCGAAGCTCTCGAGAAGACGCATCCAATGGAAGTGGTTTCACGCAATTCCGACACTCCTACTTCAAGTTATGACAGAAATACTGAGTCGCGGGAATACTTTCCTACACTTCAGCACTTCCTACACTTCGCACACACCTCTCCTACAGCAAAGAAACACTCTCAAGGATAGATCACACTCACAAGCACTCTTTCCAAGCACTACACATGCATACAAGCTCACAAAGAAGAAGATGAAGAGGGAAGAAGACACAAATTCGAATTTCTGTGCTCTCTCTTCTCACAATGGCAAAAAAGTCTTTTACAAAGAGTCACATTTGACTTATATACTAGTGTCCTAAAAATGGTCCTTTCACATAAGTGACCGGTACTTTATTCCCTAAGAGCTAATTTCCTACTATTTTACATGGATAAGCTTCTATTCTTCTATGGGAATGCATCTAGAGGACTCCTCTAGTGCCTTTACAAGGGAAATATATTACAGAAATGAATATGTTACAAAAATATCTGGTCCAAATCGGAAAAATTTTGGGGCCCGTCTTTTTCTCTGCTTTGTGCGCTCTTTGGCTCTGCAACACTCTCCCCCTCTTCGCCTCTGTCGTCCCTTGACAGACTTCGCTTCCTTTGACAGACTTTGCTTCGCGCACGCGCCCTGTGGTCAGTATTGTCTGCTGTTAAACAGACATGCAGATTCGATGGCCTTCTTGATTCAAGCTCTACTACTCGAGAGCCTGATGTAGTTGTCTTGCCTGTTGACTTGGGTTGCCACGCACGCCACCAGTGACTAGGAATGTGCTATTCTTAGTCACCCTCTTCAACTTTTCAGCCTCTGCCCCTTTCTAACTTTTGGTCCTACTCTGATGTTTGAAAAATCCACTCCTCTGGACCCCGGGGTTAAGCTTTGTAGCCTGGTGCGTGCCCCTGCGGGGCTCTGTGCAGAGATGGGTGTTGCGCCCCTGCGGGGCTTCCTGCAGAGATGTATCTTTACATTTGTCTATCTTCAAATTTGCCCTTTTAGTGAAGCTGTTTCTTTCGCTTCTTTCTTTTTTTCCTTTTCCTACTCGTTTCGCCCTCAACACTGCCCCCCTCCTGAACTCTGTCGTCCCCGACAGGCTTGGATAAGCGCCGGGCGTATGTTCTGTATACTTGTTGCTCTGTATCATTTAGCAGATTAGCTTCACGTATCATGATCTGTTTCCATTGTTCAGCTTTGACTCCATCGTTCGGCGGTTGTCTATGATCTGCGAAGAAGCTTAATTCATATGCCACAAGTCTGGCATTCAGATTGGATGACATCTTTAAAAATATCTCTGAATCTATTTCAAAAAATCCTGTAAAAAATGCTTCTTCAAATATTTGCATGTATGGACTTGGTAAAAACATGAGTCTAGAATAATATGCCATTATTGTGGGACGGCTCGGCATTACTGATAGATCAAAAATGAGTATATCTGTTCCTTGATTAATGCCGATGAAGTTCAGAAATGTATATGCCGCATGTTTGAAAACCTTCAGAACTGTAAGTAGCATACCAAGTATTTTATTTGTCATCTTAACTGCTAAATCTGGTACAGTCGCATAGTTTTGTAGCCAAAATTCTATGGTTTTGATCATATAATCCTCGGTTGGCAAATAATTATGTGGCGGGCTAGGTAACATCGGGTAGTTTAGCCACTGTTTATTAATAGTGCCGCTGCGTTGTAAAGCCAAAAATTCTGTTGTAACCCTTCTTCGTGGTATTGGACAAAACGAAGGGTTTACCTGTAATAAATAAGGTGCGGCCTCCCAGTGCACCCGTAGTGTAGGATGTTTCTCCAAAAACTTTCTCCTCCACACTGGCTGTGCAGCTTCAAACTCTGCTTGAGTGTACGTGAATGTGTCATTCTTGAAATTAAGCTGCTGATCCGGACTTTTGTGTGTAACCTTCTTTATATATTGCCTTGTTTTCTCTTTCAACAGTCCATATGGAATGTTGAAAGGCTTTATGATCTTCTCCAAGTCTTTTCCTTTGATTTTGGCTTCCTTCATGACCTTGATGACTTCATTCTCAAAACTTTCCGTCAATCGGGACACCACTAGTGCCCGTTCCTTCTGACTTATTTCTGCAGTGTATGGCATTGGATGATCATCATGCATATCCGCCATCTGCTCATGCATTGGAGAATGATAGATCGGTTGAGATAGAGGGCTTACCTCTACCTCGTCAGTAGGATGTTCTCTTTCTGGCACTACTGATGTCCCGATCGGTTCTTTACCTTTCTGCTGATTCTGTAGCTCGTCAATGCATTCTTCTTTTTCTGTTATCTTTTGCAGGGCTTCACCGAGTTTTTCTTTAGTGGCTAGGAGTTCCTTACCTATGTCGGCTACGTGATCCATGTTTTCACTGTAGCTCTGTACCAGTTTGGCCTGTGCTGAATTCAGCTGCCTTTTTAGCTCACTTATTTCCTGATTGTGCTTAAGTTCTGCTTCTTCTCTTACCGCACGCTCTTGTTTTAGCAGGGCTTCATATTGTGCGAGCTGATCTCTTAATTCATCTTCTTTACTTTCAGTTGAATCCTGTTGCTTTATTGGTTGGTCATATAACAATGATTTCATCAATTCTTTGTTTCTGTTCCGTAAAGTGTCATTCTCGTCCAGATATAACTTTAGTTGTGTTTCTAGTAGAGTGCTTCTGGTTTTCATTCTGTCTTTCTCTGCTACCGTAGCATCATATAATTTCTGTATGTCTTCGAGCTGTTTTTGCAGTTGGTGATGCTGAGTGCTTAATGATTCATATTGCGTTTGTGTTTCTAGCAACTCCGTGCTTTTGGTGGCTATTTCTTTTTGTACCTGAATCAGTTGTGCAGACAATTGTTCGCTTATAACTTGAAACTGGTTCTTTTCTTTCATGGCTTTGTCATAATCTGCATCTATGTCCATCATTTGCTGCTGAGTATCCATGGCTGTCTGGATCATTTGTTTTACCACCGGTTTCAGTTGAGTCACATCCACATTGAGCCAAGTTTTCGGTATGGAAGGTTCTGCTCCGGTAGTCACGTCTTTGCCTTGAGCAATGTGTAAAGTGGTATCATGGGGCTGCCTGATTTGAAGCTGTATCCGTGGCTCAGCCCTCATGTTTTCATCCTGTGCTTGAGGTGTGTCATCAGGCACCTCGATTATTGTTTGTTCTTTTTGTGGGATCTCTCCCGCCTCCATATTCTTTGGGGTTTGTTCTTCCTCTTTAATAGGTATCTTGACATGTGTAACCCCCGTAGTTGTGTCTTCCTTGATACTTACTTTGGTAGTGTCATTCAATTGAATGACATGCTCCTGTTCCTGAGCATCATCCACCTTCTTTTCTTTTTCCTTCTGGCTGTCTGGTGTTACTTCCATTTGATTGACTTCTGGTCCTTCGTCTTCATAAGTTTCTGTCCTGATATCAGTATCTAGCGTATCTTTCTCAGGACTGGATTCCGTGTTCGTACTTGAGTCATCGATGCCCAATTCTTGGTATCTTCCAGGTTGTTTTGGAGGTGTTTCTGTACTCTGTTTTTGCTGAATTTGACTCGCTTGTCTATATTGATGTCCTTGGACATTTAGATTCACTTGCCCTTGCATGTACTGGTGTGTTTGCTCGAGGGCAGCAGACAAGTCTCTTTTTGAAATCGGCATTTGAGCCGTCGTGACCTTAGGCAAGAGATGCGTTCTCTTGGACTGAGGTGTTACTTGGGCTTCTTCTTCTCGCAAGCGTTTTGTACCCCTCATGGGCTTCTGTGTGCTGGTTCCGGCCTCTTCCACTACAACTGCTGCTTTCTTTTTCTTAGGGACAGAAGCGGATTTTGCATACCTTGCTAGCCCTTCTGCTGTCGGCATCTCTCGTAAGCAGTGTCTCATGTCTAGGGCTTCATATATCAATAAGGTCAAAGCTGAACCACCGTTCAGGAACTTCTTTTGCCCCCATTTCTTCTGAGCTTCAAACAATCGCTCTTGTACATAGCCTGTGAGATTCACTTTGTTTCCTATCTGTCTCATGGCATGGGAGAGTAACTGAACTACAATCTTCTGAGGTGCAGTGTATCTGTTCATGCCAGGAAAACAAAAGTGTTGGTGTACCAGACGTACCGCATCTTCAATATCTACTCTGTTAATCTCCAGGAATGATCTTTTCTTGGGGTCATGGCATTCCTCTTTGACATTGGTAATGCCTTCTTGATTCCACCCAAAGGCCTTATTGATCAATTCATGAGTGAATTGAATGGTCTTCCATGTGCCTACCTTGTCCAAAACCGTGGCTTCTGGAACTGAAATCTTTGTAGCAGCAGGCTGCATGGTATTCATTACCTGTGTACACCTTTGGAAGTCTGGCACGCATATAGGTATTTTCAAAAATGCTTCAATTCCAGCTTGAGTCCATACTTCCTCGA
This sequence comes from Ceratopteris richardii, assembly GCA_020310875.1. NCBI lineage: Eukaryota > Viridiplantae > Streptophyta > Polypodiopsida > Polypodiales > Pteridaceae > Ceratopteris > Ceratopteris richardii. The sequence continues at coordinate 169,352,298 of CM035414.1, read as the reverse complement.
TATGTGGTAGCCCTTGTATGATGGTCTTGAAATCTTGTGACATAATAGGGAAACAGTGGTCCCTGTCCATGATCTTGATAGTTGCCATGAATAAGAGTTCCGAGATAGGTTGGTCATCTCGAAACCAATGTCCTCTGACCTTGGTTATTGACCCCAATGGAAGAAGTAGTTCCTCTTCCTGCTGTGTAGCTTCTGAGTCAGAAGATGTCATCTGCACTCAATATAGAGGATGAATTAGTATCCATATGTTTTTTTCATAAATCCTCCTCCATATGTTGATTATTAATTCGATGTTGCTCCGAGTGCAAGGTGCAGTCCCGTTCCCGTGGGTGTGAGAAAGGTAATACCTGAATTTTTCATGTATTTTTATATTTTTTTGCTGAAAAGAAAATATAAAAGTTAGTTCATAGCCGAAGCGGTTAGTGAAATTTTTTGGAGTAATATTTTAAGTATGTACAAGTGCTCTCCTATTTCCAAAGGGAAAATGTGCGTGACTATCCGAAAATAGAAGAAGGACGTGCCGAATGCTTGGCCTTGTAATGTGGCCCTATCATGCATACTTTGGATCTTGGCAACTCCTCATGTGTGCAATTGGAAGTAGTTGCCTGATATATGCAGCTTGTCTTGTCTTTCGGCACCCATATTTGCTTCACTTGGGTGCGACGTACTATATTCTCCACCTTCTTGATGAATGCTGTTCGTTTTCGGCTGTATGTCTTCTGATTCTGTTTTGGGAATCTCAAGTCGGTTTGTATTGCATTTGTAGATTCCTTCTTCCTCCAATATGTCCGTTTTCTCGTCTGATGTGTCTGTTGACCCTGTTGAGTATGATAGCTCTGCGGAGGATGTTCCTTGTTTGTAATGGTCGTCCTTTGGGTACATGACTTTGGGATCCAAATCTTTGTTCGATCAGGTTGTGCAGTCATCAGTTTCTTTGGGATCCATATGTTCTTGAGTCGTGTTTGCCTGAAGTGTTCGGAATTCTTTGTCTTCTTATGCAATTGCTCATGCTGCTGTCGAAGACTTTTCTGTTGCTGAAGATAGGCCTTCTTTTGGTCCTTTCTTATCCAAGCTCGTGTAGAATGTGGAATGGGGTACACTTTCACGGTGTAGACTTCACGTCTTGCAGGGGAATAGTCTCTCTTGTGCTTTGTGGTTCAGTGGGCTTGATCTCATGTTCTTGTGTACTCTCGTGACTTTCTAGATCCGAAGATGGAGTGCACACAGGACTCACATTATTTTCACATGAAGTACTTGACGATGGGATTCCCATGTTGCTAGTGAACATACTCTCATGACTTTGTTCGTTAAGATGGACTTCTGGCTCTATAATCTCAGCTTTGGGTGGTCGTTCGTCTAGCAAACTATACACTTCACGAGGTCCTATCCTGGCCGAGATGTATCCTAAAGCCAATTGGATGGTTACCTCATATTCATATATCCAATCTTGGCCTAACACCACATCTTCAAGCAGATCTTGGTCCTGGCATACTAAAAGTCTCTGCTCCATTGTGTTGTTCCCCATATGTAAAGGTAAAGTGATCTCACCTATGCATTGAGTAACTTTTCCTCCTATTCCAATTAGCAGCGCCTTCGATGGCCGTAACTCCTCTTTAAGTCTATGAGCCAAAGAGAATCTAATGCAGCTTATTGCTGCTCCTGTGTCTATAAGAGCATCCACTAAGTGGTACTCTTTTCGTCCTTCTCCCAGATTCAAATAAGGCTGTCTTCTTTGTTGTCCAGAGTTCTCTGTGGCTCTAAAATTAGCCATGGGGATGAGTTCTTCTCCTAATCTATATCTCTCGTCTCTTTCCCTCATCCACTCTTTCCGTTTTCTGATACGTTCTAGGGCTTCCTGTCTAGCTTCTTCTCGTATGCGTTCTTCTTCCTTTTTCCTACTCTGAGCTCCTAAGAGTCGTGCTAGCATTTGATCAGTCAATGGCTCCATGAATCTTTTCACTCTGCATCCACTGATGTAGTTGGGAAGAGTATCTCCGTCTAGAGTGGCGAGATTGACTGCACCACTAGTAGAGATTCGATTTATAATCATAGGTCCATATCCGCGTTTTTGTAGTTTCTTTGCATGCTGTTTGAGGGTGTATACTAAGACAAAATCGCCTTCTTTCAGTCCCTTGTCTTTTATATGTGCATCATAATAAGCCTTTTGTCTCCGTTTGGCTGCATAAATGCCCGCTATCGCTTGCAATCTTGTCTCATGCAGCTTTTCAAGTTGATCTAATTGCTGAGACAATTCATGACCATTCCACTCATACTGCTGGGCTACTTTCAAGGTGGGTACTAAGAAGTCAATTGGCAAAATGGCATTTTGCCCGTACACTAGGTTGAAAGGTGTAGTTCCAATGGCCGTTTTATATGCCACTCGGAAGGCCCAAATTGCGTGATGCAATTGTTTGTCCCAATCTGACCTTCCATTATTGACAATCTTTGTCAATATAGTACAAAGTACTTTGTTGGAACTTTCCGCTTGCCCATTAGCTTGAGGGTGGTATGGGGCTGATTTTTTATGAATCACTAAGAATTCATTCATTAGCGATTCAATGACTTCGTTTAAGAAATGCGTTCCTCGATCGCTCACTATCTCGATCGGTAGTCCAAAGCGTGTGAATATGTGCTCAAAGAGAAATTTTGCTGTGGTTTGAGCATCATTCTTTCTAGTGGCTTTTGCTTCTACCCACTTAGTCAAGTAGTCGGTGGCTACTATGATGTATTCCGCATGTGATCCTTTCGCAGGTGGATTAATAGGTCCTATGAAGTCAATTCCCCACTTGGTAAATGCTCTTGCACAAACCATGGGTCTTAAAGGCATGTCATCTCTTCGGATGGGGTATTTTGCTCTCTGACATGTTTCGCAACTTTTTACATATGTCTCTGCGTCCATATGTAGAGTTGGCCACCACAAGCCTGCAAAAAGAATCATATTGACCGTTCTATCTGCTGAGAAATGTCCTCCCGCAGCTCCTGCATGTGCCATTTCTAATACAGAGAGATATTCATTTTCATGAATGCACAATCTTAGCTGGTTATCCTTTCCGCGTTTAAAGAGTTGTTTTCCTAGGATGACGTAATCTTTGCTCTGTTCTTCAAGAGCACGTTTTCTTGCTAGGGTCGCTCCGTTAGGGTACTCTCGAGTTTTCAAGAACTTTACTAAAGGCATGCTCCACCTTGGTGCTATTGCAGAATAGCATAACGTAGAGTTCTCACCTGGGCTTTGTTCTTGACAGATTTGACAGTTTGACACATAATGATGTGCATCTCGTTGCATGGTTGGCCAATATATGCCAAATCTCTTGAGTGTTTGCCATGTTCTAGTTGCGTCCAAGTGAGTATTCCATTGATTTATGTGTGCTTTCTGAAGCCACATTTGTTGTTCATCTTCCTCCACGCATCTCATCAGTAGTCCGCTTGAATCCTGGTGGTATAAACTTCCAGCAATAATGTGAAGGTTTTTAGTCCTCCAAAGATCTTGCTTTCGGTTTGGCGTGATCCCATCTTTAGGTCCATGTGTAAGTATTGGGATCAATTTCTCGGCCCATTGAGGACACACTTCCAGGTTAAAAAGATAGGTGTCTGGCAAATCATCAGAAACTCCGCTAGGTGGCTCTCCGTGTTTTAACCTAGAAAGGTGGTCTGCTCTCACATGTGTGTTCCCTTTTTTGACTATCACCTCAAAGTCAAACTCCATTAGTAACAAGAACCATCGCACCAACCTTCCCGTGCTACAAGGTTTATTGACTAAATACAACAAAGCTTGATGGTCTATGAAGAATTTGAATTTGTTGGCTAAGAGGTAATGTCTAAACTTCTTGACTGCGTAAACCATTCCTAAGCCCTCTCTTTCTGTAGTCGTGTAATTTCTTTCGGCTTGGTTTAATTGTCTACTCGCATAAGCGATTGGATGGTCAAGCTTTCCTTCATCAGCCGGTTGAGCCAGGATACATCCTATTGCATAATTCGAAGCGTCAACATGAATATGAAAAGGCTTATTCCAATTGGGTGATTTTAGAATTGGGGCTGTACTCAGCCTCTTTTTAAGCTCGTTGAAGGCCTTCTCACACTCGTCTGTCCAAGTGAACTGAGTTAATAGACCGTATAAGGGCTTAGCTATTATGGCATACATGTGAATAAACCTACGGTAATATCCACAATGTCCCATAAAAGCTTGTACTTCCTTTACATTTTTGGGTCTTGGTAAGTCCAGTATGACTTTAATCTTATCCTCATCCGTAGATATCCCATTTCTAGAGACTATGTGTCCTAGTATTTTTCCTTGTCTTACCATGAAGACACATTTTTCTGGGTTTAAGCAGACTCTATACTGCCTACATTTGTTGAATATCTTCCTTAATTCCGGTATGTGATCGGGTCTTTGATTGGAATACGTGCAAAGATCATCTACATACACTTCCATGCTTTTTTTCAAAAATTCCTTGAACACGTGACACATTAATCGTTGGAAGGTAGCTGGTGCATTAGTGAGTCCAAAGGGCATCACTCTGAATGCATACACACCCCATTCCGTGGCAAAAGCTGTCTTGTGTTGGTCCTCAGTCGCAATAGCCACCTGATTGTATCCGGAGAAACCATCAAGGAAGCTATAGACCTCTTTGCCTGCTACCCTCTCCAATAGATGATCCGTAATCGGTAATGGGTAGCTATCACGTATAGTGGCTGCATTCACCTTCTTCAGATTTATGCACACTCTCAATTTTCCATTTTTCTTGGGCACTACCACTAATGGCGATACCCATTCTGTGTGTTCTATCTCGTATATAAATCCAGCATCCAACAATTTATCTATCTCTTCTTTTATCTTGGCTGAATACACATCATTATAAGTATAAGGTCTCTGTTTGGAAGGTTTGGCCTCGGATGTCATGGGGATTCTATGCGCACATATAGATGGATCTACTCCTTTTAAATCCTTATAGGTCCAAGCAAAGACATCCCGGTATTCTCTTATGAGTCGAATTAGCTCTTGCTCTTCTTCCTCTGAGACATCCTGTCCTATGAAAGTACATCGTTCCTCTCCTCCTTCCATGGTTACCACTATTTTTTTGGTTTGCTCTTTATTATCATATGCTATTCCCGGTTGTGCCTCTCTTTTAGGCATTTGAATAGCAATCTTCCTCTCTTCTACTTCATATTTTTTGAAATGAGCTGGTACCTCAAATTGGTCTTGTGGCTTGTTTTCTTCATCTTCTAACTCCCTTTCAACTTCTAATTCTTCCTTTTGTGTGACATCCTTATGTTGTTCATTGGCAATGGTATCCATGTTGGTGGTACTAATCCCTAGATCCATGGGTTCTGGTTCCATTTCGATGCTCTCGTAGTCCTCCTTCCAGTCTTCCTCAATTACTTCTCCTTCTTCTGCCTCCTGAAGGACTACCATATACAGACTAATGTCATAACCCTCCTCGTCAATACATTCGTTCATAGTTACCACTTCTTCGTTTACACAAACATCGAGGGTGGCTAAGATTTCCATCCAACCATGGGGTTCAAAGTCTTCGTCTGGAAATACTTGTGGCATATAAGCTGGATCTTGTACCGATCTCTCTACACCTTGTTTCAGCTGCCAACTTTTTCTTCTCTCTTCTTCCTTTTTTGCAGCTTGGCATATCCATAGATGAGTGTCCTCGTTCATCCAGGATTGGTCGCTAGAACCTGCACTATGAATCGATTGATCGTCTTCCTCTTTATGGATTTGATTCCATTGCAGAGGTGGTACATCTTGATATGTGTACGTATGTAGGTTGATCCTAGTGGTGACTCCTGCGTGTTGTAGGTACACTGCATCCTTTCCCCAATCTTGTACTACCTTCAGCTGTCTCATGAATGGCCTTCCCAAGATCATCTCATAGTTGCTCGGCCTTTCAAAGTGACATATTGCTAAAGTATGTTCGAATTCCACTCCGCACGTAGTGAAGACTACTCGTTCCAACAATCCTAAGGGTCTTTCTGTATGTCCATCGGCCATCTGAATTTTCATACGTGTTGGTCTCAATGCTGATTTTCCCCATTTCTCCCAAATTTCTTTGGTAGCAATGCCTACACCAGCTCCTGAATCTAATATGGCTTTGGTTGTGTAACCCCTATAGGTGATTGGTAGACATGTATTTCCTTCGTCCCCTTCACTAAAGTCTCCTACTTTATCCACTGGAATTCTCACTGTTTTCACTTCGTCATCTACCTCCTTCTTTTCTTCCTTGACTTCCCACTGATTGATCAATTTTTCTTTTAGATGTGGTTTTACCTTTAACAATTCCTCGAATGTTAAGGTACATGGGATTTTCACTTCTCTAAGGCGTTGTAGGATCTCCGATGTTTGAACTGATGGATTCGTTTCTCGTCTCTGTATTGATGGAATGCGATACAATTCTGAGTTGTGCTCGTATTCCCCGGTGTAATTAGGTAGTTCCTTTACATCGTCTTCCACTTCTTTGTCACTTGCATCCATTGGAAAAATTTCTTCTGAATTAAGTTCAGGTATTGAATCCTCTATTTCGTTTTCTGCTTTCAACTCTTCAAAAGGCGGTTCCATTCCCTCTGCTTTTCTCCACTTGTCCTCTTGAACTCGCGCCCATAAATCCTTAGTCCAATCTCCTTCTGTTTCAGGGACTATGGATCCTTCCTTTCTCTCAATACCAAGTTCATCATCCAGAGGTCTATTTACATTAGGCTTTTCCTGATTGTTTAGACACTCTTGGAATTTTTCTTCGCAAATTCGGTTGTTTGGTAGAGGTGATGCGGGTTTTTCTAATGTTTGTTGGGCAACTTCTATCAATTTTTTGCAGATTTCCAATCTTTCTTTCTCTAAGTCACCTCTCGGATATTCTCTCTCATGTTGTTCTATGGTAGGTCCTTCTTTTATTCTCGCTTTGTATGCCTGAATCCACATAGCTAAATCTTCAGGCATTGGGTCTGCTAATACCGATCCTACCTCCTCCCTTTCATTCTCCTTTTTATTTTCTTCTTCTACTTGTGCTTCTTCTGTTGATTTTGGTTTTCTCTTTTCATTTTCCTTCTTTTGCAATAACTTTTTTTCTTTTATCCTGTCTCTCCTTTGCTTCCATTTTTGGGATCGTTTACTGGTGATACTTTTTTCTGGTTCTTCTGAGTCTTCTACTCTGTGAGGGATGGGTGTATTTCCCTCTTTGTCACTGTGATTGTTTTCTATGGTTTTATCAGGGTTTTCTCTAGCCTTAGCTCTTGTTATGGCTTTTAAAGGTATAGTGTACTCTTTGTCACTCCCTGACGATTCAATTACCTCTATCACGTTAATCTGTACGTTAGATGTGACTTTGTTTGGGTTCTTAGGACAATCTCTAAAAAGATGTTCCTTTCCACAGTCGCTACAGTAACCTTCCCAAATTCGTTGTGGTGGTGGTGGGTTTGGCAATGTACATTCTCTAATATAGTGGTCACCTCCACACCTGTAGCATGGTCCTCTAGGTACAGGCGGTCTATTCATTGGTCGAGGTGGCATGGTTGCTCTAGGAGCTGTATACATTAATGGTACATAATCTTGCTCGTAGTTGTATGCATCCTCTGGTGTCTCCATGCCATAAGCATATGGGTCATATTGTTGCCCATATTCCATTGTTGAGTTCTCATAACCGGGGTATGTTCCTTGACTAGGTTCGTAAAATGAGTCATATGGTTCACTACTAGTCAAAGGTGTTGCTGGCACTATGGCCCTTTCTAAGTTTTCCTCTGGCTGCGCTATCTTAACTGGGACAACGTTCTGAGGGTGGGGCGGTTGTTGTCCTAGCACTGGTTGAGGCTGTGTATATCCTTGGTATGTGTATGGTCGTGCTATTGGTGCCTGCCGCTGATATGAGGGATATCTAAAAGCTTCTCCTCCCTGCTGGTTCTGCGGATATCCATATGGTCTCACATAAGGATGGGTGGGTCTGGTTTGCCTATTGTAAGGGCAGTTCTCGGTACTATGGTTTGTGTACCTCTGCTCTATACTGCAATACTGTAGTGGCCCGGGAACAGAGGGTCTATGAGGAGCATAGGCAGGTGGTGTGACTGCTCCCCTAGTACACAAGTGAGAAGGATGATCCCCCCCGCACTGCATACATCTTCTAAGCATAGGCGTTCTCATAGGATTGGTGGGATAATTCCTCTGTCCTTGCATATTCAGTTTTTTTGCTAGCAAGTCAGCAATTTCCTCTATGTTGTTTTTAGGGTTTGATGTGCTATTTGATGACTCTTCGCTTTTCACACTTCCTTGGGGTATTTTCAAGTCTCCTGCGAGGTTATCCTCTAGGTCTATACATTCCTTCATGCACTCTTGCAGAGTTTGAACTCTCTTCACGTATACTAATGACCTCAAGGTTCCGTTCAATAGTCCTTCTAAGAACAATGATACCATCTTGTTTTGTGTTGGTCTCTCCTCTAAGGGGCATCTATCCACATACTGCTTGAATCTCCTAGCAGCCAATCTGACTGACTCAGTGGGAGCTTGTTTGAAGCTGTGGATTAATGACGAAGAATTGTTCTTGATTCCAGACTTGGTAAATTCTTCAATCATTTCTTGATACACTTGATCCATGCTCTGAAAGGTATTTGGATCCAATGGCTGAAACCAGGCCAGGGCTGTGTCTGACAAGGTGAGGCCAAAGGACTCATATTGAATCATGAAGTCATCTACCTGCTCGGCTCTAACTACTTGTTTAAATTCTGCTATGTGATTATAGGGTTCACTCGAGCCATCATAATGATTTCTCATGCACTTGGCCACTTGGATCGGCCTTAGTCTCCTTCCTACTTCAGGTTGTCTCAGCATTACAGGGTAATTTGGTCTTCCTATAGGTATACCTGGTCCTCGTACTACCTGTGGTCTTACTGGAGTACGAACTCCTTGTCTTGGGTCCCTAGCTGGTTGTGGCCGGTAATTAGGATTAGTGGCAGGTATTGCAAATTGTACATGAGGTCTGATAGGGATATGGGTTTGTTGAGTTTGTTGTGTTTGTCCCGAATGTTGACTTGAGTCATTTTGAGAAGTTCCATGTGGGTTCCGTGAAGTAGTGGCTTGGTCCCTTGGGGGGAACACTGGGATGTTCTGATATTTCAGCTCAGCTCTCTCTAATTCAGTGACTGGCCAATACCTTCTGTGGTCTTTGTCCAAATATGTAATGATGGTGGAAAATTCAGGATCTTGTAACTCATAGATGGTAACTGGGTTAGGAGCAGCTTCCCAAATAGAAGAGTGGGCTCTGAGCAGGTGCTCCATCCCGTTGATCAAATACACATCTATTAGAGTGTCATCCTGGGGAACTAAGTCTCCTCTCCAAAGTTTAGTGATTGTTGATCTTCCTCTAGGAGTAGTCACTTGTACTTCAGTTTCATGTCCATTTAAGCTTGAAGCATTATTCTCCTCACCACGCTCATTAATGATTTCAGGATGTTCTGTGACCATGTATTGAATGTCTTGTTTATCCATGTACAGTCCTCCTATGTACTTAACTGCTGGTCTTGGCACTATGTAGGCCTCTGAAGCCTTCCCTAATCTGGCCACTGATCTGTTTAGACCATCCAAATAGATAGGGATCTCATTGAGGTTAGTGCTCACATACTCTAAGGAAGTTCTGTATTCACCCTCAATGATGGACATCTGGCCAATCATGGGCACAGTGTTTTGCATATCCTCGGAAGCCATGGGGATTTCTCCTTCTGACTCACTGGAGGTCTCAGAATAGTGTGAACGGTTACTTGGTTCGGCAACACTCCCTACGGAAGAAATTACACTTCTTCGGCTTCCTAGGGTTCTTCCTGATCTCAGGTTCATTCACTTAAGAGCTCTGATCAATTCTAGTCCACCTTTAACCTCTAGAGTTCTAAGTTATGGCTCAGAAGTCTAGGGAAAACTCAGGCTGGAATGTGACTGAAAGAAAATTTTCAAGTCACGACACTTGACTCTCACGACCTTCAAGAAAACGATCGCTGACAGACGATACTTGGAGGAAACGATCGCTGGAAAACGACCTTTCCCCACACGATCTCTGACCGGAAACGATACACGACCTTTCAATGAAACGATCTACGACCTCTGACTGAAACGATCGCTCACAAACGATACTTGATCAAAACGATCGCTGGAAAACGATCTTTGACCAAACGATCTCTAGCAAAACGATCTCTGGCAGAAAGCGATACACGATCGACGATCTCTAGTAGAAACGATCGGCGATACTCCGGCTGAAACGACACTCGATCTCTCACTAGACGATACACGATACTTGAATATAAACGACCTACGATCTTCACTAGAAACGATCGACGATACCTAATTGAAACGATACCGACCTTTGACAAGTGTCGCGATCTCTGCCAAACGATCGACGATCGACGACACCTGAGACAAACGATACACGACCTTTGACAAGTATCGCGATCTCTGGATCACGATACTTGGCAAAACGATACACGACCGACGACCTCTGTCTGAAACGATCTCTAGCGAATCGATCTACGATCTCTGTCTGAAGCGATCTCTAGCGAATCGATCTACGATCTCTGTCTGAAGCGATCTCTAACGAGACGATCTCTAACGAAACGATCTACGACCGCTGGGAAATATTGCGATACTCAACCGCAGGAGTAAAACGATACTCGACCGCAGGAGCAAAGCGATACTTGACCCTTTTTCAAATTTTTGTGTTGTTTTTTGAGATTTGGATGTTTCCCCCTTTCTCTCCTAGGTTCTCTCTCTTATCCCTACCCACTGTATCAAACAACAAACTACTTTTAACCCCCTGAAAGCCCAAACGACACTCAGCGCAGGTCGTTTTTTCCTTCTCCTAGGTTGAAATGCTGAAATTTTTGAGCAAGGAGGTGGTTTAGTTTACCTTGGAAGCTCCCATGATCTCTTGGTCCAACTCCTTTGCACAGAACTCTCCCCTATTGCTTGCTTGCCTCAAAACGACCGCTGGGCTCACACGACACTCGATGCAGCTCTCCACGATACTTGTTCATCAAGTAACTTGAAAATGAAAAATTTTTTGGCTTTTATACTTGGGAATTCCTAACTTACTGAAAAATGAAAATTCTTGAACAAACCTAAAGCCTACTCTACTCTCCACTCACTCCTATTTTACTTCTTCTACTCACTCCCCTAATCTATCAACTTACTACACACACTCCAAGAATGAGAAGTAGCAAGTGCGGTTGAAATTGACTTACCAAAGAAGAGAAGATTTCAGCTCCTCCAAGTTCTTCAAGCAAAAAGCTACTTACCATCACGCGAATGCCTCGGTTTGATTCGTCACTCCCCGGCAACGGCGCCAAAAAGTGTGTTGACCTAAGCTTCAACTTAGGGACTTGCGGAGAATGAGACTGTACCTCAATCCCCTCACAAGTGCATATAGTGGGGATACACGCTTTTAATTTATCAATCCGAAGAGTATACTAACCTAGCCGAGTGTATGAAGACATGCAAATGCGTAATGGTCAATGCAAAAGTATTACTCAAAAGTGAAAATGAGGAAATCACTTATCCTAACAAGCTTCAACTGTAGGTCAAGACGAAACGATACTTGGTGCAGCAGCCGTCAGTATTTTGGACTTTTCTCCTAGCTCCGAGCTCCAAACATAGCGAATAGCATATGCATTTCGAAGCTCTCGAGAAGACGCATCCAATGGCAGTGGTTTCACGCAATTCCGACACTCCTACTTCAAGTTATGACAGAAATACTGAGTCGCGGGAATACTTTCCTACACTTCAGCACTTCCTACACTTCGCACACACCTCTCCTACAGCAAAGAAACACTCTCAAGGATAGATCACACTCACAAGCACTCTTTCCAAGCACTACACATGCATACAAGCTCACAAAGAAGAAGATGAAGAGGGAAGAAGACACAAATTCGAATTTCTGTGCTCTCTCTTCTCACAATGGCAAAAAAGTCTTTTACAAAGAGTCACATTTGACTTATATACTAGTGTCCTAAAAATGGTCCTTTCACATAAGTGACCGGTACTTTATTCCCTAAGAGCTAATTTCCTACTATTTTACATGGATAAGCTTCTATTCTTCTATGGGAATGCATCTAGAGGACTCCTCTAGTGCCTTTACAAGGGAAATATATTACAGAAATGAATATGTTACAAAAATATCTGGTCCAAATCGGAAAAATTTTGGGGCCCGTCTTTTTCTCTGCTTTGTGCGCTCTTTGGCTCTGCAACACTCCCTCCCCCCATCCCCTCGCTCCCCCCATCCCCTCCCTTCCCCCCCTTCCCTTCCCTTCCCTTCCCTTCCCTTCCCTTCCCCGCCCTCCCTCCCTCCACTCCCCCATCCCACCCCCTCTCCCCTCCCCTCCCCCCCCACACCTCTCCTCCCTCCCTCCATCCCTCCCTCCCTCCATCCCTCGCTCCCTCCTCCCCCCCTTCTGCCCTTCCCTTCCCCGCCCTCCCTCCCTTCCCCTCCCTCCCCTCCCCTCCCCTCCCCTCCCCTCCCCTCCCCTCCCCTCCCCACCCTCCCCCCCCCCCCCCCCTCCCCCTTTCCTTCCCTCCCTCCCTCCCTCCCTCCCTCCCTCCCTACTCACACACAGAGAGAGGAGCAAACTCTAGATTTTAGTTACATTTTTTTATTATCTCTATAATCTCATTGCTCAATTTACATTCTCTCATTTTGAACAGTCTTGTCGTCCAATAAGTTGCTTTCAATGAACTCTTATGTTCTTACCTTAAGTGTGTACCTTTAGGCCCAGTTTGTAGCAAATGGTGCATTGTAGATAGAAGCTCATGAACCATATAAGTTGTAGCCTAAAGTACATGCTGTGTAGGCCATGGGCAGTCCATAGCATGCTATAGGTTGACCACCGTATCTTCACACTTGAGGCACTTGCTAGCTCAAGCCTTATACAGCTTGAGCTTGAGGGTTGGACAAGGCCACCTTCATAGGTGCATGAAGGAAAACGTTGAATGTTGTCTTCGATGTGTCACACAAGCAAATAGGCCACTTATGAATGTCCCAAAGCCCCAAAAAAAAAAAAAAAGAGAAGAGGGGAGAGGGGGGGGACTTGTACTCTAGCAATCATGTCTATGACCGTGAGATCAATAACCCTTTACTTGAGGTCAATTAGCAGTGACCCGACATGTCACATTACAACATTGTATATATGTATGTATGTATGTATGTATACCTGTATGGATGTACATATACCTGAGTACTAAATGTGTGGCTCTTTCTACAAGTCCAAGAGTATTCAAACAGATATCCTAAAGTTGTTTAGAAAATTCTATAGCATAATACTAAGTTCTTACATGTTCATAAGCTCATACTTGGATTGAAAGAAAGCCTCCAACATCTTGTATGGAAGAGGCTATACCTTTGCAAAAGAAATTGCGGTGGCACTTGTTCTAAACTCCACGTCTATTTCTTGGTGCAAAGGCACATTGTTTGGATGGAGGACTTCTCTACATTATCCCCTACAAGAACATGTATGTTCTTATCTATGTTTTTCTAGGTTTAAGACCATATCTACAAGTGGCTAAGTGGCTTAGTGGCTAAGAAGCTCAGCTTTTCCACTTACCCACTTCATGGACCAGATCATCATAATCGCCACACAATAAACAACAAATCAAATATACATTTTCTCCTCAATACTTTCAGCTCAAATTACAGCAGGTCAGTTTATCTCATCTTCAACAGCAACCTCATAAGCTTTTTGTTAAGATATACTTTTGTTCATGTCCATAATCAAATTGTGATCACTTATTCGAATTTCAGAATCATATACTCAACTTCTAATCAGTTCATCTATCATCGTTTTGTATGATTGTTTGAACACCACAAAATTCTGTTTGTATGGACTCTGGGGGTTTTTTTTTTTTTTTTTTTTTTTTTTTGTTTGTGGGGGGGGGGGAGAGAGAGAGAGAGAGAGAGAGAGAGAGAGAGAGAGAGAGAGAGAGAGAGAGAGAGAGAGAGAGAGAGAGAGAGAGAGAGAGAACAGAGCCATTGCATAGGAGTACATTTACTCTATAAGCTCCGTAGATATTCATTTTTCATACTTCTACAATCATCGTCTCTTAATCCTACCATTGATTCTCTCCCTAAATTTTGTTCATTGATTACGTAATCAACTTTCAAGCCAATCTTGTTGCACCCAAAGTGGAACAAAATTTGCACCATGGAAAGTAATGACAAAGTCTGTTGAGTCTACAGGTAGCTTCATCTCACATAAGCATCACATATTACGTAGATATATAACATGCAAAGTATTCAGCTTCTAGAAGGCCCCACATTGGATATCTCACCAAACTTAAAAATGTTGTGTGTGTGTGTGTGTGTGTGTGTGTGTGTGTGTGTGTGTGTGTGTGTGTGTGTGTGTGTGTGTGTGTGTGTGTGTGTGTGTGTGTGTGTGTGTGTGTGCATGCGCACACAAGCACGTGCACTCACATGTGTGTGTGTGTGTGTGTGTGTGTGTGTGTGTGTGTGTGTGTGTGTGTGTGTGTGTGTGTGTGTGTGTGTGTGTGTGTGTGTGTGTGTGTGTGTGTGTGCGCGCGCGCGTGTGTGTGTTCCTTTTTTTTTGTGGGGGTTGGGGGGGGGGGGGGGCTGTGTTTCGGTTCCAAAAGTAAATGGATCCTTGAGGTTCAGTGTGTTTCCGTGCATTGTTCAATATAAAAAATAAATAAGTAAATAAATAATATCTCTAATATTTACACATCTTTTTCACAAATGTATATGTATGCATGCATTTTTTTATGTCCATCAATGTATGACGTATGTATTCATCACTTTAGTATATATGGATCTATTTTTGTATATTATAATCGTTCACAAACGGCACGTTCAATATATATGGTGTGTTTGGCTTGAGTACGGTGTACCGTATGTGATCGGGGGTTCCGACCATCATATACACGCACTACAATTTGCAAATAAAATTTAAATCTATTGACGAGTGTGAAAACTGATAAGACTAAAGCCATAGCAGATCATTATAAGCTTAAAACCCTACAGATATTAAATTAATGATGAGTCAATTGGAAAGTCACAATGTAACTTCTATATGCACATAACATGCATTCCAGCAAACATATGAACAAACGGAAGAATTTTATCACCCCGGCTTTTCCTTTCTTTCTTTTGTACAGCATTGTGATTATACTTGTGTCACTTGTCTGAGCTAATCAAAATCATGAAGCTATTATTGTTGGACTTCGTTAAAAAGCATTATGATCCCTACGATGATCAGTGATTCAAGACAGACAGGCAGATTAAATAAAACAAGCATCCCCCACATAGAGAGTAAACAGGCCAAAGATGCAATGCCAGTTTCCCACTTATGCATCACATTGAAGCAGAAGCTTATATACCAGAAGTGGCTTCAATGGTCTTGGTATTGGCTGGTAAAGCTCCTCTCCGAAGGTATTCTGTTCCCTGTGTTTGTCCAATAGATCATCCTGAAATACCATCATGTTTAATTGAGTTGCTGAACCAAAACAAATTAACAACTAAGAAGCCAGCATAAGTGGACAGAGTATGGCTAACGTGATGTTGCAACCATTTAGAAATAGAAGTGCTTAAACCCCTCACCTTTCCTCAAACTTAAGAACTAGTTTAAAAACTTTATAATAAAATTAGTATTGTTAATAAAAATATTTAGGAGGGGGAAAAAAAAACAAAAACAGAAGACTTGCCTTCAAAACAAAAGCATCCTTACACCATTGTGAAAGCCCATCTTCTGTAGCAGGCAAGTCTGATGTCATAACCCGCCTTATATGTAGATGAACCTGCAATATTACCATGGAGAAAAAGATTTCAAGAAATCACTATAGTTGCAGTCAGGCCTGCTAGAAAACACAAAAGGTTATTATATTTGAGTTCAATCATTGACAATAAGAGAAGAAATAGCTTGTGGACAAAGCAGCACATGCTCAAAAATGGGTATCTTTCCTGTTGCTCAATGTGGTTAGCAACAGGGTAGGGAATGCATTAGCAACGGATTGCAGTTGCAAACCCCAAGTTGCAATAACGTTGTGTATGAATCTTTTTCTTCTCAATTTTTTAGTTAATTTTTGGATTTTAGGTGTCCTAAGTGTATAAATCCTCTTATAGATCCCTAAATATCATAAAATATCACATAGAAACTATATATATATATATATATATATATATATATATATATATATATATATATATATATATATATATATATATATATATATATATATATATATATATATATATATATATATATATTGCGTTCGTGCGTGCGTGCGTGCGTGTGTGCGTGCGTGTGTGTGTGTGTGTGTGTGTGTGTGTGTGTGTGTGTGTGTGTGTGTGTGTGTGTGTGTGTGTGTGTGTGTGTTATTTATTACATAGAACATAATACATACATATAATATTACATACATTGTAGTAAGTACATACTACATAGATATATATTACATACATACATAGTACATGTGTACACACATACATACATATAAATACATACATATTACACACATAGCACATACATGCATACATAGCACATACATACAAACATATATACATATTACATACACATGTATTTACTATTATGATAGTACATACACACTACATTCTTCATATGTTACATAGTACATATATATTATATACATACATAGTACTAAGTAGTTTACATACTAAACATATACTACATAAATATATACAATTGCCAATATGCATATGCATAATGCTACATATTATATTTCATATGCAATGTGCATGAGAATATTATGAAATAAAAGAGCCTCCCACAGGCCATTTTTGGCCCAGGCGGCCCTTTTCTGTTGTGAAAATAACACATTGCGAACGTGTTTGCAATGTGCCCTAGTTGGCGACTCCTTGCGAACATGTTCCCACTGTGTCCTAGTTGGCAACTTATTGCAAACCATTCGCAACATGTTGCATTGCAACACTGCTCTTGCTGCCTAGTACAGCATAGAAAAGGGGCCACTTGGGTGAATCATTACCCACACATTGCAAGCATTATTATAGATAACCGAGGCTATACAATCAATTTCATACCAATGGCCAAAGTCAACTCACTGTAGTTGAATCAATAGAAGGTACCCTTATTTTCAAAGCAGTCTTTTCATTCATGATTCAAAAGTTTGATCCAGATGCCAAGGGTGCATCAAGTATGACAACTATCAAATGTGAATCAGCATAAGCAAAAATATGTTCAGGATAATACATTGAAACAAAACTTGAAAGCAAAACCCCTAATTGAATATTCTTAGAGTTAATATAGATTTAAAATGCAGTCTCTACAAAGCCGAAAATAGGAATCATAAAGAGATGATGATTTGAAATCAACAGGCTTGGGATCTGCAATGGTGAAAATTAAAGAATCGTGAAGTAGTCACTTTGCCCATTTCCAGAAGGAAAAAAATGTTCTTGCTTTTCCTCTTCAAAATCATATATCGTATCCAAGTGAGCACTTCTCCTTGTTCTTCCTTAAACTTAAGTTTCTGTATTCTACTTGCCATTTGAATTTCCGTTTCAAACTCCAGATGTTCCCAATGCGCGTGTGAGCATGTATTCATTCTTAGCTCTTTACCCACTATCGGGTACTGATCACATTAATGGGGATGTCATAGTATTGAGTCAATCTGTGCACATAATGCAGCTGATATGCTATATAGTCTTGTGGCTCACTACCATAAGCTTATAGTTGCACTTTCATTTGAGAATGAATTTGGGGTTTACCTCGATTCATTCTGGTATACATATGATTGTCATATTTGCGGACATGTAGTCTTTCACTTGTAGATTCTTCGTCCAGGTTACGACCAGTTGTTAGGTATGTATACCCTATCAACTATGAATTTTCTGTAATTTTTCCTATCTTTTGTTTCAATTTGGTGCTAGGCTTCATTATGGCTGAGTTTGCCCATCATTTCCGGAAGTGATAGAAACTCGGTTTGCAGAGCTTCTTGTAAGTTCATGCTCTAGGTGTGTGCGCGTTGTGGGGTGCGTGTGTGGGCATGTATTCATTGTTAGCTCTATACCCACTATTGGGCATTAATGGCGTTAGTGCGGATGTCATAGTATTGAGTAGATACTGTGCATAATGGAGCTGATATGCTATATAGTCTTGTGGTTGACTACCATAAGCTTTTGGTTTACCTCCATTCATTCTGGTATATACCGAAACGTAAGACTTTATGCTCACTGCATATAGACCCAGCAAAGAGTAATCAGGACAATCCACTATCATGGACATGTGGAATGGATAGAATGAAGCTGCAGTGTGCAACTTAAAGAATACTTACTGCTACTGCAGAGTAAAAGTAAACAGTCTGGTTGTTTTGCTCCAGACCTCTTCTAAGCTATGCATATAGGAAATCAAATTTATCGAATTGCTTGCAATTTATCAGTACGTCAGTCCATACATCCTTGACATTATAAAGGTTTGACAATGTAACACGCATAGAACAACACCTATCTGAATAGTCCTTTGCATCAATATGCACACCAAAGAGCTTCTAGGAAACATTCATGTAAAAAAAGGCTCCATAGCATAGATAGAAATAAAGACAGTCAGATATAGAGAGAGGATGCAATCTACAATTACAAATCATCCATACCACTGAGGCTTGCCCACTAAGTGCTCTCAACATTGTGGGTGGTGGTGACTCCTTTGGTACTGCAACTGATACATCATAAACAGCTGGAACAAATTCCCTAAGGTTGGAAACCGCTGCAACAAATCCCTGCAAAAATAATAAAAAGAAGAACAAACAAATCACAGAATTAACACCAGAGACATTCACATGAACAAGGGGATTCTTTGTATCTGCATCCAGATCACTTTCAAACACAGACACCCTCTCTTATTAGTTGTTCCCCTTCCGTTAGAGTGATTAGCCGTTCTCCCCTTCAGGGTATGAAAACAAGAATACAATATTGAATGGCCTAGGTAATTGGTACTAGTCTCTATGTAGTAAAAACAAAAATGCAGCCCTAGCCCTAGCCCTAGCCGTAACCCTAACCCTAACCTCTCTCTCTCTCTCTCTCTCTCTCTCTCTCTCTCTCTCTCTCTCTCTCTCTCTCTCTCTCTCTCTCTCTCTCTCTCTCTCTCTCTCTCTCTCTCTCTCTCTCTCTCTCTCTCTCTCTCTCTCTCTCTCTCTCTCTCTCTCTCTCTCTCTCTCTCTCTCTCTCTCTCTCTCTCTCTCATAGACCGAGCAGTGGAGCTAGGGAGATCTAGAAGACCGAGAGTGAGAGGTGCTACACAGTATTGACGGAGACTACAGCGGAGGATTAGAGCTGTACTTTTCAGACACCCACAGTGCAGATGAGGAGAGATCTACAGCCTTGTATATCAGCACATCCCTCCTATGTATCAGGCCTTTGTTGTATTAGTCTTGGTGTTAGCCTTTCGGAGCTATTTTACATCTTTCATTTTCAATACCACTTCCTTTGGTACTCAGATTCTGTATCAGATTTACCAGTTTTGTAACTTTTGGTCTCATAGGTCATTCTGGCCTTCTGAAGACGTAAATATATCATTTCATTTCATTTCATTCTGCAGACCGTCGTGAGCTGCGGAAGCACCTACGGATTTAGAGCATAGAGGAGATATTACACACACACAGGCACAGCGTCGCATGCAGAGCCTTACTCGCCGCAAACGGCGAGATTGGGAGGAGAGACAGTATTGGGATATTTACCATTTGCTCATGAGTCGAGACAGTGTAGTGGCATGGCGACATTTGAGAGAGAGGAGACAGCAGACACCTATCCGAGACCCGAGCACTTGGCATAGCTATGCACGGAGCGTATACGAGATCCCAGACCAGCCTCCCATTCCCAGACCGCAGAGCCCACGTCCTACTACCTCTGACTTCTTCACACCCACTATGGTGGGACGCGCTATTGCCCGGCTGCAGCATGGCAGGGCCCATGATCATTTCGGTTTACAGGCAAAGCACCTCATCTATGGAGGCACCACTCTCGCACCGCTCATTGCCCATCTCTTCAACCGTGCATTGGTTGAAGGGTTCCCAGACTCATGGATTGAGCACACCATAGTGCCCATTCATAAGTCAGGTGATACTATGGATCCAGCTACATACCGGACGATCATGATTGGCCCTATATTGGCCAAGTTATATGGGGTGGTACTAGAGACAGAGTTGAGTACTCTCGCTGAGAGGAAGGGCATCAGGGCTCCAAGACAGGCAGGTTCCAGACGAGATTACTCTACCATTGACCACATCTTCACTCTGAGATGCCTGATCGACCAGGCCAGGGTGAGGAAGAGGAGATTATATTGTTGCTTTGTGGACTTCCGCAAAGCATTTGACACTGTTCCCAGGGATCGACTCTTAAGACGACTACTTGACATCGGAGCTCCAGAGGAGATGATATGGGGGATCTACGCCTTATACGAGAGAGTATCTGGTAGAGTCAGATGTCCAAGGGGCTTATCTGATCCACTTGCTAGCACTATCGGGGTGAAGCAAGGATGCCCTCTCTCACCCACCCTCTTTGGTCTCTACATTGATGAGATAGTGGACTTCATACAGCAACAGGGGAGAGATGGCATTGAGGTACACCGGTCCACTGTCCATATTCTTTTATACGTTGATGATATTGTATTGGTTTCAGAGTCTGCAGAAGGTCTACAGCATCATCTACACGGCCTAGATGACTTTTGCAGACACAGAGGGTTATCTGTGAACCTTGGTAAAACCAAGGTCTTGATCTTTCATACATCAGCACAGGTACGCAGACATAGTTTGTTCACAGCAGCAGGTGGACCGATCGAGGTGGTCGGATCATATGTTTACTTGGGGGTGGCATTTACAGCAGCATCTTCTCTATGGCTCAGGCAGCCCGTGACCGCATCACACGTGGCTACGCAGCACTAGCTTTGATGGAGAGACAGTGCCACAAGGCATATTTTCAGGAGCCCCGCACAAAGGGGTGGCTCTTTGACACTTTGGTTACGCCAGCGCTCATGTATGGTGCAGCCATATGGGGACCAGGATTAGCTACATCAGTATGGACAGCATTAGAGAGGCCACAGATCCTCGTGATTGCCAGACTTATCCGCAGCAAGCCTTCAGTTTCACATGATATCATTAGAGAAGAGCTCGCTGCACCACCGATGCTAGTTGAGGCACTATTCCAGACAGTATGCCTATTACACAGACTTCGGAGCATGGATACAGAGCGCATTGCTTATCGTGCTTTCGAGGCATCACGTGATATGGCATTAGCAGGCGACACCTCCTCATGGTATGCACAGACACGAGACTGGCTTGCCCACCATGGCTTTGACATAGACAGGCTACCACCACTACAGTACGACTCTCATGCACCCACCTACTCGCTCTCTCATCAAGAGAGGAATAGGATCATTCGTCAGGAGATATGGCATACATACATACAGAGGACATGGGTGAGCCCTAGGGGTACATTGCCACTGAAAATGCTCTACTACCGCGAGCATTTTCTACATATATCAGGCACGGGCTTCATCGAGATCCCGAGATACATGAAGACCTACCTTCCCCACCACCTACGAGTCGTCATTGGGCAGCTCCGGGTTTCATCACATCAGCTCGAGATTGAGAGGGGTCGGTCCAGGGGAGTCCCCCGTGAGGAGAGGTGGTGCCCAGTATGCCAGACAGAGGTAGAGAGTGAGGAGCATTTTGTTATCGGATGTCCAGCATACTTAGACCTACGAGCACAGTTCCAGATCGAGGAGTCATTCCAGCTTTGCATGACTATGGGAGACCAGAGACGCTTGCGACGCTTTCTCACAGCGGCATACGAGAGGCGAGAGCGGTCACTACAGCCCATACATCAGCCACAGGTGAGTACCCAGCAGACCATTACGCAGTTCTTTCAGCGAGTTGAGCTACATCAGAGAGGTCCATCTATAGGGCTCACGCTACACCAGGCAGCAGCACAGAGAGCACGGCGCCGACCACGCATGGGCGGATATCGTCGACCACGACTATATGAGGAGGATATCTCAAGCATCAGGATTGCCTACGACCACATGATGGAGCATAGGCGTACCACCACCCCCTGGGTTGTCTTCCTTCAAGAGGCACTCAGACCACCACCGATGTACCACATACTACACCCACCTCCACCCATCACCAGTAGCTAGGGCGTTTTACTCACATTTTGGATCCCCCCATGTATTAGGTGGCCACTATCGGCAGAGTCAGAGCCACGTCTCCCCAGCCTTTTCCAGCCCTATATAGCTTTGTGTAGCGATATACTTTTTATTTCATTTTATCTTCTACACAGGGTTACTACACTTGTACATGGTTTTTGTCTCATAGGCCAAGTTTGGCCTCCAGAAGACGTTAATATGACTTTCTCTCTCTCTCTCTCTCTCTCTCTCTCTCTCTCTCTCTCTCTCTCTCTCTCTCTCTCTCTCTCTCTCTCTCTCTCTCTCTCTCTCTCTCTCTCTCTCTCTCTCTCTCTCTCTCTCTCTCTCTCTCTCTCTCTCTCTCTCTCTCTCTCTCTCTCTCTCTCTCTCTCTCTCTCTCTCTCTCTCTCTCTCTCTCGGAGAGCAGCAGAGACTAGACTGACTAGAGCATCTACAGCTTTGGGAGGATTGGAGAGGATGTGCTCGCAAGTTCAGTTTCAGGAAACCAGGACAAAGTTATGGCTCTTTGATACTTTGGTTGCCTCTACTATGCTATATGGGGTACAGGTTTGGGGACCTTCTATAGGTCAGGATGGGTGGAAAGTCATGGAGAGGCCCTTGGTATCTATGATCTCTAGGCTGATTAGAGCCAAGGCCTCCGTACCACATGATATCATTCGAGCGGAGCTAGCTGCTCCCCCTATTGAGATTGAGGCACTCACTAGAGCAGTCTCCTTTGTACACAGCTTGTGGGACACTACCAGAGATAGATATACGAGGCTGGCCCTCGAGTCATCCAGACAGCTAGCCTTGCAGGGGGATACATCATGCTGGTTTGCACAGATGACATCATGGTTTCAGACACATGGTTTTACCATGGACAGGCTGCCTCCTTTCCAGTACTCTTTACAGACACCCCTGATCTACCTGACGCGGGTGGAGAATACTAGACTCATTCGTCAGGATCTGATCGAGCTGGACACCAGGAGGACATGGATTGGGCCTACACAGGAGTTGGGTACGAGGATGGCTTTCTATAGAGAGCATCTTCTACACCTCACAACAGATGGGTTTGTGACTCGACCTAGCTATATGGGTACACACCTTTCCCATGCCTTGCGTTGTGCCATTGGCCAGTTGCGCACATCCTCACATCAGCTTGAGATTGAGACTGGCAGATTCAGAGGGGTACCAGCAGATAGAAGGATATGCCGTCTATGTCACCTAGAGCCAGAGACAGAGCTACATTACATATGTCATTGCACGGTATACTATGAGATACGGGGCCGTTTTCATTGTCTATTCAGAGAGGGTTTTGGGCCTCTATCTAGAGTCATGAGTTTTGAGGATCAGAGATGTCTTGGACTATATCTACTAGAGGTACACAGACATAGAGACACTCTACTCAGGAGAGCTGGAGGGAGACAGTCCCAGAGGCAGATTACGGATTTCTTTACACGAGGCACTGGGCAGCTAGAGGAGTCGTCAGTAGAGCATCTAATACAGAGCTCTCTCCACACTCATACAACCAGTACCGGCACTCTCATAGACCGACCAGTGGAGCTAGGGAGATATCTAGACGACCGAGAGTGAGAGGTGCTACACTGTATCGACGGATACTACAGCAGAGGATTCGAGCTTTACTTTTCAGACGCCCACAGTGCAAATGACGATAGATCCCGAGCCTTGTATATCAGCACATCCCTCCTATGTATCAGCCCTTTGTTGTATTAGTCTTGGTGTTAGCCTTTTCCCAGCAATTTTACATCTTTCATTTTCAGTACCACTTCCTTTGGTACTCAGATTTTGTATCAGATTCACCAGTTTTGTAACTTTTGGTCTCATAGGTCATTTTGGCCTTCTGAAGACGTAAATAAATATATCATATATCATATATCATCTCTCTCTCTCTCTCTCTCTCTCTCTCTCTCTCTCTCTCTCTCTCTCTCTCTCTCTCTCTCTCTCTCTCTCTCTCTCTCTCTCTCTCTCTCTCTCTCTCTCTCTCTCTCTCTCTCTCTCTCTCTCTCTCTCTCTCTCTCTCTCTCTCTCTCTCTCTCTCTCTCTCTCTCTCTCTCTCTCTCTCTCTCTCTCTCTCTCTCTCTCTCTCTCTCTCTCTCTCTCTCTCTCTCGGAGAGGGTGAGGGAGGGGACCCTCTCCTTGAGCTTTCCAGCACCCTTCTCTTCGCTCCCTGTCTACAACAACAACATGGAAGGCAGGAAAAGCTTTGCCTCTGCCCTCTTGCACCAGCCGCTTTCTATACCAGCCCCAGTCAACAAACCAACAGCATGGGAACTCCAAGAAGTGAAGAAACTCCAAGGAGAAATGGCAGCAATGATGCAGGAAATTAGTAAGAAAGATGAACAAATAGCCAGATTGCAACAAAAGCTTGATGAAACACAAGGAAACAGCCAGCAAACAGGAGCTGAATCAACAAATAAAGTCGACTTGGCAACACAATTATTCGAGGTAAAACTATCCAGCTCTACACATTTTTCAAAAGAAGTAATGTATGTGGTAAAGGAGCAGGAATTGGTGGACAGCAACAAGAAAGTTATCAGGATTGGAGGCCTCCCCCTAGGATGGGACAGGGAGGACATCGCACCCGAGTTAAAAGATGACTGCATCCTTGAAACAGAAGTACTAGAAGCACAACTAACCAAGGTGGTCCCCTTCATCAATCTAGGGTCTCCCGTCTTCATCACACCCAAAGGAACTCAGGCAAGGGTAAGCTATTTTGACATGTCTGATAAGATAGCTGTCATGAAGCAAGCAAAGTCACTACAAGGTACTAAAGTATGGATAGCATATGAACTCACCCCACTCCAACTTAAAAATCGACCAGCAGAGTTAACTAAAGTCAGAGAAGCCAGGAAGAATGGAAAGTGGGCAATATACAGAGGCGGTCAAGCTATTATCAGAGATTTCCATACCCATACCACATAGGAAGAAACAGCTATCTCCCTCATTTGTAATATATATTGATGTAATTTTGAAACTCTTATGAGTCATAAGAGTGCTTTGGAAGCCACATCCCCCCCTTTTATTTTTATTTTGATTTTTCCCTTTTATTATAGCCCCTTGAGGGCTTCCCCCCCAAGTGGAATGTAATGTTTTGATGTACCTGATCGGTCCCATAGGTCAATTTCGGCCTCCCGTGGACGTTAATATATCTTTCTTTCTTTCTTTCTTTCAAGGCAACATTCAAGGCAACGTGTAGCTAATGCGTTAGCAACATAGCAACGTTTCACCCTAGACGTTGCGAACGTTTTTTTTTTTTAATCATTTTCTTTTCAAATTTTGACACCCTAGGCTTTTATATTATGATTTATCTAGTGTACACTGGTCACGACTCACTGCCAATGGTGACTGCAGTATGTACTTACTACTAAGTAGTATGTACACAATGCACATGTCAAACTTGCCACTTCAAGGTTGAAAAGTTCAAAGTTCAAACTTATCTTGATTCATTCTAAATTCACATTGCACAAATAATCATTGTAATTCTAGAATTTATATTCACATGCAACATCAATCAATTAAAATTTAAAGATTTAGTTCATGGTCAATCATCAATGTCCACACTCCATCAAGAATCTCCATCAAGATTCAAGATAAAGCATGACAAATACAATAAATCACGACAAGTCAATGAGTCACTAATTATATATAAAATATGTCAAAGAGTAAACCCAAAACCATAACATTGTCATAGATGATACATCATACATCATACCACTAAATAGTAAAATAGTATTGAGTAAACTGTCAATAATACAATCAATATCAAGTAAATCATGAATCATGATCAATCATCAATCCTCAAAATCCTTTGAGTCACTATCATCATCATCATCTTAATCATCATCATCGTCATCGTCGTTGTCATCATGATGTGGTGCCCGACTAGTAGATTGGCCTCATACAATAGGTGCATTATGACTAGCACGAGTCCGAGATGCCCTCGTATCACAGGGATTGGCACTATACTCCTGTGAAAGTATGCAAATGGCTAACTGTCTCTGCATAATTTAATCAATTAAAGAATTCATTAAAAAATAAAGACTCAAGAGGAACAAGTTATTAGTTAATAGTGAGTATGAAGTCATAATTTACTAGCTCAAGCGTACCAACACCGTATCTCTCCCACCACGTCACAAGCATCAATTGTATGCTTCTCAAGCATGCAATTGATGCATGTGACATGAATTCATGACTTACTAGCTAAGGCGTACCAACACCATATCTCTCCCACCATGTCAGAAACATCAATTGCATGCTTCTCGAGCATGCAATGTCTATACCAAAGAATCCTTCCTTATTCTTGAACTGAGTGAGTTGAATCTCTAGCTTCCCACATAGCTCCATGTCAGAAGCTCCATTCAATCGATCTACATAGTAATCCAAGCTTTCACAAGCTCTATATCCAATGACTGTTCTGTAGATCTCCATAAAGGGTGTAGCAAATTGACCATCCCATGAATAGAGCGATGGAACCAATCGCACCTCTTCCTCAATACTCCTTTTATTTCCTCTATCCTATGGATAGGAAACAAATCAAGTTCGAAGCAAAACAATAAGAATGTTGAAAACTTAAATGCGCAGGTGGCATGAGACATACATATGTCACACATAAATGTGACATACACAATGTGAATGCACAATGCACATGTCATATACACATGTGACATAGTACATACTACATACACATGTCACATATATGATACATGAGATGCAACGAATCATACACGCACGTGACATACACTATTACACACACACATGACACGTGGCATACACGTATTAACATACATAATGCACACATTGAAAAATAAAATACAGTTACAAAATTCCAACTTACCTCTCCAATTTCAAATAAGGACATCTCTGAATCGACTCTCCAACACGGTCCATGAACTCGTATACAAGTCCAAGCGTGCAGCCCTCTCTATCTGTTATGTGAATGAGTGAATATAAGGGCCGCAAAGCCCCCATTAATCCCTCCAGAAACTATCATCCAAACATATCTGTCATACAAGCTCTACCTTTGGACTAGTCTGTCCATCCCAATCCCAAGTTGTCCAATCAGGTGATACACGTGATATAATTGTATGCATCAATGCTTGCCTCACTCTCGCTAATCTCTCCATGACTATGCACATGTATGTGAATCTCATCTTGAGAGGCTTCACCAAGTCAATATCACTCTAAGACCTAAATAAGACAAGCAACTTTGATCTCTCTGTGAGCAAAGAGACCATTTTTAAGCAAGTGGTAAGAATGGTGTAAATCCATGGTATCTTCCCCACATCCTCTATCAGCAAATCAATGCAATGGACAACACACGGTGTCCACACAATAGAGGGGAATTTTTCTTCCAGAAGCTTGCCCATAGCCACAGAATTACTTCCATTATCTCTGATCACTTTGACTACTTTGCACCAATGTCCATGATAGCTTGACATATATGGTCATGAATGAACCGACTTGTTTACATATAAAACAAAATGAATCATTATTCAATTGATAATTTATCTTGAAATCTAGCACATTGCACATGCACATGTGACATTACACATGTGACATGTGACATGTGACATGTGACATGCCCATTGCACATGCACATGCACATTGCACATTGCACATGCACATTGCACATGCACATGCACATTGCCCATTGCACATGCACATGCACATGCACATGCACATGCACATGCACATGCCCATGCACATGCACATGCACATGCCACGTTGCCCATGCACATGCCACGTTGCCCATGCACATGCCACGTTGCACATGCACATGGCCATTGCACATGCACATGGCCATTGCACATGCACATGCCACGTTGCACATGCACATGCCACGTTGCACATGCACATGCCCATTGCACATGCACTTGCCCATGCCCATTGCACATGCACTTGCCCATGCCCATTGCACATACCCATGCCCATGCCCATGCCCATGCCCATGCCCATGCCCATGCCCATGCACATGCACATGCACATGCACATGCACATGCACATGCCCATGCCCATGCACATGCACATGCACATGCACATGCACATGCACATGCCACACACCACATTGCGCATGCACATTGCACAATCAATGATGAACTGAAATTTCATAAATTAGAAATTAGAAGAGACGAAAATATTAAAGTGCAAAGTTCAAACTCACTTGTGACCGTAATAACAACAAGTGATGCATCTATGGCTCGAAAGAACATGCTCCCTTTTCAAGAATGCACCAAAATGTTGTACACATTCCTCTTTCCCATGTCCGTCCATCCGTCACACATGATTGTGCATCCATACTTTACCCATGTCTCCTTCATGCGCTCAAGCTCTCTCTCTAATGCTTCCTTTGTTCATTTGAGCTCCGTTGTCCTCGACTATCCATAAGTAGGCCCTTGCCACCTAACCCTAACAATGATACCTTTTCAATAGCATTTCTCCATGTCAGTGTCCGTGCAACATTGAAAAACAACCCACATTGTATAAAAACCTTCATGATTGCTTGTGTGGCTTCTTGTTTATGTTGCTTTTGCAAGCTAGCACGTATAGAGCCTCCTCCAAGAGAGGGATGTGGGTGCTCTTGATTATCGTGCTCTACTCTTGTACTTTTTCTTGGTGGCTCATGCTCTATGTTCATGTCTATGGGAGTCTCATAACCTTGAGATGCTTGAGTTTGGGGATCATGAGCCATGTGAACCGCTTGCATGTAATCTAGCTTGATATTGTGAAGGTGTATTCCTTCTACCTTGGGATTTTTGAGCTACCTTGTAAGCAAGACTAAAAGTAAAACTTGTGAATGATGTGTGGGTCCTCTCCTTTCATTCATTATATCCTCTTGCATTCAAAATAGTGATGATCTGGAATGGTCTAGTGCCTCCATGTGGGCATCATGCAACACTCATCCCCATTACCATGACACGATTTCTCAACCGCTTCTGTCTCCAATCTAGTGTCCTGTCCGGATGACACGGTTTCTCAACCGCTTCTGTCTCTGATCTAGTGTCCTGGATGACACGGTTTCTCAACCACTCCTGGATGATATGTGCTATCACTTTAATTCAAAGAAACAATACCCTATATTAGATTATCCTCCTTGGAAATATACTTTCTAAGTTTACTAACATAAAACACTGGATGGACTCTGCAATCTGGAGAAAGCTATGATCGGTATGCAACATCACTCAGCTTCTTTACTATCTTTCAAGGTCCACAAAACCTTGGTGAAAGCTTACTACACTTCCCTGTGGATAGTGAAGTAGTTCTAGCTGGCACCTTAAGAATAACTCTCTCCTTCCTCAAAGATTCTAGGAGATATCTTCCTGTCTACTCTTTTGCCCTATCAGTTGCTTGCTGCATCTTAACTTTAGCTATTTCTAGATTTGCTTGGAGGTTCGCTAAGAACTCCG
Organism: Ceratopteris richardii; assembly: GCA_020310875.1. Lineage (NCBI taxonomy): Eukaryota > Viridiplantae > Streptophyta > Polypodiopsida > Polypodiales > Pteridaceae > Ceratopteris > Ceratopteris richardii. The sequence goes on along the minus strand of CM035414.1, from coordinate 169,322,755 downwards.
AAACACTAGGGCATTTCTTTGGCATTCCTATGGTACTGGGAGCACTGGGATTCATGCCATAGTTCATCTCAAAAGGAGACATTCCTGTCACCTTATGAGGTCTTTTGTTATAAGCAAACTCTACTAATGGCAAGTAACTATCCCAATTTGTCTGCCTCTCAGACACAAATGCCCTTAACATGTCCTCTAGAATCTGGTTCACCCTCTCAGTCTGACCATCTCTCTCAGTCTGACCATCCATCAGAGGATGATCGCCACTACCCATTTTCAATGACACTTTCAGACTGTCAAATACAAACTTCCACAAGTGTCCTCTGAATCTGACATCCCTATCTGAAACTATGGACGTCAGTAACCCATGCATTCTGCAGACATGCTGGATAAACAACACTTATGGAGCTTCTATCGTCTCCTGCGTGGGTATGAAATGAGCCATCTTGCTCAATCTATCTACCACAACTAGGATAGTATCCCGCTTTCTTTGGGTATGTGGTAACCCGACTATGAAGTCCATGTATACATTGTCCCAGTTATGATCTGGAATCTGTAAAGAATGTAAAACACCCGATGTCTTTACCCTTTTTGCCTTGATGACTTGACACATAAAGCATTGTTGAACATAAGCGTGGACATCTCTGGCTAATCCAAGCCACCAAAATGTTCTTCTAACAAGTTGTATTGTCTTGTCAACACCAAGATGCCCTGCGCAAGGAACATCATGGTTATCATGCATGACTTTTCTTCTCAAATCTCGGGAATCTTGTACGCAAACCCTTCCTTTCCATTTGACTATTCCATTCTCCTTTGAGAAATTGGAATACGGACTGGACTTGTTTGCTCTCTTAGGAGAAGAAACAGCTGGAACTGCATCATCTACTATGACAAAGTCATCACTGATGGCTCTAATACTATGTGACAGATGTGGTTCTTCCAACTGTGCTTCCTTTATTTCTTGAAGCAATGAGCTTTCTAGAACTGTAAAGCTCATTTGATACACTATTCATGATAATGCATCAGCTACTATATTCTCTTTGCCTCTGCTTTACAGGATTTCCATGTGAAACTCCTCCATGAGCTCAGCCCAACGAGCTTGTGTACATTCTGATTGGTGTACTTCGTTTATGAAATACTTTTCATGATGATATTTATTTGACACTTGAGTCTTTTATCTATCATTTT
>CM035414.1:169299076-169316576 GCA_020310875.1 Ceratopteris richardii | reverse complement strand
CATATTGGAATAGCTAACATTGGTCCAGCCTTTAGATGGGCCCACAATTACAATGGCTCTCACCATGCTCTTCCATTGCTTCAATTTGAGGACACTAAAATTTAAAAGAAAGATTGCACATAATGATTGTGCATGCAATCTCCATTTCCTATTGCTTTGCGGCTCCTTAAGAAATGTGAGAGCAATCTTTATATATCTCGCAACTTCATCAATACTACTTTGGCCTCTAACATATGTACCACATGGCATGGATGGTGATGATTCTCTTGCTTGTTTGTTTACATTAGATTGTGGTGATTGTAATGTATAACCCTCAATGAGGCAATCTATATGGGAGGATGCATCATCGAAAGAAACCACATATAATCTTACCGACATAGGGTTTCCTTGTACCTACACTTCCTCCTATGATCTCCTCACAAATCTCATCTCCAATTCGTTCGGGTATTTGTTTGCATGTTGCAACTTGTCCCTCAAGCTTTCTGAGATGTAGGAGCCTTGTGGCCCCACTTATGCACCGCTTTCCACAATATTTGCAAGTCCAATGGTGAGAGTGAAACTTCTTTGTATCTTTCTCTAAGTGAATACAATCGAGATCAATCAATTCAAGTTTTTCTCTTAGTTTTTTTGCACAAATATGAGATCCGTGTAAGATCATGTCAAACTCATGTGAGACAAACTTTTTATGTCAAGCAAAAATAGAGACGTTGCATTAATGTGTTGCAAATATTGCACAACATTCACCATGCATTCTGGAACACCTATGCTATCAAATGTCTTGGAAGATGAAATCATCTTGACTAAAAGTTAGGATAAAATTTGTTCTAATTTATCGACACATAGTCTTTGCATTGCAAAATAGGAAGATTACATATTTAAGCATGTATACATTCTATACATCACATAATGATGCATCAAGAACTTGGGCTTCAAGTTATAATGCAAAATTCTTTTTCCTTGTTGGTAATTTACTTTTTAACTTTGAAAACCCTAATTACTAGTAAGCATTGTGTAGTTTCAATGTTTGCTTTCTTATTCATCATAGGCCTTATCCAATGTAGACTAAAAAAGATAAGATTGATTTCATGAACCAATCCTCACAATGGTTTGTAATCTTCATTAATTGCAAAGACCTCAACAAGAAAGCATCCTCCATGACCTTTTGAGAAGCTAGGATTGAGTACATCACATGATGATGTTTCCAAGTCATTGCACGTGCATATATGAGTATCCTCAAAAATTTACTATGAGGCAAGATGCTTAATCTTACGAGAAATCATGATGGAAGATGGTTTATCTTGATTGGATCCAACTCTAAAGAGGTCTTGAAAAAACATTCGAAATTTTTAAAAGAAAAAAGAGTGACCACGTTATAATATTTATTGACTTCCTTGTCCTCATAAGAAGTATGAATATACCTTTGTTTCTTTTTATATTTGTGTTTATGAAGTACTATGTGCCTCAATGTTTAAATTCTCCCCTTGTGAGATTGATTCAGGCACTAATTTTTTTGTGGTTTAAGGAAAGCCTAGAAGAGATTTTATCCAAGTTGCAGAGAGGGAGCAAAGGTCCCAACAGGCAATGTGAGGTTGTGAACACCCATAAGCAACCATCTATAGAGAGATTTGATAAAGCATCCATCGTTTGTCTTTATGTCTAAAAGTCTGTTCCTTGCCTAGGTATCCAAGGATAAAAACATAAATTTGGAATGTCAGGAGCAATCTCTGAATCATGTTTGTATCTGCAATCAGTTGGTAAGTTTTGTCACACAACCACAAAAGCCAATATGCTGATGATGCTTATTAACCTGGAAATAATTTGGGAAAAGACAATGCATGGATTGAGAGAAACTCACCTTTGTTCTGGGTATCAATACATTCCTAGGGATGGGGAGCCCTGAAGAGGCAGCATACTCTTGTGCTTGCTGCAGCTTTGCTGCAGTAAAGCGTGTGCCTTCAACAAACAATGCCAACCAGAAAGGCTGTGGGAATCCCTTCAAACTCTTGAAGCTGGACTGTATAAAGAAACAAAAACTTGTTTAGAGAAGTGGAATGACGTTACGGATAAATATAATATGCACTTTATCACAATAACCTTCAGAGTCTTTTCATCTTTTGCCCAGCTCCGTTCAAGAAATATGTACTCAGAAAACCACATAGACCATCCCATAACCTGGAAACACATTTTTCAACTTCAAAAGAATGAGCTACAAGCTCTATCAAGACCTCTTTCAAATTAAATGAGAAGAAACATGATACAACAAACCGGTAAATATTTAGTTGACTTCTTCATTACAGCACGGGTACTACCTAAGCAGCCTACACGCTGTAAAAATGGACATAAGTGTTGACATTTCTTCTCTAATTAGAATAGATACTTTGGCAAATGTAGAATCTTTCCAGAATACACAAAAGTGGAAGTAAATAAAGTTGGACCTGTGCCAAAACCCAGCCAAACAGCCAATCCAAGTCACTACGATGATTCGATATGACTAGAGCATGTTCATTTCCTGAAATGCACAATCCAGAAAACAAAAACAAAAACATAACAGTTAGAATTTACTTCTATCATCTCCTTATTCCTATCAACCACTTTCCCCCTCTCCTAACCCACACGAAAAAAGAAAAAAGAAAAAACAAAAAAACTTGAAATTACAAGTGCCATGAATTTTATCATTTACTTAATACGGCAGAGACCTACAAAGATGCAATGTATCCATAAGGAAAAGAAAGCATCCCTTTCCTTCCACAAACATGTGTTAAGATAAAAATGTAGGTCTTTTTGAGGAGAGAAGATTACCCACAACAGCACTAACTAGAAAGCTGCTGAACAGCTGCATTGCATATTCATTGCACGAAGAACTTGCAAATGGCATAAAAATACAACTGCCCAGAGCCTTGAAATTGATGATTGGCAATCTCTATTAAATTTTCCCAAAAAAAAATCTCTGACACAATGTTTTCAAATAAGAATTCAAGATAAAAAGGAAAAAGATTTACCGAATCTTGAGAATATGTTAATCAGACCTTGTGGATGTATCAAATGTGCACTTGCTTTATCCTAGGGCCCCAAGGGTAACAAAAAAGATAAACACACACTCACCCAAACATAAATAAATTTGCAATGCCAGCATGATTGTTTACCATCTTTATTAGATAGTTTGAGTTGTTATTCACTCTGAAACGCAAATACAAGATCTTTAAAGTAACCTATGGGTAGGCTTCATCAAAAGTTAAAAAATATACTCCTTCATTAGCTCCAAAGTATCTTATAGACAACGGCTTCATTAACACACACATACATAAGCAAACAATACAGTAGCCACAGAATATAGTCGAGAAAATAAAACATAAAAATACATAAATAAGAAAGAAGGAAAAGGTTGAAAAACAGACCAAATCAACAATTGAGTGAAATACAAATGAAAGAAAAATAAAATAAAATGCAACCCTCCAAATTCATCAATCTTCTTTCTGTAAAAAACTTCAACCATAGTATTCCTATCAACTACAAAAGTTGAAAAAGCCATGACGTACATATAAGAGCATTTGATCTCTTCTCAAATACTGAGCGGACTTTAGCAGCTTCAATTTTTTAATAAAAACCCATAAGGGGTGCTACAGAAGGTTTGTTCCAAAGGCATTGGTTACAATTGAAAGAAAAGCAACTCCTATGCCCAAAAGGGCTGCTTGTTGATTCAATGATGTTACTGCTTTGGGAAGCAACTAGTACCTTTTCCAACACCCTCTTCGCCATGCTCCTTCTATGAAAAAAAGAAAAAGGTGTAGCAACTATTTTGTTTCGTTTGCATCTTGCACACAATGCGCTATCTTCTCTACATTGTGGATGGAAGCATGCACTATCTAGAAAGTGTGGATGTCCAACCTATGTGGAGAGAAACATTTGGGTTGTGAACTTCAATATTTAGATCTTAAGTCTCATTTGTGAAGCACATAGGCAATCTTCACATTTAGGAATGTCCTCTTATGGTCTCTTTTGCAGGAATGTCTCCATCTCATCAGATTCCAACTCCACAGTTTTGGGATCGAATGTGAGCCTCCCTCTCTACTACCATGAGATGTCCATGATGAATGAGGAACCTCATGATCATATGAGCTACGCTTACTAGGAGGCAGCCTTGAGATCCCCTCTTTGATTCCCTTGCTACAACCCACACCAAAATCTCATCTCTAATGGTTGCTTGCATTGGTTGAGTGCAAAGCCCAACTGTGAGCCCAACAAATCCGACAAGATATGCCCCAATCCTATCAATGTCTCCAGTGCCTTTGTATCCATACCTATTGCATGTCCATCTCTCATTTCCCCTTGTACCGAAATTTCCTTGGCTGGTTACAAATTGCCAACAACCTTATTTGACTCTAGGCATACTATGAGACTTGAAAGTGAAAATAAATGATACTCAAGCAGTTAGAAAAATCAAGTAGTAAATGATGCATATATGGTATATAGCATCAATTATAATGTACGTAATATGTATGTAATATCATAATAGTAAATACATATGTGCATTGTGCAATGTGTATGTAATATATATCATCACTTATATATGTTACTGTGTAGTTACTAGTATGTAATATGTATGTATGCATGCATGTACGTAGTATGTACATATATGTATGTAGAATGTATGTATTGTTGAAAATATGGTATTATAAGGACAATCTTCCACTATGGATCCCACTTGCACGTTAAAATCAATGAGACGTGGATGGTCAAAGCTTAGTTAAAATGTGGATCAAGCTAGTCAAAATTATCAAAATTTGATTGGTCAAAGCTTGGTTAAAAGGTGGATCAAGCTAGTCAAAATTATCAAAATTTGATAAAAAATTTTATTGTATATTTTGAGAGTACTCATCAAAAGCTATCCAATGGTATATAGCATTTGGGCATTTGGCAATAGATGGAGGGTGAGAAATCAAACCCTAATTTCTGAAATTAGTGTGAAAAGCACCTTTTATGTGTGAAAAGTAATTTTCAAAAGCAATAAGCAATATACCATATATTATTAACCCAAACAATAAAACAAATTTTTTTTAACAAAAACCAAAATCAAGGTTTTCACAGTTTTTGGAATTAGGGTTTCCAAAAATTATGGAACCCATCTTTTTGAATTTTTTACAATTGGAAAAGCATGTATTATCTAGATTCTACTCTATAGAAAGATAAGACCCTTGACCTCATAATTCACCACTTTGAAGCAGATTTGAAGCTTGTGAAGAGAAGAGGTCATCTTTAACTTGAGAAGGTGGATTTGTAATTTTTCATCTCCTTCAAGGTGTGCAACAGCTTGAACCTTTCTTGTTTTGAAGGCGATCCTCTTCAACCATGGACCTATGGAGATTGTGATGTTATGGAGAGCTTGTATCTCATGGATACTTTCTATGCTATCTTGTAACTTCATGTACTTCATCATGGAATGTATGAAATATATTTGGAGCTTTGCTCCATCAATCTCTCTCATGCCCATCATGGAGAGCTTGTATCTCATGGATACTTTCTATGCTATCTTGTAACTTCATGTACTTCATCATGGAATGTATGAAATATATTTGGAGCTTTGCTCCGTCAATCTCTCTCATGCCTTGTCTACTCTCCATCTTGTCTCTATTTTCTCTTTGTTTTTATATGATTGTGGGCCTAAAAACCTACAATTGGCATCAAAGTAGGATGAAGAAGTGCACATAGAAAATATTGTTGCATGTAGAAGAGTGAATTGTTCATGGAAGATAAACATCTAGCTCAATTCTATATTGAATATTCAGCAAGAGGCAACAAATGATCCATATGGTTTATCTTCATGCAGAAGATTAGTATAGAATAGCAGGGAAGTCAACTCCAAGAGAGGTCACATTAACCCTAAATGATTGCAGCAACAATCATCATCAGCAGTTTTAGCATATGTTATAGAAGCAAACTATATTTTATGTGTTGGTTATGTTCGAAGCAAAGATGTGGTATATGATTTTGCAAAGAATGCATATTATAACTTCTTGTATTTGCATGTGTGTTTGATAAGTGTACATGAGAGCATATAACTCATACTTATAACCTAACGCGTCAGAATCGTTTATTCTGACGTCAGGTTACACGTTACTGACCCAAGCATCAGTAACGCATTTATGATGCGACCGTTGCAGGAGAAAAAAATCGGGGTTTTATTTTCGTATGCACTCAGATCAGGTGTCCAGCTGAAGTATTTTCATATGATTTGAGACTTTAGGTTTCATGTTTTGGTAGTTTCAAGTTTCAGCTTTCTTTTCATGATGTTTTGGTATTCATTACAAAATTATGCATCAATGAATCACTTGACATTTCATTTGCTTTATGCACATATAATATATCTTTATGTATGTATGATGTACAATGTATGATGTGTGTGTGTATATATGTATATGTATGTATGTATGTATGTATGTATGTATGTATGTATGTATGTATGAATGTATGTATGTATGAATGTATGTATGTATGTATGTATGTATCATAGTTGCAACGCAACGCGTTGCGTAGCGTCTGCAACGTTCGCAACGCAACGGCATTGCGTTGCGACGTACGCAATGCGTTGCGTTACAGACAAATTTTTTTGCCCTCTCCTTTGAGCCCGAAACGGGCTCGCGGGAGAGGGCATTTTACTTGCCTTCTTGCCTGCAGCGAGCGCACACCCGAGAGCACTGCGCAGCAGCCGAGATCGAACCCTGAGCCCTCAGCCCCGAGAGAGAGAGAGAGAGAGAGAGAGAGAGAGAGAGAGATCTGAGAGAGAGATTGAGAGAGAGAGAGAGACTCACCATGCCTAATCCAAAGCAAAATTGTTGGAAGCACGTGACTAGCCAAGGGAAGTTTGGATCGGGTGGGAGTGAGAGATGGACATGTAACCTATGTGGTTACAAAGGGGGTGGTGGGGAAGATCGTATCAAAGCCCACCTTGCCAAGTTTAGTGGCTTGGGCATTTCAGCATGCAAGCAGCCTATGCCAGCTGATATCAAGGATGAGCTCCTTGAGTGGGTAGCTCAAAGGGAAGCTAGAAAGTATCCACAGAGCTCTCGGCCCACCTCCACCTCTATTAGCTCCTGTGATCCTCCTCCACACGATGCTCCAGCCCATCAGACTCATAGGGGATCCTCTAGTGGAGGGAATGATGAGCATGGACATGATACCGTCGATCTTGAGGGTGACACTCAGCCATCGGTGAAGGCACCTAGAGGATCACTTTCTTCGGCATCCGTACGTGCGGGTTTTCAGAGGCAGCGGGAACTTGAGGCCAAACAAGGTATAATGAAGCTTTTCATACAGTGTGGCCTCTCTTTTAATGTTGCACGCACACCCGCATGGAAGGAAGCCATGGAGTTAGTGAGCACATTGGGATATCGATGGAGCGGTCCTTCATATGAGGAGTTGAGGACTAGTGAGCTACGCAAAACAAAAGATATAGTGGAGAAGCAGTTAGAGCCGATGATGGGCACATGGGAGAAGTATGGATGCACTATTATGTGCGATGGATGGACAGACATCAGGAAAAGGAATGTATATAACATACTAGTGCATTGTTGCAAAGGCACTATGTTCCTTCGCGCCATCGATGCATCACAGGCTAGACTTACAGTGACAGGTATGTATAGGTGAAATTTCAAGTTTTAATTTTAAGATACGCATTTGAATTTTGCATATGCTATATATATGTATTATGTATGTAGTATGTACTATGTACATGGCTGATTTGGTGTAATTTTTGTGTCACAGGTCAGTTTATATATGGTCATATCCGCCAAGCTATTATGGATGTCGGTCAAAAGAATGTTGTGCAAGTCATTACCGACAATGGAAGTAATTGTGTGGCCATGGGTAGATTGTTAGAGGCAGAGTTTCCCTCCATTGTGTGGACCCCATGTGCCGCACATAGCATTGATCTTTTGATAGAGGATCTTGGAAAGATCCCTTGGATTCATTCTATTTTTTCCACCTGCCATAAGGTGGTCTCTTTGTTCACAAAGAGACCAAAACTATTAGCTATTTTCAGATCATACAGTGAGTTGGATATCCTAAAGCCTGCGAAGACCAGATTTGCTTACATGTGCATAGTGATGGAGAGACTACTTCGGGTGCGGCAGGCTTTGATGCAGACAGTTGTGTCTACAGAGTGGACTGCCTGGGATGGACACACTACCTCGAGAGCAGATTTTGTACGGATTACATGCTTGTCGGATTCATTTTGGAGGGATGTAGAGGCACTTGTGCGTGCCATACATCCATTATATTCTGTTCTTCGCATCGTTGATATGGAGGGGAGTACATTGGGACTCGTCTATGAGTTCATGGATCGAGTTGGCGAGTCCCTTTCACGTTGCCCACATTTGACATTGGACAGGTATTTATTAAGTTACTACTTATTACTTTGAATTTTTGACACTTAAAATTCTTATTATCTTAAAAATTAGTCTCTAAAATTTCATAATTTCTTTGTTTATAGGATTGGGCAGCTCAAGGCTGTGTGGAGGGATTGATGGGATTGGTTTCATCGCCCGATCCATGGGATGGCACACTTATTGCATCCCTTATGGAGATCTCGGCAGGCCATCGTGGATGAGGAGCTCTTGAGTGCATGGAACACATATGTATATAGGCTTTATCCAGCTGATGTAGAGTTGCGACTTCAGTTGGAGAGACAGCTCTTTGTATTCCAAAATGGTGGTGGCCATTTTGGAAAGGATACGGCTTGTTTGAGATCTGCTCAGTTGCAGCCAGTATCATGGTGGGAGATGTATGGTGCTAGTGCTCCTCAGTTGGTAAGTACTAAGTCAAAAGTCTTTAGTGTACTGTGTGACATGTGATAAATATGTATTATGATATATGTACTAATTATTTTTTGAATTATGTTGTAATGCAGAGAGAGTTAGCTATTCGTATCCTTTCACAGGACTGCAACATAAGTCCTTGTGAAAGGAATTGGAGCACATGGGCCCTCTTCCATACAAAGAAGAGGAACAGATTATCTACAGCGCAGTTGGAGCGGCTAGTTTATTGCCACTGCAACTTGCGTCTCTTGGAGAGCGGCGGACATACAGGAGATGTGAGGGAGGTCAACGTGGATACAGTAGATATAGAGAAAGTCAGAGATATTCCAAATATTCCTCCAGAGGATCTGGACTTATATATTATGTTGTACCATGAGTTGACCTTACCTCAGCATGATACCAGATCATCTCGGAGCCGCAGAGGACCTAGTGGTAGTGGTGATGCATCCACTAGTAGCCGACCACATACCACTACTTCTAGGGATAATGATGATGATGATGATGATGATGATGATGAGAGTGATGATTTGTGATCTGACACCATGTCAGAGTGACAGAGTTTGATTATTCACATTTGAGGCCTTGACATTTCATGTTTGACATTTGGTATTTCATGATATGTATTTACTATTGTGATGACAGTGGACACTTATCATGACTCACTTGTGACTTTATATTTATCATTTTCCACTTATGATTTATGCCATGCGTCATGATTCATATGATTTATCATTTATCATTTGTCATAGTGATCTCTATGTTTTTATTTTGATGTATGAACGATGATATGATCATGTGACATGTATGATGCCAGCTGATATCATTTATATTATGAATCATGATGTTTATTGTAATTTGTTAAAAGTTAGAAGTTAGAACTTACTACTTAGAAACTAGAAACTTGAAAGTTAAGTGTTATGATCATTATGTTGTTAGAATCTAGAATCTAGATGATGATGTTATGATTATTGATGTTATGATTGTATTTGAATTTTGATATAATGATGATGTATTTGAGATAATTGTATTTGATATAATCTTAAGGCTGTGTGGAGGGTTATGATATAATCACGAGTCACGACCAAGTTCCAACTTTCAAGTTAGATTGATAATCTCTATTATTTATGATATATCTTATATTGTAATAAGTATTTTATGGTATATATAGTCATATCCCACCTTATTACATATCATAGGACCCAAAATATGTGAAAAAAACATATAAAAATTTTGAAGAATAAATAACTTTATCGCAACTCCTAGGTCCAGACGTTGCCCTCGTTGCTAACCCGTTGCCGTTGTCGTTGCAAAAACGTTGCTTTCCACTATGGTATTTATGTATGTATGAATGTATGTATATATATATATATATATTTTTTTTTTTTTTTTTTAATTAAAAATTTGGCAACGTGAGATATGTTTAACCATACCCATCAAACGTCGGCTAAACGTCAAAAGTCAAAAACATCAATTAAACAAATATGATATAACTTTTATTTGAGAAGCCGAGCTAACCTTCATAGTTGAGGGAGTATATTTGAGCCTACATTCTATCCATTACTTTAGCGTCCTTTTGTGTCTATACTTCAACGTAGTACTTGATTGAGAAGAGTATGGGACGTGTGAGTTCTCTTTGTCATGTGTGTTGGGAGAGAGCTCTTCATGTTCAAGGTCCTTGTGTGTGTTGGTGGATACTTGGCATGATCTGGGAAAATTAAAGATAACTAACTTTACTAAATAATTAATAAACCTACCTAACATATTCCCCTAGTATCATGTTAGAAGGGGATTATTGAAAATATGGTATTATGGGGCTAGTGTTCCATAAATTCTGAAAGTAATAAATATGATAAACAATTTTAAAAGCAAAAAGTAAAATATCATATATTATTGACCCAACATTTTAGAAAAGCTTTAAAAAACAAACCCAAAATTAGCATTTCTGCTATTTTCCGAATTAAGGTTTTCGAAATTATAGAACCCTCTTTTTTAAGTGTTTTCCACTTGGAAAAACACCGTGATAGGGGACGGGATGACGGGGGCCAAAAAGGCCAATAACGGAAGTCCCCACTAACCCAAGCAAATTGCTTTGAGCCGAGAGAGGGTCCTGTCCTCGCCGGGCATTCCAGACAAGGAATGCATCCCCCTTTTCCCCATACGGTTCGTTCCTTGTCGGGGATGCCCAATGGGGAGGGAGCGTGACTCGTCCCAAAAACATTTGGGGTTTTCTTTTGCCTTCAACTTCTACATGCACATGCTGAGAGAGGTTTTGAGCTCGCTAGTTGGTTGATCTGGAACAGTGTTGCATCGCAACGCGTTGCGAACGGTTCGCAACTTCGCAACCGCAACTTCGCAACGTTGCGACGTTCGCAATGCGTTGCTTTGCATGCATATTTTTTTTGTAATCCAAAACTATATTGTCCTTAGGAGGGATAAGAAACTATTCAAAATTTGGTCAAAAATGTATGATAAATGAAATAAAAAAACATGGATAATGAGGAAGACATAAAAAGCTATAAAAGTGCATACATTTATTTATGTATGATTTTCTTTATAGGCCTTATCACCTTGGGCTAGCCAACTATTTTGGATTTTCCATATTCTTGATCTCCTTATGCAATTATAGAGCTTAGACTACATTTTCATGCATGGCCTTGGCCCTTCAAAGCCAAGGGTAGTCTTCTATGATGATTGATCTCACTACTTAACACGGACATCACTTGTGAATATTGAATTGTGAATATTGAATTGTGCAGGGACTAATCCAGACTCAATAATCTATACTATAATGTCCATGTCTATCATATACTATACTATGTACTATGTAGGTATGTTTGTATGTATATAATTACAAATGTGCATGTGTATGTATGTAATATGCAAGTATGTATGTATCTACTTGTATGTATGTATGTATGTATGTATGTATGTATGTATGTAATATGTATGTATGTATGCATGCATGCATGCAAGCATTTATGTATGCATGCATGCAACCATGTATGTATGCATGCATGTATGTATGCATCTACATATGTAATATGTATGAATATATGTATGCATGTGTAGTATACATACTACATGTCGCATATCTACTTTTAGTTCATTATATATATATATGTGTGTATATTTATTTATATGTTTAAAAGCATGCATTTCATCATATCTTAGCTATAGGATGCGTAGACTACCAAAATATTAACAAAAAAACCAAAAAAATAAAAAAACACGTTCGCAACGTTTTAGCAACGTCTAGGCCCAAACGTTGCTATGTTGCTAACGCGTTAGCAACACGTTGCCTTCGACGTTGCTAAAACGTTGCTAACAACTATGATCTGGAACAAGAAAGGGGGGGAAAAGGGGGGAAAAAGGGGGGGGGGGGGGGGAGGGGGGGGGGGGGGGGGGGAGGGGGGGGGGGAAAGGGGGGGGGGGGGGGAAGGGGGGGGGGGGGGGGGGGGGGGGGGGGGGGGGGGGGGGAAGGAAGGGGGAAGAGGGGGGGGGGGGGGGGGGGGGAAGGGAGGGGAAGGGGGGGGGGGGGGGGGAAGGGAGGGGAAGGGGGGGGGGAGGGGGGGGGGAGAGAGAGAGAGAGAGAGAGAGAGAGAGAGAGAGAGAGAGAGAGAGAGAGAGAGAGAGAGAGAGAGAGAGAGAGAGAGAGAGAGAGAGAGCGAAGAAAGAAAGTGATTTTACCCTTATTAGGAGGCCAAACTCCGCTTATGAGACGAATCAATGTACACGGGTGTGTCTTTTATCTATAAACAAAGATAAAAGTCCTGAAAAGAACTAGTAAAGCTGATATAAAATCTCCATAGCATGCATGTGGAGATGCCATGAAAGTTTTGTGGGGAGGAGGGGATGTATGGAGTGCTATATCTATGATAGTCTATATGAAAAAGGGTAGTACAAGCATGAGGATGCATCTGAGGAGCTAACTAGCTCCATCCTGTACTAGTGGGTGGGTGGGTGTAAGATGTGGTACATATGTAGAGGTGGAGTCAAGGCCCCTCTAATGACTCTGGCGGGATCAACCATCACCTCGGATCGTCTTTCCTCCATTGCGCGATGGTCATGAGTCTGGATCTCTGCAATCTAGTGACGGTGAAGTCTCGGCAATCAATATCCTATAGCATAGGGTAGTCTCCTAGCTCAAGAGGTCTGGGTCTAGTGAAGAGTCACCCCTCTCAGTTTGTGAGCTTGGAGGGAGGGGGGGGAGGACTGTTGCACGTCGCAAAACAAAGACGTCAGTGAGATGACTCTGTCTCCCTCCTATCTTGCCTATTGTGGTGGGCTGGAGTAGGGAATCTCTGTGACTCTGTATCTCTAGTAAGAATCGCTCGAGTTGTCACTCTTCTTTAGAGTCCATGATCTCTCGGAGGCTGGGCTTCCCTGTAAATAGAGTCTCATATCTGCCTTTGATGTCATCATATGCCCTCAAGACTAGGTATGTCGTCAACCTTACTCTCATAATTTACCTCATTCTCTGTTGTCTTTTCCTCCCCTTCCTCATTATTGACCCTATCAAACACCTCCTTATCCTCCCAAAATCCCTCCCAGGGCTCCGCCTCCGTAAGATCCTTGACTACAGCCGACCTCAGGTCCCTCCTAATAAGATCTCCCTCATGAAAGCTAACGCCCACAACCACTCTTCCTTGCACCTCTGATCTCATCTGCCTCTGATCTCATCATATGCCCTACATCTGCATACAAAGTGCTCCTCATCATCCATATCTACTATGCATATCTTGCATATCCCCTCCTCTCTGGTATCTCTATGGCTCTACCTATCTTAGTCTCTAGTCAGTGTGATGAGACCCTCAACCTGCCAATCGCTACCCTCGAGCTTTGAGGCATGTAAGTATCCATGTAACATGGTCGCGGGATGAAATTGTATGCTAGTATGTCTAAGAATTGGTCTCGGTAGTGTGATAGCCTCGATCCCATGTGTGGTGTGAGCCATGGCTGACCAATGTAGAGCTCCCAAAGATCTTGTCTGAGTACAATGTTCCTCTCACTAAGAGAGAGGTGGATGTGAGGTGATAGGGGTCATACTGAAAGGGCGGCAATCTGTCGATATCAAGTCCCTGACTATCAAACCAAGCTCTGACCTGAGTGTACCAAGCTCTCTCATATCTTGACTCTAACATTTGTATAGAAGTCTCAAATGCTCTGCGTGTGAGTCTGTGCATAGGAAGATCCCTCATCCTCTGAATAAAGAGGATAGTCTATAATAGGGCATCTACTACCATGGCTGGTGCAGCTAGCTCTACCTTGATGTGGCACTGACTGTTTCCCGAGAAATAGTCACGAGATCATACGTACTTGTGGCCTCTCGATTGCACTCTATTGGGTGACTGTGAGGCTTGAGGCCCAAACTGTCGAAATACACATCATAGCTGGTCTGACTAGTGTGTCAAAAAGCTACTCCTTCCTGTGGGGCTCCTAGAAGTGTGCCAGGTGGCATCTCCGATCTAACATGGCTATAGCTGCATATCCTCGTGTGAGTGTGTCGGTGGTTGTCTGCCTCATGTTGAAGGGGCCAGGCAAGCTCGTGAATATGACTCCGAGGTAGACATAGGAACTGACCACCTCTATCTGTCCGCTGGCAGCTGTGAATCCTACAACATTCCTCACCATGGGGGAGGTGTGGAAGATCATGACCTTGGTCTTGCCAAGGTTTACCATCAAGCCCCTCTGTGTACAAAACACATCCAAGGCAGCATGGTGGCGCTGTATTCCTCAGGTGAGTCTAAAATCAATACAATGTCAGTGGCATATAATAAAATGTGGACATGTGTACCTGTGAGGTTTGCAGCTTCTCCTCCAACTCGGAAAATGATCCTCAATCTTGTCGATGTAAAGACCAAATAGAGTAGGGGAGAGTGGGCAGCCTTGCTTAGCACGGATGGTGCTAAGATAAACCTCCTAGACACTCTACCCTCCTCGTCACCTGCACACAGAGAGAGAGAGAGAGAGATCCAAGGCCCAAGCCCATTAAACTTGGAAGGTATGTATAGTGTCACGACTCCCATGTGTTCAAATTTCATAGCTTCAGTCTTCATCATTCATGGATGATGGTATACCATATTATGCGCATTGCATATCATATATGATGTATGTCATTGTGCTTGGAAGTGTGCAATGTGCATGCATTAATGATTACGCATCTGTTTGAACTCTATTGCATGTGCATTTGAAATTTGCCACTTATGCTTATGACACTATGACACATATGTTATATATGTATGCATTCATGATTCATGTTTGATAAGTTATTTAGTTGTATGAAATTTGAATATGTAATATAGATTATGTAACGATTGTACTAATGCATTATCTAATATGTATGTGTGCATTTAAATTTTATGTATGCACATTTGTGCTTATATTTGCATGATATGTTCCATTTATGATCATTGATGCGGCAATGTACCGATTTCTAAAGTCTAACCATAATGTGTTATGCATGCGTACAATGTATGTAGTATATGCAATGTACATTGTACTATATCTAGTATGTAATGCGATGTGCATACTACATATGAGGCATGACATATGTAATATGTATATAGTATATAATTTATACTACAATGTAATAATAAATATGCACATTGTATGAACTTAGTACTTATAAGTTATTACTAAATTGTAATTTAATAAATTGTAATTTGTAATGCTTATATGTAGCATGTGCGTTCGTCATTGTGCATGTGGTAATATTAACTATAAGCTCTAACTTCTAACTTTTTTTTCAATGACTCAATAGATAAAAGCTCATACTGAATATTTAATATGGCATCATCGTCATCCCAAACTCAAGAGATTTCATCCAAAAAGCGTTGTTCATAGTCATGGTGGGATGAAGTTGATGCATCAAAAGTCGTCGTCGGTGGATCGTGGGGGGAAGGGGCTAGAGCATGGACATGCAAACGATGTGGGTATCATGGAAGTGGTGGAATACATAAGGTAAAAGCTCATCTTTTGCATGAAGGCGATCAACAAGTGAGATTTGGTACTGCAACTTTGGCAGTGGTTGAAAGGAAGCCTCTTATAGACAAGTGTCGTGTTCTTGAAGCTACTCAAAAAGAAGCCCAAGAATTGTGACCATATGGTAATGTTTGAGGCTACCTCTATGAGAGTATCCACTTCCCATTCAAATACTTTGCAAGATTCACCATGTGCATCTCGATCTGCACATCAGCCTCATGAAGAATCCACTCCTCATCAATATTTTTTTACATCGATTTCCTCTATATCATTATTTCATGTTGGAAAAAAAACCAAGTATATTGGAATTATCTTGGAAACCGATTTTGAAGGAAGAAGTGGATAGAGCAGTGGCAAAATATTTCTACCATGATCAATTCCTTTTCAAGCATCATGGTAATTATTTCCTTTTTATTGGGAGACTCGAGTATATATGCATGATACATGTACATTGTCTTTATGTATCATGATACAATGCATTGCTTTTTAGGTCTCCATACTTCAAGGACATGGTGAAAAAAAATTGGCCAATATGGAAGGCTTATGTGGCTCCCTCTTCAGAGATTTTACTCACAACGCTATTAGAGAAAGAGAAGAGGGTTGTGGAGCCTGCATGCATTGCAGTAAAAAGTTCATGGGAGAAAAATGGAGTATCTTTGATTGCAGATGGATGGAGAGATGCGAGATGGAGATCTATCCGTCCACTAATTGCCTACTATGGGAGAGATGTATTTTCTTTCTTCCCATGATGCATCATCCACAGGAAAAAGTGCAACTATTCTTGCTTCAAAATGGGCCACTTCCATAGAAATCGTTGGTCCATCAAATATGGTGTGTATTGTGATGGATGGAGAGGTAGCATACCGAGTAGTTGCCCATATTATTGAGGACATGTATCGACATATCAACATATCCTTTTGCATGGCACACTACCTAAATAATCTATTGAAGAATATCGGTTGCCTTTCTTGGATTTCACCTACCATTGAGAAAGCAAATCAAATGGTTGCCTTCGTCTTGAATCATCAAAAAGTAATTTATTATTCTACTTTTACTCTTTGAATATTATCTTCTTATGTTTTTGTATCTTTTTATGTTTTATTAATTTTGGCATTTGAAAATTGAAATAGGTACAAGCTGAATTTTCAAGGCGTTGAGAAAGGGAATTAATTCAATTGGCTGAAAATGCAGCTTAGTGGGAGGAATTACACACCGCAGATAAAATGGTGAAACCAATCATATATCTTAATGAAACCAATCATATATCTTCTATGGCTTGTAGATTCCATGAACATGTGCATTGGCAAAACCTATGAAACAATGGAGTCTATGATTGAATCACTCAAAGAACAAATTTCGGATATACAACAATATGTTTTATTTTTTATGAATTTTTACATAAATAGTAAATACATTGTACATAGTACGTATGATAATGTATGTATTATGTATGCATGTAATAAATTTTGTTATTATTTTAACTTTATGTATGTCTTTTTTTAGGTGTGAAGAAATTTCAGAATTATGAATTTAACGATGGAATTCATATTACTCACCTCTTCATGCAGCTCCATATGTATTGGATCGTCAATTTCAATCGGGAAAATAATATATTGATAAAAAGGTTATGGGTGGATGGATGAAGGTCTCGGAGCGCTTAGTTCCAAGTGATATAGAAAGAAGAGCAATACGATATGAGATAGCTATGT
>CM035414.1:169279076-169294076 GCA_020310875.1 Ceratopteris richardii | reverse complement strand
TGATCTTTCACACACACATCTGATTTAGGGTCTTCCATAGCCTAAAATCAGATTAGGGTTTGCTGAATATCAGTGTCAAACTGATCTTTCCTCTTTCTGTCACTCATATTCACTCTTCTACTACCTATCGGGTCATACATATTCAGATTTCTGTCCCTACATCTGAATATTCTTGTAAATTCTGAACATACACTCTCCCATCTATTTCTGTTCACATAGAGTGGTTGAGGTTTTGACTCCCACATTGTAAATTGACATTTGTATATATGATAGTGTGAGTAAGCAGAGGCTTACGTAACACTTTGAACATGTTGTCTAGTCTCTCTCTATCTTTGTCTCATCATTGTATGATTGAGGTATGTTCATGTTTGTCAATTTTGGAAGATACTGGAATCTGTGTTGTAGATCCTGGATTTATGGGACCTGTGGAATTAGTTATGGGCCTACCTAATTTCCAATATTTGGTATCAGAGCTTCTAGACTACCACCATATGGTTTCAGAGCATCTTCTAACATTTGACATATGACATACACACTTATTCTAGATTAGTAGAGATTCGAGAATTAGACAATTCAATCACATGTCTATTTATCAGTGTGGAGTATGAAGTTGATGATCTGTTAGCAGCCAAATACTTTTGGAAGTATGAAAATACTTTACAGAAGTATTACTTGAAAACCAAGACTTGATGAAGAGAAGGCTACTTCAAATTCAAGGAAAAAAAATGGTTTGGAGAAGATGATGGAACCAGATCAACATCAAATCACGGGTATTAGTTTCTACTATCACGTTGTCATTTGCAAGTCATATCTTAGAAGAGCAGTTATGAAGAGATTTGAAAGATACAAGAAGTGCTTTTAAACACTTTCATTACTTTGAAAGTTAAAGCATTAGCTACATCAAAACAGGTATCTAGAGGTTGTTCTAGACAGTTTTGATAGATCTCTTTCATGGCAAGAAAGCTCATCTAAGAAGACGAATTTGGAGATCATATCAGTTTTGTTTTCAACCAACAAAGGGTTGAAAGTTTTGTTGATCAGCGTTTGTACCTAGAGAGATAATTCAGTATTTAGCATATGAGGAGATGGAGCTGAGATGGTAGAAGCATGTTTTATCTTCTTTATTCACTTCCATTTATATATCATGTTTGTTTTGTCTCTTACTCTTAGCACTAGAGGAAGAGAAAAATTCATTTGAAGAAGTTAAGAGTGCTTGCTACTTCAAAATGAAGAGAACAAAAGGTATAGAAGAGAAGTTTGAAGATGTTAACATCATCATGTGGAAGAAAGATGCAGAAGAAGAAAGTCCAACAATTCCAAAGGGAAAGTAAGACTTCCTTTTCTCTTATATTTTCCATATACTTTTCCTACTTTTATCCTCTACATCCAAAGACAAGTCTATGAGAACATCTTGTGAAAAAGATAATTTAAAGAAGAAGCAGTTTCTTGTTTTGCATTATACTTGGTCATGTTTTAGTAGGTTTTGACAAAGAATTACATTGAGAGAAAGAAAAGCAGCAGATATCTAAGACAACTTATATGTTTTAACTCATATGTGTATGAGTTATGTATAAGTTGAAGATTTTGAGGAGGCAGCTTATATGTTCCCTCATAGAATTCTTGGAGTGTCAATTCAGAGCTACTTGGTATATGACAAGTTACAGAGAAGTATATTTCTTCTTTATCTAACTCTTAAGGTAAAAGAGTATTTATGGCATATGTTGGAGACTTGGAGTGAGGTTTTTTTAGTTGGGAAAAGTTACCTCATATTCAGTATACTCAGAAAATTCAGAGTTTTTCAGGATGAAAATTCGGAAAATTCAATATTTTCAGAATTTCAGTATTCAGAAAAAATCAGAATTTCAGTATTTCAGAAAATTCAGAAAAATTCAGATTTTGTGATGTACCAATCAGATGGAGAATCTACTTTCTATGATTGTCTTGACTTTTGGATACATGCTTGTATTCAAAAAGGTGTTCCATCAGATCCTATCACTTGATTGATAAGTGGAGTTAGCCAAAAGAAAGTCAAGCAGACACTATCACATTTCACCCGAGAAGAATAAGAAATATGAAGTATCAACTTGCAGCTTTTGGAGTTCTCAAGGTGAGAGTTTGTCCACTTATCTTCCAATAAGAGTTGCAGATTCTTGGAAAGGATCTAGTTGAAGAAAAGTTTTACAACTTTATGTAAGAAGCATGGATACTTAGAGACATTCAGGTTGCAAATCAAACATTCAGTCATGAAGGTTTGACGAGAGCAGATTCTACACAAGTATTTTGTTGGAGAGATCTTGATAGATCTTGAATATCTTGAGTATTTTTGAGTCAGATGTCTATCCTTTGTTTGTAAAATTCTTAACATTGGAAGAAGTAAGTCAAAGATTCAGATTCTATAAGATTAGTGTTACAGAGAAATAGAAGAAGATACTTGTTATGTTGCAGAAGATTATGAATCCTAGAATGCTTTCAGAAAGGTTTTTGTTATGATAGGATAAGCTAACCTTATTCTAGATTTTGGAAAGCTAAGGAATGGCAGGGAAAGCTATTGGCATGTGTACACTGCTAATAAAAGGGTTCAGATATTTTGTTTTCGGATACAGTAATTGATCACTGAAGATCAGATTTATTGAAAGAAGGAAGACGTCACAGATTTCATAAAATCTAATTTACTGTAAAGGAATTTGGATACTAATGTTAAATTATCCAGGGGGTGATGAAACATGAAGACTTATTTTCAGCCATATGTGAAAGGATGCAGAATCATACCTACAAGTATTCCTATATTTCCTTTGTCAGTTTCTCTTTATGTTCCAGCTTTGAAAGAAGAAGGAAGAAGGAGAATGTTTGGAGAAAGTTCTTGTTAGGTGTTCCTGTTCGGGAGAAAGTTCCAGAGTTCTATTGAAGAGAAGCTTGATATTTCAGAGAGGTATGTTACTTATGAGGTGTGCACATATATGATTATACCAGACTCTAAAGGAAACAGGTATGAAGGACTTCCAAATACAACAAGGATAAAGGCAAGATGACATCATAATTATGAAATTTTGGTGAGACTCTCATGAGTTGAGTTGCGTACAATCAGAGATGAACTAGTTAGTGTTCATAACACATTAAGTTGTGAGTTCTCAGTCACAAGTCCCAGTATGGATTCAGTTTTTATGTGAATCCTAGTGTATGCTTACACGTTTGAGAATACAGGAGATTGCAGATTCAAAGTCAATACATGCTACATATATTGTCAAGCAATGATTGCTTGATGTATGCTAACACTATTGGATATCTAGTTTGCATATTTTCTCACGTATTATGGTTCATAATCAACAAATTCAGATTTTTTAAAGTTTGAAGGTCAATTCTAGAGGACAAGTTTGAAGCTTATGTCAGTTTGTAGATGAATGAAGTTACATATCCAATTCAGTTTGTACCAATATGACATTGCAGGCGGGATTGTTGGAAATCAATGTCACATCAGTCCAAAATCCATTTACGGCATTGTTGGAAATCAATGTCACATCAGTCCAAAATCCATTTACGGCAGAGACCCTAATTTTGGTACTTAGTCATTTTTGGCACAAAAATTGGGTAAAATTTTTATGAGTCTATCTTGTAGAGCTTGAAGAGAGCTTTCTAATGGTATATGACATTCAGTCATCAGAGATCAGATTTGGGAGAAAACCCTAACCCTAATTTTCTGCTAATTTAGGGTTTTTAACTCATTTGATAGCTCTCTGCTTGGAGATCATAAAAGTGTTTTCAGATCGTTCATCAAGTGGTCAGACATGTGAAAAGCAAGTCAAAAAGAACTTTCAACGATTAGTTTAAAAATGAAGCAAAAGCTATTAAAAAAATCTTCGGTTGAGTTTTTTAATGATTAGCGATCAGCTTTTTTATGCGATCCAGCTTTATTTATCCACGAATTCAGATTTTTTCGCATGTAGACTTCAAGGCTATAAATTAGAGTCTTTGGTCACTTGTTAGATTGTCCAATACCATCGTTGGAGCAATTTTTGGGGTTGGATGTGCTCTAGCACTCATGGAACAGCCATGGTGCACTTTGTGAAGCTATGTTGAGGAGAAGCCATGGAGTTCTTCTTGGAGAAGAGTGTGCTCACACTCTTGTTTGTAGAGAAGACTTACTCATCAGCAGCTTGGTGGTTTGGATCAGCCATCTACATTATGTATTTGAAGATTGTCCTCTACATGAAGATTTTGGTGTACTTCAAAGACATTGGATGGAGCTTAACATAAGATTGCATCTTATGTTAATTATTCAGGTACATATTCTCTTTATGCACACAGGTACTACTTGGAGGTTATGGAGGTGGTGGCATCCATATCTAGAGGAGTCCTATTCGGCATACATGGAGGCAGTGGCATCCATAAAGGAGAATCAGTACATGCATGCTACATGCATTCAGATGAGGTGTTAGAGAAGGTGTTTCCACATGAGTATGAGGATTTCTGTCAGCAACATGTTAGCATTCTATGTTAATTCTGTAAGTATGTGATCTTTCACACACACATCTGATTTAGGGTCTTCCATAGCCTAAAATCAGATTAGGGTTTGCTGAATATCAGTGTCAAACTGATCTTTCCTCTTTCTGTCACTCATATTCACTCTTTTACTACCTCCCAGGTCATACATCTCATACATATTCAGATTTCTGTCCCTACATCTGAATATTCTTGTAAATTCTGTACATACACTCTCCCATCTATTTCTGTTCACATAGAGTGGTTGAGGTTTTGACTCCCACATTGTAAATTGACATTTGTGTATATGATAGTGTGAGTAAGCAGAGGCTTACGTAACACTTTGAACATGTTGTCTAGTCTCTCTATCTTTGTCTCATCAATGTATGATTAAGTGTGGTACGTTCATGTTTGTCAATTTTGGAAGATACTGGAGTCTGTGTTGTAGATCCTAGATTTATGGGACCTGTGGAATTAGTTATGGCCTACCTAATTTCCAACAAGTAGTTCATCAAGAATTATAAGACATGAATGAAAGAAACTCTAGAGAGTTTAGACATAAACTCTAAAAGAGTTCATAAATATTTTATTGAGAAGGATAATTGTCATATAAAGTATGGGATTAGTTAAGTCATGATTCTTTCTATATTATTCGATAAGGATAAGTATACAGTTTATACTTAAGTATGGAATAGTACACAAGAAAATCATTTATTTTAAGTATTTGAAATACTTAAAGAACATTTGAGAATCATGAAAAGACTACAAACTTTGTCTTATATCAACTCTAGAAGTTCTTTGAAAGAAAACATCTCCAAGGAAATGCTAGCACTTTGGAAGATTATAACTTTGAGAGAGATGGATACCAAACTTGGGGAGTGCAACACTTATGGCTAAGATTTTTAGTGTCTCAAATGATATAACTTTGGTACTTCAATTCAAGACCTTAAGACCTAATGGTCCAAGGAATTAGAATCTAATAGGTTTGAATAAAGTATCATTCATACTTTACGTTCAAGAATATATCTTACAAGCAAGGTGGTCAGGTGCGTTCCGTTCGATGTGTTCGGTGTGTTCCAGTGCTGCATCCCGACGTGTTGCCATGCGTTCGCATCGCAACATGTTGCCATGCGTTCGCAATGCAACGTCGCGATAAGACTCAAATTTTTTTGCATCCAAGCTATATGGCTATATTATAACCAGTGGAGCCGATAGAACCAAGGCACACCTTTCAAAATTTAGTGGCATAGGGGTTGCATCTTGCAAAGAGCCAATGCCCAAAACATCAAGGAAGACCTATTGGAATGGGTGGCTCGAAAATCTCAAGGTAGAAGGAATACACCTTCACAAACTCAAGCTAGATCACATGCAAGCAATTCACATGGCTCATGTGATCCCCAAACTCAAGCATCTCAAGCTTATGAGGCTCCCATAAACATCGACATAGAGCATGAGCCACCAAGAAAAAAGTACAACAAGAGTAGAGCACGATAATCAAGAGCACCCACATGGCTCTCTTGGAGGAGCCTCTATACATGCTAGCTTGCAAAAACAACATAAACAAGAAGCTACACAAGCCATCATGAAGGCTTTTATACAATGTGGGTTGTCTTTACACACTGGCATGGTTCATGCTAATGCATGCACTAATTCAAAGTAGCACTTTGAGTTAGATTGATAGTTAAGGAATCAAGAGACAATTCTTTGAATGATCAAAGGCAAGTAATGTCAATCTTCTTATTAATTATACAATGGTCCATAGATCTTTTAGACAAAGATGAATCTTAAGTATAATTCAGCTTCAAGGCAAAATCAAAGTATAAGTTATACCTTGATTTCCATAGTTAAAGAAGAAGATTGGACAAGTGTATCTTTTGGACAAGCTATTTGCAAAGTTGAACTATCACTTCTAGCAAAGAATCAAGGCAATTCTTAGGTGATAAAGAAAACAGTTTGTGTTCATTGTACATTGGTTCAATCACCAAGAGAAGCTTGCACTTCAAACTTATGCACCCAAGATGTGATATTCATCCTTTAGTTTGACATTAAGAAAACGAACACAAATCAAGTATTAAAGCTTCATAGTATTGTCCAAAAGACTAGAATTTCTACTAAGGATCATTCAAGAAGAGCAAAGACTTCCAAGATGAATCATTCACTCATGTTATTGATTACTTGGGATTAATTTCAAGTACTTGAGGAACAAACTTTCCATAGTAGTGAAAAAGAAATTCTTCAAGCTAATTTCTTTCGATGGATTAAGAAATTCTACCATGAAACGCAAACATATTTGATTATAACCTGATAATGCAACCTTGTCAACTATAGATAGATAGATTATAATCTCTAATGGGTACTCGATATAAATATCCTTTCTTGACATCTAGGTGTTCATCCTCAATTGTAATCAATTGTATTTATGTACACATTTGTTTATTTATGCATGCATACATATCTACACGCAGACATACATACATGCATACATATACACACATGCACATTCATAAAGCGATCCTACTACACATTCTTCCTCAAATGAGTTGTGTCTATTGTCTAAGGCATACATAACACTATAATGCTGTTTCACCATATGTACCTACACATATAAACAAATCATGCATAGGCATGTGTATGTGTGTATGTGTGTATGTGTGCATTCGTGCGCATGCACAGTGTGTATACATTCAAAATCTACATGCATCTACATACATCCTGGCTCATGAGATGCAATTCTGCATATTTGAAACTATCTCTTCAAGATTATTTTTTCACTGTAACACATGAAGCTGTTTCGTATCTCAAATAGATATGAGTGAAAAAACAAATAAAGATAATAACACCTACCAAAATAGCTCCATGACTCTGCATCTATGTACACACGGACCTGGCAAAACAAGAACAGTTATGTAACCTTTTTAATTCAATAAGACCCTTCATGTGCAGAAATTAAAATGACAACAAAAGTCATGTCTTCAGACACCATGTTTGCCATTCGAGAAATTCATGTACAGCATCTGTTGTATAACACTTCTAATTCAGTAAGCCCAATTCTGTCTACAAATAATGATGATAACAAAAGTAATCCATTCAGACACCATGTCTTGTATCTAAAAAATTGATGCAATGGCATCTGTTGAAACATGTATAATATGATAAAATCAGGATAGTAAAATCAGGATAGTAAAACTGAACTGTAAAAATATGATGCATGTCCCATCACTACAGAAAAATTTGTTTCATTCAAGCAGAAAGGCAACACTTTGATGCTGCTAACTTGGCATAGAAAAATGGCTGGAGCTAATACGGATAGGTATTACAAGAGAGAAACTCATTTTGGTACCCAGCGGTCTGCAATAACAGCAGCACTGCAAAAAATGCTTACTCCAAACAGTAAACAACAAAATACAATGTAAGTAAACCAAAATGTTTTTCATAAATATGAACATCATTGCCTACAACAAGAATGTTAGGGTTTGAATGTGGTGCTGGAGGGTTAGAGGACACGTGTGAGTGCCTCAAAAGTGGAGGCGCAAGCAAGGAGATGAGGCGCAGCTGCTTGGAAGAGAGAGAGAGAGAGAGAGAGAGAGAGAGAGAGAGTCTACCAGCTTTGGAGGTGGCTTCTTTAAAGTGAGAGAGCCAAAAAGTGTTATTAAGTTATGTTATTTAGAACCCTTTTTAGGGTTGGCCAAGTTCACATTGAACTTGGCCCAAAAAATAAAGAATAAGTGGCATAGCCTTTATAAATAGGCCTATACACATATATACACTATAAAGGGGTCATTTTGGGCTTTACCCCAACAACCTCCCACTTAAAAGCATAAATGGCGCCTTTAAGCTATGTACTCCCACCATCTATATACATAATTGATGTTGTGCTTTGGGTAAGCACTTAGTGAGAACATTTGCAGGGTTCTATGATGTATGGACCTTAACCAATGTGATAAGGCCATCCTCAAGCACTTCTCGAATGAAGTGATATCACACATCAATGTGTTTTTTGTGTGCATGGAACATGGCATTCTTTGCCAAACATATGGCACTCTAGCTATCACAACGAAGCATAGGTGCTCTGTCAGGCAAACCTAACTCACTGCAAAGACGTGTTAACCATATTGCTTCCTTGGAAGCCTCAGTGGCTGAAATATATTCAGCCTCTGTAGTAGACAAAGCAACAATCTTTTGCAGTCTCTTCCACCATGATACAGCACCACCTGCAAGAGTGAAAACATAGCCACTTGTGGATTTCCGTGTATCCACATCACCTTCCATGTCGGAATCACAGAATCCCCTCAGCTCTAATGGGTCCTTTCCATAACTCTCTAATGGGTCCTTTCCATAACTGAGACATTTGTTTTAGTTCCTAACAACTCCCACTGCATGAACAATGTGTGGCCGAGTGGCAACCATAGCATACATAAGTGAACCACAACCTGATGCATATAGAACACTCTTCATGTAATTGGCTGCATCATCATCTTTGGGACAGTCATCCTTGGAAAGCTTAACATGTGGCTGCAATGACACTCCAAGTGGCTTGGCATCAGCCACATTTAATCTGTCCAGCACTTTTTCAATGTACTTTTCTTGGGATAAATGCAAAGTATGCTGTTGTCTATCCCTTCTTACTCGCATACCAAGAATATGCTCAGCTTCCCCAAGGTCTTTCTCTTGTTTTAGAGCATTCAGTGTGCTCATCATCTACATACAATACAAGAATGATTGGGCTTCCATCTTCATCCTAGTGTACAAACAATGGTCTCCATGGCTTCTTTTGAACCCATGTTTGAGCATAAATGCATCAAACTTCTTATACCATTGTCCGGGGGCCTGTTTCAGCCCATATAAGCTCCTTTTCAGCTTACATACTAGATGCTCTTTTCCCGGAATGGCATATCCTTCTAGATGTTTCATGTATAGCTCTTCGTCTAAATCATCATGCAAAAAGGCTGTTTTAACATCCATTTGGAATAACTCCAAATCCAACGCAGCTGTGAGAGCAAACAACACACGTAATGTGGTGATTTTAACCACTGGAGAGAACACCTCTTGAAAATCAATGCCGTCTTTTTGAGCATATCCCTTAGCAACCAGCCTTGCCTTATACTTGGGTTTGCCATCGACAGTTTTGATTTTGTACACCCACTTGTTGGGAATGGCCTTCCTTCCTTTGGGCAACTTGTTACACCCACTTGTTGGGAATGGCCTTCCTTCCCAAGTATTATTTGCATGCAAGGCCTTTATCTCTTCCTGCATGGTTGACTCCCACTTCTTGTATTCACATAGCTTTGCCTCTTTATAAGTAAGAGGCTCACCCTCATCAGATATTATAATGTAATGTATAAAGGGGTCATATCTATTCACTGGCCTCCTAGGACGAGTAGATCTTCTTACCCAATTATCCACATTACCGATAATGGATCTACATCAGGAGGTACATCAACTTCTTCATTGTTAATGGGCTGTTGTACATCATTTCCAGCCCTGTTTTCAGCATGAATAGGTGGCTGCATATGCCCATTAGGAGCCTCTTCTTGCTGTCAAACATCATCTCGCTCAGAAACCACTGGATTATCTATATTTTCAAACATATGTGGTGCATCCTCAGGGTCTGAAATACGCCTAACATGTGGTTGGTCTTGCTGAAATGTGACCTTTTTATGGTCATGTTTTGAGGCAACATTGTTTTGTTGCAGCCTTGCCTCATTAAAAACAACATCTCGGCTGCGTATGACCCTTTTCAGCCGAGGTAACCATATTCTATAACCCATTTCACCTTCTTCACCATATCCCATGAAGAGGCCTTTAATGGATTGGCATCAAGTTTACTCCTCAACTCAGGCCTTATGTGTACAAAAGCTTCAGAGCCAAAGATGCATAAGTGATCATATGCAGCAGGTTTGCCAGACCAAACCTCCTCAAAGATGTCACCTTTCAAGGACGTGTGAGGGGATCGATTGCATATATGTACTGCAGTTTTAAGAGCCTCTCCCCAAAAAACATGAGGAAGATTAGCTGTGGACAGCATACATCTCACCCCCTCACAAAGAATCAGATTATACCTTCCAGCCACACCATTAGAAGAGGGGCTGTATGGAACAGTAAGCTCCCTCTTAATGCCCAAATTTTCACAAAAATTTTTAAATTCAGCACTTGTGAACTTACCCCAATTATCCATACGTAAGCATTTCAGCTTTCTACCTGTTTGGGTAGTCACAAATGCATGAAATTTCTTTAACGCATCAAACGCTTCATCTTTTGATTTGAGTAGCTGCACCCAAATTTTCTTGGAAAAGTCATAAACAAAAGAAATAAAATATAAAGCACTCCCCATAGATTTGGTGGGCATGCTACATACATCAGAATGGACAAGATCTAATATACAAGACTTACGACTCACGAGACACACCAGAGTAATAGGAACTTTTCACTTGCTTTCCATATTGACAATCATTACAAAAATCTAGCTTGGTGCCTTTAACATCAAGCTTCTTCAAGTTACAAAGTTTGGATAGACCCTTTTGGCTCATACGGCCAAGTCTTTTATGCCACAATTCCACATGAGAATTAATCTCAACTAATGCAATGAATTTGCTAGACAAGACCTTTCCATGCAAGCAATACAAAGTTCCCCTTTTTGTGCCTTTAACAATCGGTCGTGATCCTTTGGTCATCTTCCATGAGCCTCTTTCAAATAAAATGTTGTAACCATGCATATCCATTTGCCCAACAGAGAGCAAACTCTTCTTAATTCCTCGTACATATCTCACATTATACAAGACCAGCTCATTTGTGCCATCTGTTGAAAGATGCACAGTGCCAATACCTTCAATGGGACATGCATGATTATTCCCTAGGTATACATGGCCATGGCTGCCCGCATGAAAAGTAACAAAACACTCCTTGACAGGAGTCACATGAAACGAAGCACCAGAATCAACAATCCATGTCTGGGATGATGCATCATTTGCAGTCAATAAAGCATCAATTAGATCACTTTTAGTGATCGACATGTCATGTACATGAACATTGCAAGAGACATGTGCATGAGCATCATCAGCTGATATAGTAGCACATAGAATATCTTCCATATCTGAAAGCTCCTCTATAACAACACTAGAGGCCACATTGGCCTTCTCCTTTTTTTTTGCTTGTCTTGTCCATCCGTCTTGTCCTTTCTTTTGTCTCCAGCATTCTTCTTCCTCTCAAGTTCTGCCTTATAGAATCGGAAGTCAAGCTTCTTATGGCCTTTCCTACTACACTGATAACATGTCAAATCAGTACCTTGCTTCTTGTTGGAGCTTAAGAGCCTTCCTTCTCTGATCTGCCTCTAACCATGTTTGCAGAAGTACCTCCTTCACCACTTGCTTTTCTCCTGATTTCTTCATTCAATATAGAACCCCTCACACCATCAAAAGTAAGATTGGGGTTATTTGATAATGAGACCACCAAGGTCTCCCAAGAATCAAGAAGTATCATAAGTAGAAAAATAGCTTTCAACTTATCATCGAAGGGAGGCATCCCTGAGTCCTGCAACTGTGATAGAGTACTTGTAAATGAGAAGTGCTCTGCAGCGCTCTTGGACTCATCCAACTGCATGCCAACTAATTTCCTCATCAGATGTACTTGATTAGATGTACTTGATTAACAGGTGTGGTGTTCTCATAGGTGGCCTTAAGCTTGGCCCACAACTCTGAAATTGTAGTAATGCCCTTCAGGTCTACAAGGATGTCATCAGATACAGCCATTTTTATGTAAGTGACGGCCTTTCTATTTAGATTCTGCAATGCATCATGTGACATATCTTCTGGTTTTCTTTCTTCCAATGTCATGTCGCAATCTTTGAGGAATAGAATTCCTTGAATTCGTTCCTTCCAAAGATCAAATTCTATGCCCTCGAAGCGGCGAATCTCAAAAAGATTCTTCATGTCTGAGGACGATGATGCCATGGTTGCACAAATAAGAGGTTAATGAGCTAAAATTTTGGGCAAAATGACCAAAATCAGCGTACCACCTCTAAAAGTAGTGCAGAACGGCTTCAAACACCTATAGAAGCAAAATGGAGCAAAATCGAGCCGATTGGAGCACAAAGTTAGAATCTGAAATTTTTCTGAAATTTTCTACAGAAAATTCAAGCAAACTAATTTGTGTTAAAAATCAACACTTTTGATTCCTTTTGACCTCAATATGCATGCATAAAGCTATAACGCAGCCCTTAGAACCAAACAGGAGCAAAAGTCCCAAATATTGTTTCAGAAATTTCTGAAAATCTAAGAAAAAACACCACAGTTTGCTGTACATATGCAATTTCTTTCGCCACAATTCAATACATAAGGTAGTAGACTTGTGTATTGCTGTTATGACTTGTAAAACACCTGTTTAGACATGTAAAACACCTGAAAACAGCCTGTTATGAGCTTTTGAGACGCCCAAAGTGATCCTCTTGGCCTCGGAGCAAAGTTCTTCGCGATGAAATCGAAGATTATCGGGAGAAGTGGGGTTTTCTTTGCTGTACAGCACCTGCGCGGAAGCAAACCCTAAATCTGCTCTGATACCAATTGTTCGGGTTTGGATGTGGTGCTGAAGGGGTAGAGGACGCGTGTGAGTGCCTCCAAAGTGGAGGCACAAGCAAGTAGGTGAGGCGCAAGTGCTTGGAAGAGAGAGAGAGAGAGAGAGAGAGAGGGTCGACCGGCTTTGGAGGTGGCTTCTCTAAAGTGAGAGAGCCGAAAAGTGTTATTAAGTTATGTTATATAGAACCCTTTTTAGGGTTGGCCAAGTTCACATTGAACTTGGACCAAAAAATAAAGAATAAGTGACATAGCCTTTATAAATAGGCCTATACACATGCATACACTATAAAGGGGTCATTTAGGGCTTTACCCCAACACAAGAATACACATAATACAACGATAGAAATTTATAAAGAATAGAAAAGTCTCCTTTGAACAACACTTGACATAAGGTTTCAAATTTTTCTGCCCTTGTGGAGGCCTTAGGTGTCTTTGATTTCAAACAGCACATGCCATAATCAACAGTGGTTCGTTTATAAGTACAACTCTTCATAATCACTGTCAGACACATCTAATGCCACAGAAAAAATAATACTGGTTTCACTGTCGATATATTGCTCATGATAGTACCCCCAATGTTAGGAAAAGTATACAGATTATGAGAAAAAAAATATGGAAATTGCATATAGAATAAAGCTATGTAAAACCTACATATGTCTGTTGAGATACAACACATTACAAACATTGTGGCTGTCTCCTCAGTCCAGTCACTCAAATTTGCATCCTCCATCTCATAGACATCTGTGACTGCATATTTCTACACCATTGTACCATGACTCCTTGTGACAGGCATGTCCACAAACCATTAAAACGAAATCTATGTGATATCATACGACAGCATGAATGACTTCAAGTGATAGATGTCTCATACAGCACCTCATACCAAGAGAGAGAGAGAGGGGAGGAAGGCTCTCATGGGCACAGGACTCATAATGAATTGAGTGTTACAAGAAAGAAAGAGAACTTCTCAAGCATAGATCATTGTTCCATTCAAAAAGGAAAGCCAAAAAATCCAGAAAAAAACAAGAAGATAAAGTGGCAGGCTGGCAGCGAATTAAAATATGTGTATGTGTCTTTTCCCTTTTTGGGGGAGGTAAAAAGGAAAAAAACAGAAAAAAAAAACAACACATTAACTTCTACCACTGGCAAACTTTGCCCATGAGGTAAATTGTACAACCATAGAGGGTAGAATCTGTCATCATCAAGAAAAATAATGTGCATAATGACATGTGCTGGATACTACAAGAGCTCTGCAAGATGGATACCGAAATGGTGGATAGGGTGAACCGTGAAACTAAATACTACAAGAACAGAATCAAGATAAATGCATAGGAATCATATCTGTAACCTGGGCATGGGGTGCATGCATATACTGGAAGGCGTATATAGCAACTCTCAAAGTATCCCATAGCCTGATGGTATAAATCTCAGGCTCATCATGTCTGATATACCTAAATCCAGGAATACACAGTTGTCTGTATGCTCTCTGCTCCTCTGCCTCCACAAGTGTTAGTCCTTGAATCCTTTAAAAATCTATCTTTTTGCCCTTCGACTCTGGAAGGAATGTGTGAGTGTGAGCTGTCACAGTACCAGTCATTGGATACAGCTTCTGTAGTAGGGTTTCCCTCTCTCAAGTCAGATATGCTCTGCAAATGTGAAAATGAGTGTGCAGCAACAATATCACTGCCATCCCTCTCTGGGATCTATATATAAGATGGACATATGCAAGTGAAACATTCCTCGTACCCAATCTCTGTCAAAAATGATCCGTTAATCCTCCTCCCTAGGAATCCCCTCAGCTCTGCCTCTCTCAACCTATAGCACGTGTGAGGAAACTTCAAGTTGACCATTGCAACTCTCATAACATGCAGTCAAAATGCATCCCAATGATCAGGTCTCTCAATGGAACCTATCTCTGACATCTTCAAAAAATACTCAGCAATACTGCACTTTGGTC
>CM035414.1:169264076-169269076 GCA_020310875.1 Ceratopteris richardii | reverse complement strand
CCTCTTGCCAGCATACTTTTTAGCCATATCAAATGCTTTTTGCATCTTCTCCTTAGCTATTTCTAAGTTTTCTTAAAGATTCGCTAGAAACCTTGAAGCACTAGGACATTTCTTTGGCATTCATACAATAATATGAGAGACGGGATTAATGATGTTTCATCTCAAAAGGAGACATATTGACCACTTTATGAATTCTAATGTTATAAGAAAACTCTACTAATGGCAAATAAGTTTTCAAAACTAGCTTCTTCTCACACACAAATGCCCTTGGTGTGTCCTCTTGTATTTGGTTGATGATGTCTATTTGACCACATGTCTATGGATGATCGCCACTACTCATTTTTAATGAAACTTTAAGATTGTCAAATAAAATTTGCCAAAAGTGGTGTATACATCATGTATCCCTATCTAAAATTATGGATCTTGGTTATCTATGCAATGTGAAGACATGCTAAGTGCTTGTGGAGCTTTCATTGTCTCTTACATAGGTATAAAGTGAGCCATCCTGTTCAATATATACACCACTAGCATCCTTCTTTCTTTGGGTCCAAGGTAACCCAACCATGAAGTCCATGGATACATTATCCCAATTGTCATCTAGAATCTATAATGGTTGTTCTTTCATGATTGAATTGTGTACCATTACAACAACTCATGTTCATGCATGAATCGATTGTATTGTGCACTTGAAAGTCTATTTCTTTCAAAAGTTATTGGATTACCATCAACCCTTATGACTATGTTGCTAGCGTCAACGTCTAAGTTGATGCTCTTTCGAGTAGCAGAGCACTTGAAACACCTTTTTGAATTGCTTCAAAAAAAATTTGTTGCTCTTTCTTCCATTCAAAAGGAACCTTTCCCTAAAGCAAGCTGTAATGATGGAGATCAACCTTAAATCTTAATCCAATTACTCTACCATACCTGAATGTATGGAGACATGACACCATGATGCAATTGGACTCAAGAAAAGCTCTTAGAGATAAGACCCATCCACACAAACCCAGAAATAAAGAGAAATGTGCACAGAAAGCATGCAATTGTACATCCACTAGTTAGGTATGGTGTTGAGACACTCTAAGAACACCATTGAAGCTCGAAGGGAGGAATATGAAATTTATGAGACTGACCAGCAAGATCCGTGAAAAGATCATTCAATTTTATTGAAAAAGGTGAATAAAACTTAGGGCTTTTATCCTTTATACTTAAGGATTTGACCTTGTTCAGATTATTTTGGTCTAAAAAATAGCCATAAAGCTCATTTGAACACAAATTTGAGCTCTAAAAACTCTTGAGAGTTCATGAGAAGTTGTACTAACATTGAAAAGGCTCAAGGAATCCTTAGCCTTTACAAAAAATGAAGCGGAAATACATAAAATAACATTCAAAGGGTGAAA
The DNA here is from genome assembly GCA_020310875.1 of Ceratopteris richardii. Taxonomy (NCBI): domain Eukaryota; kingdom Viridiplantae; phylum Streptophyta; class Polypodiopsida; order Polypodiales; family Pteridaceae; genus Ceratopteris; species Ceratopteris richardii. Next base: position 169,267,682 of record CM035414.1, on the reverse strand, counting down.
ATTACATGGAAAATAACAAAAGAAGGCATATAGATACATTATGATCCCTCTTTTGTACAAATCTCTATCCATTAATGATCTTATATTGATTGGCATGGTACAAGTGTTCTAACGATATGCTACATAGCCCAACAAGAAAAATCATTGGGCCTCTTTGCTTTACTTCTCCAAGTCTTCATGTATTCTGCCAATGACTACCCCGTCCCTATATTATGCCATCCTCGATAGGCATGTTGCAAGGCATGTTGAGATCATAGCTGGTTGGGCTCATTGATTGCAATTTGATCTCTCCTTTTGTGATTACACACCAAGTGCATGATATGATTATTCCATAAGATAGTTCATGTCCATACTAGAGCACGTAAGAGATCAATTTCTTTGAGAGAAGTATACATGGCATTTTATCTCCCTTACAAGGTTACAGAGACCTTAACAAATATCTATGAATGCCTCTCCCAAAAACCATTGTGGAGCACATCTTGGAATCTTTGTATGTAATGGCTATGTAAATAGTGGAGATGGTTGAAGTCGATGAAGAGGGTTTGAAGGTCAAGTATCTAATTTAGATCAAAAAGTAAGGTTTTTATACCATATCTAAAGCTTGATTATTGGATTTGTGATGTGAAATGGGTATTGAGCATGATCAACAAACTATAATCATTTATAATATTTTGATTATCATATTTTTGGTGTCTGAGAGAGTGAGGAAGAGCAAGCATAAATACATATGAACAAAGAAGGAGATGGACACCAGAAGAAGGGCGATGGTTGGAAGAGCTCTCTATAGAACAATGAGAAGTAGTATGAGAATGAGTGAAGTGAGAGCTATAAGCAAATCCAATAACTAAAAAGTACCACTACATGTGAGTATGTCAAGTATATATGGTTACATGAGGAAAAATATATATAGCTAGCACTAGAGTAAAAAGTGTCCATGTATATGGAAAAAATTCACATCAAAGCTACTCAAGGCACTCATAAATGTGAAAACCCCCTTGGAGTGAATGATTTGAATACATATAGGGAGTGAGAAATCAGCCCCCATAAGGTAATAAGCCTAAAGATTTGAAAAATCTTCAAGATTTTCTCATGGAAGAGATTTGGTGAATACGTCTAATACATTATCTTATGTAGGCACATATAATTTCTCTAGCATGAAGGCTCTCTCTAACATAATGATAATGAACCTCAATGTGTGCATGCATGAAACATCCAATTTCTTGCAACCACCAATGCACTCTGATAATTAGTGAGAATATGTGCAAGTGTATCTGTATCCATGTATAGATCCATCAATAGTCACATTTGACAATTAGTGAGAATATATGTAGGTGTATCAATATCCATGTATAGATCCATCAATAGGCATCTCAGCCATATACACTCCATTGTAGCTATGAATATTTTGCTATAGTCAGCTTCACAACTCAATGTGGCCATAGTGGTTATTTCTTATTCAAACAATATATGCATGAACCTATAAGGAAAAACCAATTACCACGAGCGGACACTTGTGTATCATAACAACTAGCCCAATCACTATCTATGAAAGCATGCAAGCATGGTTGAGCATTTGTACCACAAAAGAGACTCAAAATCAAAGTGCCTTTGAGATATAAAAATACATGTATTAGCGCTTGCAATGCTTAGTCCCGGGCTATGCAAAAAAATGACTCAATTGGGAAATTGCATACTATATGTATGACATTGTCTTACATGGATATATCAAACATCCCACAACTTGATGATAAAGAGAAGTATCAAATGCATCATTGCATCATCAATTGAGAAACTAAATCTTGTTTCCAGTGGTGTTGAGATAAGCTTGCAATTTTCAAAGCCAAACATTGAACTATTTTCTCAATATACTTTGCTTGATGCATAACAATCCCCCCCCCAACAGATATAAACTGGATGCCAAAATAATAATCCAAAAGATCAAGATATGTGACATCAAAAGTATGCTACAATTCAGCCACAAGCATGCCAATTTTCTTATCACATGATCTAGTCAAGAGAATCACATCAACATAAACAAAAGATGTTATAAGATCAACCCCATCTTTACATACACAAAGTGTGATTTCAATTGGAGTACATTTAAAACCTATTAGATATACTCAATACTCCACCCTCAAGTGACCACAAATGATCCATGGTGCTTTAAGTTGTAAGGCCCCCATTATGAGGAGAAGCCACTGCGATAACCAAGACATTTGTGGAACCCTTACTTCCAAGGTAGATGAGGTCTATGCATGACTGTTGATGGTAATATATAGTCTTTATGAGCCTAGCCATTAGGTTAGGTAGGGCATAAACTTTTGGGCCATTGGTTTGTTGTTCAAGCCAAAAATAAAGGCCTTGTGGCACTGTGTAGTTTCCCCATATTAATGGGGGGGCTGCAAAGGGGGCCCAGGACGAGAGGACTTCTTGTCATGGAGAGATTATTGAATTTGTATTTTTCTGACTATTTGTATCTCCTAACTACATTTATCTATATCGACTCCCAGTGTAAAAGCTATATAAGCATGGCCCATGTGTAGCTCTATATAGCATTGCACACTAGTAAGCCCTTCATTTACAGTCTATCTACATCACCATCTAAACTCTATATTGGGGGTGCACGGGTGGACAAATCATCTTTCTAGTTGAATTTCTCTTGGAAATTTGAGAATTTGAGTTCTCTATATCTCAGTCTACATCCCTCTTTGTTTGCATGTTTTCTCAACTCTATCTACTACTCTATTTTGTTGTGCTATTATTTCGTACATGGTATTAGAGCTCAAGTGGCTCTGAGTAGTGCATAAGAAGAAACATGCAAGTTGTAGAGGCGTCAATAACAAAAGAGAGAAGACGTCAAGTAGTGTCTAATCACCTATGATTGGGAATCAAGGTGGTTCATCAACAGGAGTAGGTGGAGCACAAGAAGGAGAAGCAATGATGTCGGTCATCCTAACATTGCGGATATGACCACCAACCTTCATTGAAGGTACAAATTACACCTTGTGGAAGTTTAAAATCACTTCTGTGCTTGATTCATATGAGCTTTTGAAGACTGTTATTGGGACTGATCATGAGTCCTAAGAAACACTTGATCTAAATAATCTTGTTTGAATGAGTCCTCTCAATGCTCATCTTCTATGTGCTTGGAGATGTAGGAGCATGGATGGACTCTATGCTCTAGTTATAAGCAATATTGATAGTGTTCTAACTCTCATTCAACATACTACCAAGGCTTGTGAAACATGGAACATATTGAGAAATCAATATGAAACTCACAATCAAACACGTATTCAAAACTTGCAGAATCAACTAGCAATAAAAAAGGTTGTTGATGGGAAGACTATACCGATATTCAGTGCCTGCATAAAGAATTTATGAGATCAAATGGTGAGAGCAAGTATACAAAAGTCAAGTGAGGAGCCACTCTTTATTATCTTTGAATCTATCCACCAAAGCTTGATAGTTTGGTAAATGCTCTTCTCAACCTCTAACTTTTGAAGAATTCAATGCTTTACTCATGGAGGAGGAGCTACAACTCAAGGCAAGGAGTGGTGGCAATAGAGGAGATGTTGCATTCAAAGCAAATGCAAAATGAAGCAAAGC
>CM035414.1:169209076-169229076 GCA_020310875.1 Ceratopteris richardii | reverse complement strand
TGTGTTTATGAAGTACTATGTGCCTCAATGTTTAAATTCTCCCCTTGTGAGATTGATTCAGGCACTAATTTTTTTGTGGTTTAAGGAAAGCCTAGAAGAGATTTTATCCAAGTTGCAGAGAGGGAGCAAAGGTCCCAACAGGCAATGTGAGGTTGTGAACACCCATAAGCAACCATCTATAGAGAGATTTGATAAAGCATCCATCGTTTGTCTTTATGTCTAAAAGTCTGTTCCTTGCCTAGGTATCCAAGGATAAAAACATAAATTTGGAATGTCAGGAGCAATCTCTGAATCATGTTTGTATCTGCAATCAGTTGGTAAGTTTTGTCACACAACCACAAAAGCCAATATGCTGATGATGCTTATTAACCTGGAAATAATTTGGGAAAAGACAATGCATGGATTGAGAGAAACTCACCTTTGTTCTGGGTATCAATACATTCCTAGGGATGGGGAGCCCTGAAGAGGCAGCATACTCTTGTGCTTGCTGCAGCTTTGCTGCAGTAAAGCGTGTGCCTTCAACAAACAATGCCAACCAGAAAGGCTGTGGGAATCCCTTCAAACTCTTGAAGCTGGACTGTATAAAGAAACAAAAACTTGTTTAGAGAAGTGGAATGACGTTACGGATAAATATAATATGCACTTTATCACAATAACCTTCAGAGTCTTTTCATCTTTTGCCCAGCTCCGTTCAAGAAATATGTACTCAGAAAACCACATAGACCATCCCATAACCTGGAAACACATTTTTCAACTTCAAAAGAATGAGCTACAAGCTCTATCAAGACCTCTTTCAAATTAAATGAGAAGAAACATGATACAACAAACCGGTAAATATTTAGTTGACTTCTTCATTACAGCACGGGTACTACCTAAGCAGCCTACACGCTGTAAAAATGGACATAAGTGTTGACATTTCTTCTCTAATTAGAATAGATACTTTGGCAAATGTAGAATCTTTCCAGAATACACAAAAGTGGAAGTAAATAAAGTTGGACCTGTGCCAAAACCCAGCCAAACAGCCAATCCAAGTCACTACGATGATTCGATATGACTAGAGCATGTTCATTTCCTGAAATGCACAATCCAGAAAACAAAAACAAAAACATAACAGTTAGAATTTACTTCTATCATCTCCTTATTCCTATCAACCACTTTCCCCCTCTCCTAACCCACACGAAAAAAGAAAAAAGAAAAAACAAAAAAACTTGAAATTACAAGTGCCATGAATTTTATCATTTACTTAATACGGCAGAGACCTACAAAGATGCAATGTATCCATAAGGAAAAGAAAGCATCCCTTTCCTTCCACAAACATGTGTTAAGATAAAAATGTAGGTCTTTTTGAGGAGAGAAGATTACCCACAACAGCACTAACTAGAAAGCTGCTGAACAGCTGCATTGCATATTCATTGCACGAAGAACTTGCAAATGGCATAAAAATACAACTGCCCAGAGCCTTGAAATTGATGATTGGCAATCTCTATTAAATTTTCCCAAAAAAAAATCTCTGACACAATGTTTTCAAATAAGAATTCAAGATAAAAAGGAAAAAGATTTACCGAATCTTGAGAATATGTTAATCAGACCTTGTGGATGTATCAAATGTGCACTTGCTTTATCCTAGGGCCCCAAGGGTAACAAAAAAGATAAACACACACTCACCCAAACATAAATAAATTTGCAATGCCAGCATGATTGTTTACCATCTTTATTAGATAGTTTGAGTTGTTATTCACTCTGAAACGCAAATACAAGATCTTTAAAGTAACCTATGGGTAGGCTTCATCAAAAGTTAAAAAATATACTCCTTCATTAGCTCCAAAGTATCTTATAGACAACGGCTTCATTAACACACACATACATAAGCAAACAATACAGTAGCCACAGAATATAGTCGAGAAAATAAAACATAAAAATACATAAATAAGAAAGAAGGAAAAGGTTGAAAAACAGACCAAATCAACAATTGAGTGAAATACAAATGAAAGAAAAATAAAATAAAATGCAACCCTCCAAATTCATCAATCTTCTTTCTGTAAAAAACTTCAACCATAGTATTCCTATCAACTACAAAAGTTGAAAAAGCCATGACGTACATATAAGAGCATTTGATCTCTTCTCAAATACTGAGCGGACTTTAGCAGCTTCAATTTTTTAATAAAAACCCATAAGGGGTGCTACAGAAGGTTTGTTCCAAAGGCATTGGTTACAATTGAAAGAAAAGCAACTCCTATGCCCAAAAGGGCTGCTTGTTGATTCAATGATGTTACTGCTTTGGGAAGCAACTAGTACCTTTTCCAACACCCTCTTCGCCATGCTCCTTCTATGAAAAAAAGAAAAAGGTGTAGCAACTATTTTGTTTCGTTTGCATCTTGCACACAATGCGCTATCTTCTCTACATTGTGGATGGAAGCATGCACTATCTAGAAAGTGTGGATGTCCAACCTATGTGGAGAGAAACATTTGGGTTGTGAACTTCAATATTTAGATCTTAAGTCTCATTTGTGAAGCACATAGGCAATCTTCACATTTAGGAATGTCCTCTTTTGCAGGAATGTCTCCATCTCATCAGATTCCAACTCCACAGTTTTGGGATCGAATGTGAGCCTCCCTCTCTACTACCATGAGATGTCCATGATGAATGAGGAACCTCATGATCATATGAGCTACGCTTACTAGGAGGCAGCCTTGAGATCCCCTCTTTGATTCCCTTGCTACAACCCACACCAAAATCTCATCTCTAATGGTTGCTTGCATTGGTTGAGTGCAAAGCCCAACTGTGAGCCCAACAAATCCGACAAGATATGCCCCAATCCTATCAATGTCTCCAGTGCCTTTGTATCCATACCTATTGCATGTCCATCTCTCATTTCCCCTTGTACCGAAATTTCCTTGGCTGGTTACAAATTGCCAACAACCTTATTTGACTCTAGGCATACTATGAGACTTGAAAGTGAAAATAAATGATACTCAAGCAGTTAGAAAAATCAAGTAGTAAATGATGCATATATGGTATATAGCATCAATTATAATGTACGTAATATGTATGTAATATCATAATAGTAAATACATATGTGCATTGTGCAATGTGTATGTAATATATATCATCACTTATATATGTTACTGTGTAGTTACTAGTATGTAATATGTATGTATGCATGCATGTACGTAGTATGTACATATATGTATGTAGAATGTATGTATTGTTGAAAATATGGTATTATAAGGACAATCTTCCACTATGGATCCCACTTGCACGTTAAAATCAATGAGACGTGGATGGTCAAAGCTTAGTTAAAATGTGGATCAAGCTAGTCAAAATTATCAAAATTTGATTGGTCAAAGCTTGGTTAAAAGGTGGATCAAGCTAGTCAAAATTATCAAAATTTGATAAAAAATTTTATTGTATATTTTGAGAGTACTCATCAAAAGCTATCCAATGGTATATAGCATTTGGGCATTTGGCAATAGATGGAGGGTGAGAAATCAAACCCTAATTTCTGAAATTAGTGTGAAAAGCACCTTTTATGTGTGAAAAGTAATTTTCAAAAGCAATAAGCAATATACCATATATTATTAACCCAAACAATAAAACAAATTTTTTTTAACAAAAACCAAAATCAAGGTTTTCACAGTTTTTGGAATTAGGGTTTCCAAAAATTATGGAACCCATCTTTTTGAATTTTTTACAATTGGAAAAGCATGTATTATCTAGATTCTACTCTATAGAAAGATAAGACCCTTGACCTCATAATTCACCACTTTGAAGCAGATTTGAAGCTTGTGAAGAGAAGAGGTCATCTTTAACTTGAGAAGGTGGATTTGTAATTTTTCATCTCCTTCAAGGTGTGCAACAGCTTGAACCTTTCTTGTTTTGAAGGCGATCCTCTTCAACCATGGACCTATGGAGATTGTGATGTTATGGAGAGCTTGTATCTCATGGATACTTTCTATGCTATCTTGTAACTTCATGTACTTCATCATGGAATGTATGAAATATATTTGGAGCTTTGCTCCATCAATCTCTCTCATGCCCATCATGGAGAGCTTGTATCTCATGGATACTTTCTATGCTATCTTGTAACTTCATGTACTTCATCATGGAATGTATGAAATATATTTGGAGCTTTGCTCCGTCAATCTCTCTCATGCCTTGTCTACTCTCCATCTTGTCTCTATTTTCTCTTTGTTTTTATATGATTGTGGGCCTAAAAACCTACAATTGGCATCAAAGTAGGATGAAGAAGTGCACATAGAAAATATTGTTGCATGTAGAAGAGTGAATTGTTCATGGAAGATAAACATCTAGCTCAATTCTATATTGAATATTCAGCAAGAGGCAACAAATGATCCATATGGTTTATCTTCATGCAGAAGATTAGTATAGAATAGCAGGGAAGTCAACTCCAAGAGAGGTCACATTAACCCTAAATGATTGCAGCAACAATCATCATCAGCAGTTTTAGCATATGTTATAGAAGCAAACTATATTTTATGTGTTGGTTATGTTCGAAGCAAAGATGTGGTATATGATTTTGCAAAGAATGCATATTATAACTTCTTGTATTTGCATGTGTGTTTGATAAGTGTACATGAGAGCATATAACTCATACTTATAACCTAACGCGTCAGAATCGTTTATTCTGACGTCAGGTTACACGTTACTGACCCAAGCATCAGTAACGCATTTATGATGCGACCGTTGCAGGAGAAAAAAATCGGGGTTTTATTTTCGTATGCACTCAGATCAGGTGTCCAGCTGAAGTATTTTCATATGATTTGAGACTTTAGGTTTCATGTTTTGGTAGTTTCAAGTTTCAGCTTTCTTTTCATGATGTTTTGGTATTCATTACAAAATTATGCATCAATGAATCACTTGACATTTCATTTGCTTTATGCACATATAATATATCTTTATGTATGTATGATGTACAATGTATGATGTGTGTGTGTATATATGTATATGTATGTATGTATGTATGTATGTATGTATGTATGTATGAATGTATGTATGTATGAATGTATGTATGTATGTATGTATGTATCATAGTTGCAACGCAACGCGTTGCGTAGCGTCTGCAACGTTCGCAACGCAACGGCATTGCGTTGCGACGTACGCAATGCGTTGCGTTACAGACAAATTTTTTTGCCCTCTCCTTTGAGCCCGAAACGGGCTCGCGGGAGAGGGCATTTTACTTGCCTTCTTGCCTGCAGCGAGCGCACACCCGAGAGCACTGCGCAGCAGCCGAGATCGAACCCTGAGCCCTCAGCCCCGAGAGAGAGAGAGAGAGAGAGAGAGAGAGAGAGAGAGAGAGAGAGAGAGATCTGAGAGAGAGATTGAGAGAGAGAGAGAGACTCACCATGCCTAATCCAAAGCAAAATTGTTGGAAGCACGTGACTAGCCAAGGGAAGTTTGGATCGGGTGGGAGTGAGAGATGGACATGTAACCTATGTGGTTACAAAGGGGGTGGTGGGGAAGATCGTATCAAAGCCCACCTTGCCAAGTTTAGTGGCTTGGGCATTTCAGCATGCAAGCAGCCTATGCCAGCTGATATCAAGGATGAGCTCCTTGAGTGGGTAGCTCAAAGGGAAGCTAGAAAGTATCCACAGAGCTCTCGGCCCACCTCCACCTCTATTAGCTCCTGTGATCCTCCTCCACACGATGCTCCAGCCCATCAGACTCATAGGGGATCCTCTAGTGGAGGGAATGATGAGCATGGACATGATACCGTCGATCTTGAGGGTGACACTCAGCCACCGGTGAAGGCACCTAGAGGATCACTTTCTTCGGCATCCGTACGTGCGGGTTTTCAGAGGCAGCGGGAACTTGAGGCCAAACAAGGTATAATGAAGCTTTTCATACAGTGTGGCCTCTCTTTTAATGTTGCACGCACACCCGCATGGAAGGAAGCCATGGAGTTAGTGAGCACATTGGGATATCGATGGAGCGGTCCTTCATATGAGGAGTTGAGGACTAGTGAGCTACGCAAAACAAAAGATATAGTGGAGAAGCAGTTAGAGCCGATGATGGGCACATGGGAGAAGTATGGATGCACTATTATGTGCGATGGATGGACAGACATCAGGAAAAGGAATGTATATAACATACTAGTGCATTGTTGCAAAGGCACTATGTTCCTTCGCGCCATCGATGCATCACAGGCTAGACTTACAGTGACAGGTATGTATAGGTGAAATTTCAAGTTTTAATTTTAAGATACGCATTTGAATTTTGCATATGCTATATATATGTATTATGTATGTAGTATGTACTATGTACATGGCTGATTTGGTGTAATTTTTGTGTCAGAGGTCAGTTTATATATGGTCATATCCGCCAAGCTATTATGGATGTCGGTCAAAAGAATGTTGTGCAAGTCATTACCGACAATGGAAGTAATTGTGTGGCCATGGGTAGATTGTTAGAGGCAGAGTTTCCCTCCATTGTGTGGACCCCATGTGCCGCACATAGCATTGATCTTTTGATAGAGGATCTTGGAAAGATCCCTTGGATTCATTCTATTTTTTCCACCTGCCATAAGATGGTCTCTTTGTTCACAAAGAGACCAAAACTATTAGCTATTTTCAGATCATACAGTGAGTTGGATATCCTAAAGCCTGCGAAGACCAGATTTGCTTACATGTGCATAGTGATGGAGAGACTACTTCGGGTGCGGCAGGCTTTGATGCAGACAGTTGTGTCTACAGAGTGGACTGCCTGGGATGGACACACTACCTCGAGAGCAGATTTTGTACGGATTACATGCTTGTCGGATTCATTTTGGAGGGATGTAGAGGCACTTGTGCGTGCCATACATCCATTATATTCTGTTCTTCGCATCGTTGATATGGAGGGGAGTACATTGGGACTCGTCTATGAGTTCATGGATCGAGTTGGCGAGTCCCTTTCACGTTGCCCACATTTGACATTGGACAGGTATTTATTAAGTTACTACTTATTACTTTGAATTTTTGACACTTAAAATTCTTATTATCTTAAAAATTAGTCTCTAAAATTTCATAATTTCTTTGTTTATAGGATTGGGCAGCTTAAGGCTGTGTGGAGGGATTGATGGGATTGGTTTCATCGCCCGATCCATGGGATGGCACACTTATTGCATCCCTTATGGAGATCTCGGCAGGCCATCGTGGATGAGGAGCTCTTGAGTGCATGGAACACATATGTATATAGGCTTTATCCAGCTGATGTAGAGTTGCGACTTCAGTTGGAGAGACAGCTCTTTGTATTCCAAAATGGTGGTGGCCATTTTGGAAAGGATACGGCTTGTTTGAGATCTGCTCAGTTGCAGCCAGTATCATGGTGGGAGATGTATGGTGCTAGTGCTCCTCAGTTGGTAAGTACTAAGTCAAAAGTCTTTAGTGTACTGTGTGACATGTGATAAATATGTATTATGATATATGTACTAATTATTTTTTGAATTATGTTGTAATGCAGAGAGAGTTAGCTATTCGTATCCTTTCACAGGACTGCAACATAAGTCCTTGTGAAAGGAATTGGAGCACATGGGCCCTCTTCCATACAAAGAAGAGGAACAGATTATCTACAGCGCAGTTGGAGCGGCTAGTTTATTGCCACTGCAACTTGCGTCTCTTGGAGAGCGGCGGACATACAGGAGATGTGAGGGAGGTCAACGTGGATACAGTAGATATAGAGAAAGTCAGAGATATTCCAAATATTCCTCCAGAGGATCTGGACTTATATACTATGCTGTACCATGAGTTGACCTTACCTCAGCATGATACCAGATCATCTCGGAGCCGCAGAGGACCTAGTGGTAGTGGTGATGCATCCACTAGTAGCCGACCACATACCACTACTTCTAGGGATGATGATGATGATGATGATGATGATGAGAGTGATGATTTGTGATCTGACACCATGTCAGAGTGACAGAGTTTGATTATTCACATTTGAGGCCTTGACATTTCATGTTTGACATTTGGTATTTCATGATATGTATTTACTATTGTGATGACAGTGGACACTTATCATGACTCACTTGTGACTTTATATTAAAGGCCTTCGTTTGCCGCATGACCACAGTCAGATCACCATGAGACTTTTTGCCGATGATATGAACGCTTTTGTTCACAATGATAGTACCAGCCTGGAGACGTTGTGGAAGTGTCTTGCTACCTTTTGTGAAGCCTCTGGATCCATAATCAACCACTCTAAGACCGCCTTTAGAGCTATTGGTGGGTCACAGCCCGACCTTCTCATTGATCATGGCTGTCAAATCATTCCGCAGGGCCAAATTTTTCGGCTTCTTGGGATTCCCTTGGGGTTTGGCGTCTCTATGGAACAGTGGTGGAACTGGGTGCTTGCTAAACTCGAAAACAAGCTTAACTATTGGAGAGGTATGCAAATCAATCTTGCTGGTCGTGCTATGGTTATCAACACGTTCCTCTTTTCATCTACCATTTATTTCCTTTCTTGTTGGAGACCGAAAGAGCAAGATCTGTCCAAACTGGATAGTATTTGTAGAAACTTCCTTTGGACGGGCGACCTCAATAGGCGAGGGGTGCCTAAAATCAAATGGTCCATCTGCACCAGCCATAGAGATAGTGGGGGACTTGGTATCTTGGACATTGGGTGCATGGCTAACAAACTGTCGGCCAAATGGATGATTAAGGCTTGGTGCAACGGGGAGGCCTCGTGGGCCAAGTTGATCTTCAGAAACAAGAATGAGTTGGCGCTCATGGGTTTCCCAAATTGGAAGAATCTTGACATCTTGACCTTGCTGTTTTCCCCGATCCCCGTCTTCCCGAAAGGCTCTAATCTGGTGTGCTCCCTTTGGAAGAGTTGGAATAAAGTCAAAAGCTTCACAAGAATAAGTGAAGACTGGAAGTGGGCTGCCGGTATAAGACAAAACGACTCTATCTGGTTTCCGATCAATGGCATCCGGAGTGTGGAATCTTGGAACATTCAAAATGCCAAGAAGCTATGGAACAAAGGCTTCAAAAAATGGAAACATCTCTGGAAACAAGACACCAACCGCTGGATCAACTTTGAGGATATTGACCCTAGCATCAACATTTCGCATGAAGAATGGAACACTTTGCAAAGCAGATGTCTCGCCTGGGACCGACACAAAGTTCGCCTTCTCATGGGACACGACATGTCGAGCTCGCTTGGTCTCAAATGGCACAATGGGAATAGCCTATCAAAAATCCCGAACATCAAAGAAACGATCGACTATCAGGTTAACCTCAACAAAAAGTGGTGCCTGTCATGGACGCGGCTTCGGTGGGACATGAAGTTCATGGCTATCTGGCACCCCCTCATAGAAATCAAAAAGTCTGTCCTCTTATGGCAAATTCTTCATCATGGAATCTGGACCAACCTTAAGGCTAGCAAAATTTGTGGGATCCCTCCCTGGTGCAAACGCTGCTACCGGTCTATCGAAGATGTTTCACACATCTTCTTTACCTGCCCCAACTCCAACAGACTCTGGCAGGTGGTTGGAAAGAGAATTAGACTTCAAAAATGTCTCAGTTGGCAGCAAGCCCTGCTGGGAGAAGCGATCGGCTGCTCTGCGACTCTCTGGAACGCCATCAGAGGGGAGGTCCTATGGAAAATCTGGCGGGAAAGATGTGCTTTCAACTTTGGTGACTCCCCCAAGGAGTGGTCAATTGAGAAATCGTTGTTCCTCCTTGGCAAAAGGATTGTCAACTGTAAAAAATCCCCCCCCTTTAGGCATCATCAAGTACTCCTTTTGATCGATAACAAGCTTAAACCCAAGTGGGCCCCACATGAGGGTGATGAGAGGGTAATTAACCTTCTTTGTAATGTCATCTAAGCTCTGTAAAAGCTTCCCCTGCTTTGTGGGATTTGGGGGGTCCCGTGGGCACTAGTCCCCTTCTCTTGTACTTTTCTTTATTTAATTCAAGTCCAGGAGAGTAGGCTAACGCCGAACTTCCTTTATATTAAAAAAAAAATGATGCATATATGGTATATAGCATCAATTATAATGTACGTAATATGTATGTAATATATCATAATAGTAAATACATATGTGCATTGTGCAATGTGTATGTAATATATATCATCACTTATATATGTTACTGTGTAGTTACTAGTATGTAATATGTATGTATGCATGCATGTACGTAGTATGTACATATATGTATGTAGAATGTATGTATTGTTGAAAATATGGTATTATAGGGACAATCTTCCACTATGGATCCCACTTGCACGTTAAAATCAATGAGACGTGGATGGTCAAAGCTTAGTTAAAATGTGGATCAAGCTAGTCAAAATTATCAAAATTTGATTGGTCAAAGCTTGGTTAAAAGGTGGATCAAGCTAGTCAAAATTATCAAAATTTGATAAAAAATTTTATTTTATATTTTGAGAGTACTCATCAAAAGCTATCCAATGGTATATAGCATTTGGGCATTTGGCAATAGATGGAGGGTGAGAAATCAAACCCTAATTTCTGAAATTAGTGTGAAAAGCACCTTTTATGTGTGAAAAGTAATTTTCAAAAGCAAAAAGCAATATACCATATATTATTAACCCAAACAATAAAACAATTTTTTTTTAACAAAAACCAAAATCAAGGTTTTCACAGTTTTTGGAATTAGGGTTTCCAAAAATTATGGAACCCATCTTTTTGAATTTTTTACACTTGGAAAAGCATGTATTATCTAGATTCTACTCTATAGAAAGATAAGACCCTTGACCTCATAATTCACCACTTTGAAGCAGATTTGAAGCTTGTGAAGAGAAGAGCTCATCTTTAACTTGAGAAGGTGGATTTGTAATTTTTCATCTCCTTCAAGGTGTGCAATAGCTTGAACCTTTCTTGTTTTGAAGGAGATCCTCTTCAACCATGGACCTATGGAGATTGTGATGTTATGGAGAGCTTGTATCTCATGGATACTTTCTATGCTATCTTGTAACTTCATGTACTTCATCATGGAATGTATGAACTATATTTGGAGCTTTGCTTCATCAATCTCTCTCATGCCCATCATGGAGAGCTTGTATCTCATGGATACTTTCTATGCTATCTTGTAACTTCATGTACTTCATCATGGAATGTATGAAATATATTTGGAGCTTTGCTCCGTCAATCTCTCTCATGCCTTGTCTACTCTCCATCTTGTCTCTATTTTCTCTTTGTTTTTATATGATTGTGGGCCTAAAAACCTACAATTGGCATCAAAGTAGGATGAAGAAGTGCACATAGAAAATATTGTTGCATGTAGAAGAGTGAATTGTTCATGGAAGATAAACATCTAGCTCAATTCTATATTGAATATTCAGCAAGAGGCAACAAATGATCCATATGGTTTATCTTCATGCAGAAGATTAGTATAGAATAGCAGGGAAGTCAACTCCAAGAGAGGTCACATTAACCCTAAATGATTGCAGCAACAATCATCATCAGCAGTTTTAGCATATGTTATAGAAGCAAACTATATTTTATGTGTTGGTTATGTTCGAAGCAAAGATGTGGTATATGATTTTGCAAAGAATGCATATTATAACTTCTTGTATTTGCATATGTGTGTTTGATAAGTGTACATGAGAGCATATAACTCATACTTATAACCTAACGCCTCAGAATCGTTTATTCTGACGTCAGGTTACACGTTACTGACCCAAGCATCAGTAACGCATTTATGACGCGACCGTTGCAGGAGAAAAAAATCGGGGTTTTATTTTCGTATGCACTCAGTTCAGGTGTCCAACTGAAGTATTTTCATATGATTTGAGACTTTAGGTTTCATGTTTTGGTAGTTTCAAGTTTCAGCTTTCTTTTCGATGTTTTGGTATTCATTACAAAATTATGCATCAATGAATCACTTGACATTTCATTTGCTTTATGCACATATAATATGTCTTTATGTATGTATGATGTACAATGTATGATGTGTGTGTGTATATATGTATATGTATATGTATGTATGTATGTATGTATGAATGTATGTATGTATGTATGTATGAATGTATGTATGTATGTATGTATGTATGTATGTATGTATGTATGTATGTATGTATCATAGTTGCAACGCAACGCGTTGCGTAGCGTCTGCAACGTTCGCAACGCAACGGCATTGCGTTGCGACGTACGCAACGCGTTGCGTTACAGACAAATTTTTTTGCCCTCTCCTTTGAGCCCGAAACGGGCTCGCGGGAGAGGGCATTTTACTTGCCTTCTTGCCTGCAGCGAGCGCACACCCGAGAGCACTGAGCAGCAGCCGAGATCGAACCCTGAGCCCTCAGCCCCGAGAGAGAGAGAGAGAGAGAGAGAGAGAGAGAGAGAGAGAGAGAGAGAGAGAGAGAGAGAGAGAGAGAGAGAGAGAGAGAGAGAGAGAGAGAGAGAGAGAGAGAGAGAGAGAGAGAGAGAGACTCACCATGCCTAAACCAAAGCAAAATTGTTGGAAGCACGTGACTAGCCAAGGGAAGTTTGGATCGGGTGGGAGTGAGAGATGGACATGTAACCTATGTGGTTACAAAGGGGGTGGTGGGGAAGATTGTATCAAAGCCCACCTTGCCAAGTTTAGTGGCTTGGACATTTCAGCATGCAAGCAGCCTATGCCAGCTGATATCAAGGATGAGCTCCTTGAGTGGGTAGCTCAAAGGGAAGCTAGAAAGTATCCACAGAGCTCTCGGCCCACCTCCACCTCTATTAGCTCCTGTGATCCTCCTCCACACGATGCTCCAGCACATCAGACTCATAGGGGATCACATCAGACTCATAGGGGATCCTCTAGTGGAGGGAATGATGAGCATGGACATGATACCGTGGATCTTGAGGGTGACACTCAGCCACCAGTGAAGGCACCTAGAGGATCACTTTCTTCGGCATCCGTACGTGCCCTTTCACGTTGCCCACATTTGACATTGGACAGGTATTTATTAAGTTACTACTTATTACTTTGAATTTTTGACACTTAAAATTCTTATTATCTTAAAAATTAGTCTCTAAAATTTTATAATTTCTTTGTTTATAGGATTGGGCAGCTTAAGGCTGTGTGGAGGGATCGATGGGATTGGTTTCATCGCCCGATCCATGGGATGGCACACTTATTGCATCCCTTATGGAGATCTCAGCACGCCATCGTGGATGAGGAGCTCTTGAGTGCATGGAACACATATGTATATAGGCTTTATCCAGCTGATGTAGAGTTGCGACTTTAGTTGGAGAGACAACTCTTTGTATTCCAAAATGGTGGTGGCCATTTTGGAAAGGATACGGCTTGTTTGAGATCTGCTCAGTTGCAACCAGTATCATGGTGGGAGATGTATGGTGCTAGTGCTCCTCAGTTGGTAAGTACTAAGTCAAAAGTCTTTAGTGTACTGTGTGACATGTGATAAATATGTATTATGATATATGTACTAATTATTTTTTGAATTATGTTGTAATGCAGAGAGAGTTAGCTATTCGTATCCTTTCACAGGACTGCAACGTAAGTCCTTGTGAAAGGAATTGGAGCACACGGGCCCTCTTCCATACAAAGAAGAGGAACAGATTATCTACAGCGCAGTTGGAGCGACTAGTTTATTGCCACTGCAACTTGCGTCTCTTGGAGAGCGGCGGACATACAGGAGATGTGAGGGAGGTCAACGTGGATACAGTAGATATAGAGAAAGTCAGAGATATTCCAAATATTCCTCCAGAGGATCTGGACTTATATACTATGCTGTACCATGAGTTGACCTTACCTCAGCATGATACCAGATCATCTCGGAGCCGCAGAGGACCTAGTGGTAGTGGTGATGCATCCACTAGTAGCCGACCACATACCACTACTTCTAGGGATGATGATGATGATGATGATGATGATGATGAGAGTGATGATTTGTCATCCGACACCATGTCAGAGTGACAGAGTTTGATTATTGACATTTGAGGCCTTGACATTTCATGTTTGACATTTGGTATTTCATGATATGTATTTACTATTGTGATGACAGTGGACACTTATCATGACTCACTTGTGACTTTATATTTATCATTTGCCACTTATGATTTATGCCATGCGTCATGATTCATATGATTTATGATTTATCATTTGTCATAGTGATCTCTATGTTTTTATTTTGATGTATGAACGATGATATGATCATGTGACATGTATGATGCCAGGTGTTATCATTTATATTATGAATCATGATGTTTATTGTAATTTGTTAAAAGTTAGAAGTTAGAACTTACTACTTAGAAACTAGAAACTTGAAAGTTAAGTGTTATGATCATTATGTTGTTAGAATCTAGAATCTAGATGATGATGTTATGATTATTGAGGGGGGGGGTGGGTGTGGGGGGAAGAGGGGGGGGGAGGGGGGGGAAGGGGGGGGGGGAAGGGGGGGGGGGGAAGGGAGGGGAAGGGGGGGGGGAGGGGGGGGAGCGAGAGAGAGAGAGAGAGAGAGAGAGAGAGAGAGAGAGAGAGAGAGAGAGAGAGAGAGAGAGAGAGAGAGAGAGAGAGAGAGCGAAGAAAGAAAGTGATTTTACCCTTATTAGGAGGCCAAACTATGCCTATGAGACGAATCAATGTACATGGGTGTGTCTTTTATCTATAAACAAAGATAAAAGTCCTGAAAAGAACTGGTAAAGCTGATATAAAATCTCCATAGCATGCATGAGATGCCATGAAAGTTTTGTGGGGAGGAGGGGATGTATGGAGTGCTATATCTATGATAGTCTATATGAAAAAGGGTAGTACAAGCATGAGGATGCATCTGAGGAGCTAACTAGCTCCATCCTGTACTAGTGGGTGGGTGGGTGTAAGATGTGGTACATATGTAGAGGTGGAGTCAAGGCCCCTCTAATGACTCTGGCGGGATCAACCATCACCTCGGATCGTCTTTCCTCCATTGCGCGATGGTCATGAGTCTGGATCTCTGCAATCTAGTGACGATGAAGTCTCGGTAATCAATATCCTATAGCATAGGGTAGTCTCCTAGCTCAAGAGGTCTGGGTCTAGTGAAGAGTCACCCCTCTCAGTTTGTGAGCTTGGAGGGAGGGGGGGGGAGGACTGTTGCACGTCGCAAAACAAAGACGTCAGTGAGATGACTCTGTCTCCCTCCTATCTTGCCTATTGTGGTGGGCTGGAGTAGGGAATCTCTGTGACTCTGTATCTCTAGTAAGAATCGCTCGAGTTGTCACTCTTCTTTAGAGTCCATGATCTCTCGGAGGCTGGGCTTCCCTGTAAACAGAGTCTCATATCTGCCTTTGATGTCATCATATGCCCTCAAGACTAGGTATGTCGTCAACCTTACTCTCATAATTTACCTCATTCTCTGTTGTCTTTTCCTCCCCTTCCTCATTATTGACCCTATCAAACACCTCCTTATTCTCCCAAAATCCCTCTTAGGGCTCCGCCTTCGTAAGATCCTTGACTACAGCCGACCTCAGGTCCCTCCTAATAAGATCTCCCTCATGAAAGCTAACGCCCACAACCACTCTTCCTTGCGCCTCTGATCTCATCTGCCTCTGATCTCATCATATGCCCTACATCTGCATACAAAGTGCTCCTCATCCTCCATATCGACTATGCATATCTTGCATATCCCCTCCTCTCTGGGAATCTCTATGGCTCTACCTATCTTAGTCTCTAGTCAGTGTGATGAGACCCTCAACCTACCAATCGCTACCCTCAAGCTTTGAGGCATGTAAGTATCCATGTAACATGGTCGCGGGATGAAATTGTATGCTAGTATGTCTAAGAATTGGTCTCGGTAGTGTGATAGCCTCGATCCCATGTGTGGTGTGAGCCATGGCTGACCAATGTAGAGCTCCCAAAGATCTTGTCTGAGTACAATGTTCCTCTCACTAAGAGAGAGGTGGATGTGAGGTGATAGGGGTCATACTGAAAGGGCGGCAATCTGTCGATATCAAGTCCCTGACTATCAAACCAAGCTCTAACCTGAGTGTACCAAGCTCTCTCATATCTTGACTCTAAGATTTGTATAGAAGCCTCAAATGCTCTGCGTGTGAGTCTGTGCATAGGAAGATCCCTCATCCTCTGAATAAAGAGGATAGTCTATAATAGGGCATCTACTACCATGGCTGGTGCAGCTAGCTCTACCTTGATGTGGCACTGACTGTTTCCCGAGAAATAGTCACGAGATCATACGTACTTGTGGCCTCTCGATTGCACTCTATTGGGTGACTGTGAGGCTTGAGGCCCAAACTGTCGAAATGCACATCATAGCTAGTCTGACTAGTGAGTGTGTCGGTGGTTGTCTGCCTCATGTTGAAGGGGCCAGGCAAGCTCGTGAATATGACTCCGAGGTAGACATAGGAACTGACCACCTCTATCTGTCCGCTGGCAGCTGTGAATCCTACAACATTCCTCACCATGGGGGAGGTGTGGAAGATCATGACCTTGGTCTTGCCAAGGTTTACCATCAAGCCCCTCTGTGTACAAAACACATCCAAGGCAGCATGGTGGCGCTGTATTCCCTCAGGTGAGTCTAAAATCAATACAATTTCAGTGGCATATAATAAAATGTGGACATGTGTACCTGTGAGGTTTGCAGCTTCTCCTCCAACTCGGAAAATGATCCTCAATCTTGTCGATGTAAAGACCAAATAGAGTAGGGGAGAGTGGGCAGCCTTGCTTAGCACGGATGGTGCTAAGATAAACCTCCTAGACACTCTACCCTCCTCGTCACCTGCACACAGAGAGAGAGAGAGAGATCCAAGGCCCAAGCCCATTAAACTTGGAAGGTATGTATAGTGTCACGACTCCCATGTGTTCAAATTTCATAGCTTCAGTCTTCATCATTCATGGATGATGGTATACCATATTATGCGCATTGCATATCATGTATGATGTATGTCATTGTGCTTGGAAGTGTGCAATGTGCATGCATTAATGATTACGCATCTGTTTGAACTCTATTGCATGTGCATTTGAAATTTGCCACTTATGCTTATGACACTATGACACATATGTTATATATGTATGCATTCATGATTCATGTTTGATAAGTTATTTAGTTGTATGAAATTTGAATATGTAATATAGATTATGTAACGATTGTACTAATGCATTATCTAATATGTATGTGTGCATTTAAATTTTATGTATGCACATTTGTGCTTATATTTGCATGATATGTTCCATTTATGATCATTGATGCGGCAATGTACCAATTTCTAAAGTCTAACCATAATGTGTTATGCATGCGTACAATGTATGTAGTATATGCAATGTACATTGTACTATATCTAGTATGTAATGCGATGTGCATACTACATATGAGGCATGACATATGTAATATGTATATATTATATAATAAATATAATATGTATATACTACAATGTAATAATAAATATGCACATTGTATGAACTTAGTACTTATAAGTTATTACTAAAATGTAATTTAATAAATTGTAATTTGTAATGCTTATATGTAGCATGTGCATTCGTCATTGTGCATGTGGTAATATTAACTATAAGCTCTAACTTCTAACTTTTTTTTCAATGACTCAATAGATAAAAGCTCATACTGAATATTTAATATGGCATCGTCGTCGTCCCAAACTCAAGAGATTTCATCCAAAAAGCGTTGTTCATAGTCATGGTGGGATGAAGTTGATGCATCAAAAGTCGTTGTCGGTGGATCGTGGGGGGAAGGGGCTAGAGCATGGACATGCAAACGATGTGGGTATCATGGAAGTGGTGGAATACATAAGGTAAAAGCTCATCTTTTGCATGAAGGCGATCAACAAGTGAGATTTGGTACTGCAACTTTGGCAATGGTTGAAAGGAAGCCTCTTATAGACAAGTGTCGTGTTCTTGAGGCTACTCAAAAAGAAGCCCAAGAATTGTGACCATATGGTAATGTTTGAGGCTACCTCTATGAGAGTATCCACTTCCCATTCAAATACTTCGCAAGATTCACCATGTGCATCTCGATCTGCACATCAGCCTCATGAAGAATCCACTCC
Organism: Ceratopteris richardii; assembly: GCA_020310875.1. NCBI lineage: Eukaryota > Viridiplantae > Streptophyta > Polypodiopsida > Polypodiales > Pteridaceae > Ceratopteris > Ceratopteris richardii. The sequence goes on along the minus strand of CM035414.1, from coordinate 169,211,134 downwards.
TCATCAATATTTTTTTACATCGATTTCCTCTATATCATTAGTTCATGTTGGAAAAAAAACCAAGTATATTGGAATTATCTTGGAAACCGATTTTGAAGGAAGAAGTGGATAGAGCAGTGGCAAAATATTTCTACCATGATCAATTCCTTTTCAAGCATCATGGTAATTATTTCCTTTTTATTGGGAGACTCGAGTATATATGCACGATACATGTACATTGTCTTTATGTATCATGATACAATGCATTGCTTTTTAGGTCTCCATACTTCAAGGACATGGTGAAAAAAAACCAAGTATATTGGAATTATCTTGGAAACCGATTTTGAAGGAAGAAGTGGATAGAGCAGTGGCAAAATATTTCTACCATGATCAATTCCTTTTCAAGCATCATGGTAATTATTTCCTTTTTATTGGGAGACTCGAGTATATATGCACGATACATGTACATTGTCTTTATGTATCATGATACAATGCATTGCTTTTTAGGTCTCCATACTTCAAGGACATGCCATTTAATTATTATTATTATAAGTGTAAGTTTTTTGTTTGGTAGGTTTGGTGTGTAAAGACATGGGGATTCTATGATAGAAGATATCCAGGTCTACTCCTTTCAAGTCATCATAGATCCATGCAAACACATCTCTATAATCTCTCAATAATGTGATCAATTCTTTCTCTTCTTCTGTAGTCAAATAGTGTCCTATGTATGTACATCTTTCTTAAACACCTTCTATGGTCACTACTTTTTTCTTTGTTTTCTCTTTAGTATCATATGCTACTCCTGTGAGTGCTTCCTTGTTAGGCATTTGTATCATGAATCTCCGATCTTCTATCTCGTATTTTTTAAAGTTCTCTAGACATTCAAATATTGCTTCGTCTTCTATCTTTGAGGTGACATGTCTATTTCCTTTCCTTTTCTCATTTTGATTGTCCTTTGTCATTGTCAAAGTCCTTTCTTGTTCACACTATTCATGGTCCTAAGTGGTAGCTTCTACTAGGTAAAGTTTCTCTTCCTCTCAAGCATGGAAAGCTTCCACAAGGATGGATTCTTTATCTTCATCACTGACTTCCTTGATTATGCTATGCTCACATTCCTCAATAATGGAATCACACATGAGTGGTTCTATAGTAAAAGTTGAAATGTGATAGCCATCCTCATCACAATGGGGAGTCCATTGTTCTTTTCATTGATAGCTATGTCCATTGTGGCTAGAATTTCAGCCCATCCACTTGTCTGGAAACACCATACATGCATAGGCTAGGCCTTGAACTAGTCAAGGGATCTCCTTAGCACCTACATCTCTAGAGGTTGCTCTTTTCTCTTCCTCCACAACAACTTTACACACCCATAAATGCGTGTCATCATGCATCCATGAGGGGACTGATCTATGGAATGCACCGAATCCATTTCATCTAATGTTCTATGGATTGGGTTCCATTGCAAATGGGGTACATCTCTATGAGAGTAGTCCTTGAGATTGACTTTAGTTGTGACTCCTAAGTGTTGTAAGTATAAAGAATTGGTTCCCCAATCTTGCACTATCTACAAGTCTCACATGAAAGGTCTACCTAAAATCATCTCATAGACATGGTTCTTGCTAAATTCACATATGGCAAATGTGTGCTCAAACTCTACACCACAAGGGGTGAGAGTTATTCCTTCTACAAGTCCTAGAGGCTTCTCAATTTGGTTGTTTTCCATTTGCGATTTCATTCTCATTGGCATAAGTGATGGCCTGCCCCAATGCTTCCATAAGGAGGTGGTAGCAATCACAACTCTTGCTCTTAAGTCCAAAATCACTTTGGTGGTGTATCCTTGATAAGTAATAGGGAGATAGGCACGTCCTTCTTCTCTTTGACTCATATCTCCAATCTTGTCCAAGGGTATCTTTAGCAGTGCCTTGTGTGTCCCTACTTGAGAGGGTGGTTAAGCTATTTCTAGATCTTGATTCATTATGTGCTTCCACATATCAAGTTTAATCTTTAGTAACTCCTCTAAAGTTAGATGGCATTACACTTTTTGTGTTCTTTACTATGTCCATATTCCTAGGTAGAATT